>JAEQBH010001615.1:0-600000 GCA_016808115.1 Tetrastigma voinierianum
GAAATGGTTTGTTGGAAGTTCAGAAGGCCTTCGTAGCTGGTCTGGATTTTGCAAACAGGTTTTGACCTCAGGTTCTTGTTGCATTCTTTTTTTTTTTTTTTTTCCATGCCCTCTACCATCTGTAAATGCAAAATCTCTTTGACTTTGTTGAGTGAATCTTAGTTATGAATTACACATGGAGGAAGAATGAATAGGCAAAGCATTTTAAGCTAAAGGAAGCAACCTACTCTCACTTATGATCCCTGATCTGAAATGAATTTAAATTGTGATTGATCTAATATAACCTAAAAGTTTGGCAATAATTGGTCAATCAACCAAAACTTAAGCCAATTGGTTTCAAATAACAAAATATGACACCCTATAGCTTCAAATCCTATTTTGGCATAAGTACAAACTTTAACTTGGTTGTTCAATATTTGAACTCACCACCTTAAAACATTTAGCATTTCCTTTAGCTATCTTAAAAAACAACCATTTTGGGATGACAAGAGTCTGAGGGAGGATTTGAAGCTAAATTGCACTGAGAATATAATAAATTCTCACCTAGAACCCGCACTACATACAATGTCACTCATCTTTATATTGGAGTTTGTTATAGCATATATCTACTTTACATATAGAGTTGTAATCTATTAGGAAACTTGTCATATAAAGTTGTAATCTATTAAGAATGTTAGATTGACTTTTGTATATATAATTCACAATGAATCAATGAAAAATACAAGGAATTCATTCAATTCTTTTGTCTTGCTTTCTACATGGTATCGAAAGAAGGTTTTGAATTCGCTCTCTAGAAAAGGCAAATTTTTGGAGAGAATTTACTAATTTATAAGAGAAGAGATTATTAGGTGTTTCTTTGAAACACCAACTTGCTATGCAGGTGACACCGCCTACTGAGGAGGAAGACGGCCGTCGCCAACCATCGCACAAAGTCCTAAGTGGTTGGGAAACCTGTAACGCGTGGAGCCACACGCGTCTAAGACCGTGATTTGCTCTATTTACACGCATCAAGGTGTGAGGGCGCGTGACATACTCTCCGGCGACGCGCCTCCTCCTCCAAAGATCGCCGATCGCCTAGAGTCTCTCCCCACCACCGCTTCCTTGTCCGGGAAGCTCGCAACAAAGGTTTTCAAACACTTTTATGTCCGATAGCCTTCTTTTATGGGTTTTTTTGCTTGTTTTCCTTGATTTCTTCAAGATCCAGAGGTGTTTTGTGGATCAGAGAGCCACATTCTATTCCAAAGGCGTTATTTTTTCATGGAAAGGTGTTCTTTTTCTTGCAAGATCCTATTTTTCTTGTATTTTTCGGATTTCAGTTCGTTTGAGCAAAGTTAGGATTCCGGTTTCTCGTGACTAACACAAAACCCTCAGGAGGAGTTGTGTGTCATTATTGCCATAATCCGTGATACGATACCGTAATTTAGGAAGCCGCAGAATGGGAAAATTGAAGATTTCAATATTCATCATCGAAATCACTTAATCCGTGATCTACTTATCTAAGACACTCCATCGAAATGTCAAACCAACACACGTGTTATTTCTCCTTCTTCCACATGGGTCATTTCACCTTGGGCCATCGACCACATGATAGAAAAATTTAGTTTATTTTACTACATTTCAATCACACCCTTCACCTCTATTGTTAAATTCCTCTGCAAATGGATCAACATCTCGTGTCCTCGGGTCGTGGGACAATTCATCCTAATTCTAATCACTTCGACCGCTATGAGTTTCACTATAATCTTCGCGCATCCAAGTACTGGAGAGCTAGGCCCGAGGGTCTGATTTTTCCAAAGTTAGGGAGGTTTTTACCGCTTCAAGAGGTCTTCACCAAGAAGAAGTCCATGCAAATGCTTGCTCAATCTTTGACCCGGGACAAAGCCTGGTCTCCGATGGCTTCACCGCCGTGATTTTTGGCGCTTTAGTTGACTCAAGTTAAGATGGACATTACATCTCTTCAAGGATTTTTATGAGAAAAAGATTTGGGAAAGGCCTAAATTCTACCTTCCTGCCTTGATTCCAAAAGCAAAGGGGGCAGAGGACTAGAAGATTTGACCAATCGCCCGGTTGGTAGTTTATATAACCGATTGCTAAGGTCCTTGCTAACAGTCAAGAAGGTTGTGAATCCGACTAGTTAACTCTACCAAAATGCTTTGCGGAGGGTAGACAACCTGATGCGTCCCCGATCGCTAATGAGGTTATGGACTCGATGCATAAGAGGAAGGAAAGGGGATCTTTGTAAACCTCCGATATGAAAGCGTATGACCCGATAAACCGGAGTTTCATCTTGGAAGGTGCTAAAAAGATGGGTTTTGGGATAAATGGGGTGGGTTGGATAGAGTGGTACTTTATTGCTACTGCCTGCTAATGGCAGTTCAGGCGCTGGGAGCTCGAGAGGGTTAAGGTGGGGGACCCATTATCACGATCTTTGTTTGGCATGGAAGCTCTTTCGTTAATGATTGACAAAGTCAGCCGAAGGAGTAATATATTCCTGCATATGTTTAAGGGGGAGAGATAACATGCTGAAGCAAATCAGCAATAATTTGCTTCTTTTCATGAAGGATACTCTTGTCTTTGTAAGGACACTCAAGAATGTATTTATTAATAACTATGTTGGACGGCTTACTCAAGCGCGGCCTAAAGATCAATTTAGAGAAGAGCTTTGCCATCTCATAAGTAAAGGATGACGTGGGAAGGGCTTGCTTTCAAGTTAGGGTGCAAACATAGGCTCTTGCCTAATGAAAGTATCTCGGGTCGCCCTCGCAAAGCATACAGCTGCAGGGACGGTGGAAGAAAGGCTTAGTAAGGTCAAGCCTTAAAAGACAACATATCTCAAGTACTTAAGACTCCACTCTTATTAGAGCTGTCCTCTCCAACATGCCCACTTACTTATTGTCTCTCTTCTACCCTAAGAAAGTTGTTTAGACTAGACAAAATTCAGCGTGACTCGGGAGGGGGCCTTTCGTAGAGGAAAATCCATTTAATAAACTCGGGACCCGCTCCGTCAGTAGCAGTGTTGGTGAGCCAGTATTCGCACCCTCCACTTTAATAGGGCTCGTCGAAATGGTGTCGAGATTCACGATGAAGATAACCCTATGGAGGAGTGTCATTAATTTGAAATATGGTCGAGGTCGGGGCTGGTTTCCCCGCCATTCCTGCCACGCTATGGCCGGGGTCTAAAGGAAATTAGCAAAGAAGGTTTAATCTCAGACATCACCGTTCCAGAAGATTGGGGATGGTTCCAAGGCAGATTGGGAAGATCTGCAGTGGAGTAAGCTCCACTTGCTCTTCTTTCCGCTGCTGTATCGCATGTGGCAAGCTCTAAAGGCTAGGGTCATGGATTTTCGGGTGGTTTGGGGTCCTGGGGAGGATGGAACTTTAGCTTTCGGGAGGCACTCACGATTTGAATCGGAGGAGGTGCAAGGTTTCGTAACCACAATTTCGAGTATCGCCTCCCAATCTTAGTGATAGAATTTGTGGAAAGAGGCAAAAATGGTAGTTTCTCTCAGAAACTTGTTTCTTAACTGCTAAAAGGCGGTCACAGACGTCATAAAGATGTTGTGGAACCCTTAATGCTCCCACTAAGGTGGGATCTTTCGTCGGGAAGCTCGTGGGGCAAGATTTTGACCATGGATCAGCTTAAAAAGAGAGGTTTCTCCCTGGCTAGCAGGTGCGCGTTATGTCAAAAGGATGAACAATCTTTAGAACACCTGCTCATTCACTGCCCAAAGATTTGGTGCATGTGGACTGCCATTTTCTTTGCCTCGGAGGTGGGGTTTGCCCTTTCTCGGTGAAAGACTTGATGTCGGGTTATCGCGCCTTCCCATGCGGAAAAAGGATGCGAATGTGAGAGCGGTCCCCTTTGTTTGATTTCGCTTATTTTGAAGAGTATGAATTTGGTCGTGTTCTAAGACGAAGCCTTTTCCCAAGACCGATTGAAGTCCCCGCTTTATTTTTCTTCGGCTAGCTTATTCATGATGTATCACCTTCTTTGTTGTAGATATTTTATTCTCTAACCTCCGCCTTGTATGTTTGCTTTTGCTTTATTGCTTTCGCTTCTCGTCTTTTGGTTCGTCAGTTCTCAGATATCGTCCCTGTATACCCTAGGTCCTTGTTCCTTCTTTTGGTTTTTAATATATTTGTTATCAATAAAAAAACAATTTTCTTTTTAATTTAATTCTTCTCGTGAGTAAACTTACTCGTATACTTAATTGTAGTATCTCATTCTTTCCTGATCATTGTTTGATTCAGGATCTTTCGATGAAGCGAATTATTGGTCGAGAACGCGAGAACGCGAGTCTGTGGGTCTCTACATCCTTGAAACAAAGGTGCCAAAGTCAATTGCTTGTTCTAGGGTTGTTACCCATTAGAATTACATTATCGCCTACTATCCCTTCTCCCTTTGTCAAGAAGCTTATATCCTCGCTTAGCATATCCATCGACCTTGAGTCGTGGTCAATATGCTAATCTTTATCGAAGGCATTTGAGTCATGTATCAATAAACAAGCTTCCGTTCCGAAAGGTTCATCTCTGGTTGCCTGAGTCCTTTGTCCAGCCTTGTCTCCGACTGGGTTTAAATATTTCGTTAACTTTGTAAATGATTTCTCTCCGTCACTTGACTTTATCTAATGAAAAGCCGTTTTGAGTTTTTTTTTCTCATTTTATACTTGCGCTAAATTTAAACACAATTTATGTCTCAGGCAAACATTGGCATGACAATATTAGCGAATATCACTGAATCTTTTCTACTCCTTCCATGTTATAACATGAGATTCTCCATCAGACCTCGCGTGTTGATACACCCTCTTGCTAAATTCGCACTTTATGGTAGTAATGTATTCTTCTTTGAGACGTTTTCGAGTCTTTGTTCCAAATGAATGTCCCTAAATATTTTACTGAATTTTCGTAGTTTCACAACTTGTTTTTTGATTAACAGGATGCCCTCATTGGTTCAGGACTGGATCAAGCCCTACCACCAATTGTTTCCAAATAATATGTTGTTCTTTTTTGATGCCAAGGTATTTGGATGCACATGTTCTGTTCGGGACAAGTCTCTAAATTTGATCCGAAGTCTTTCAAGTGTATCTTTGTTGGATATTCTCGTGTTAACAGCGGTGATAGTGTTATCGTCCCACTCTTCACGCTACTTGTGTTCATCGACAAGTTGTGCGCTTTGAGATTACCCCATTTTCCTCTTCCTGGTTTACTTTATGAGTCGGGGGAGGAAGAAGACTTTGTTTAGCCTCGCCACCCATTGTCTCTCTCGCCGCCGCCCCGCGGTGTCCTCTCATCACTCAGTCCTGCACTGGCGCCAACACCCCCCGGGGCCTTGTGCCCTCCACCAACGTTTTTCGACATCAAATCTCACTCCTTGTCCAGAAGGTAAACATCAGTCAGTTTCATCCACTTTCCTCCTTTTTGCCTTATGACCACCGTCATCATGTTCTGTTCTTTATTGCATCCTTCGACTCTATTACGCTAGTTCAATTAAAAGCTTTTGGAAGCTCTCGCTTCACCTCGTAATAAGGAGTGCTATGATATTAGAGATGATGAATGCTTTCTGACAATGGTACTCGGATTTGTCTGCTTACTCATTGGGAAGGTGCCACTGGTTGTCGCTATGGTGTTCACAAGGAAGGTTAACTCGATGGATCCATTGTTTACAGCCCACCTTGTTGCTAAAGGGTCTCTGCACATATGGCGTGGGACTATTCACAATTTTTCCCCATCATAAGATGACATGTCTGCCTTTATTTCCCTACCACACTTATAATCGGATCACCACTGATATTAAGAATACCTTTCTTCATGGTGACCTTCAAGACGATATAGATACGGAGCAACTCCAAGGTTTGTCGTTTGGGGAGATAGGAGGGTTTGTCGCCTTGGATGTGCAACCTGTGTGGTTTGGGTAAATTGTAGCCAAGCCAAGTGAGAAATTCAGACTTGTAAGAGAATCGACCACCCATCTTCATAGAACTGTCTGTATCATCTGTCATAGTGTAATGTGGATGATATTGTTATCAATTGTTTACCTAGAAATGCATCTCCATCTCTGTTCCTTTCTTCATAGCCAATTCCATACTAATGACTTAGGGGTGCTAAGATACTTCTTGGGCAATTGAAGTTATGCATGGAATCTTCTTATCTCAAAGGAAATATGTGCTTGATCTATTGTCTGAGACTGGAAAGTTAGGGGTAAAACCATGCAGTTCTCCTATAGGTCCAGGCGACACCTTACTAGAGAAGACGAAACATTTGAGGATCCTGATAGATATAGAAGATTAGTTGGGAAGCTAAATTGCCTTAGAGTCACTTGTTCTGATATTGCCCACTTAGTCAGTATTGTAAGCCAGTACATGTCTTCTCCAACAATTGATCATCACTGTCAGAACAAATTCTATGTTACTTGGAAAGGAGCTCCTGGATGTGATATTTTATTCAACACACATAAATTAGACTCGGAATGTTTCATGGATGCTGATTAGCAGAATCTAAGGAGGAAGGCTAGAGGTCCACTTCAAAGCTACTCTGTGGTCTCGTTTATGGGAATCTAGTCTCATGGAAGAATAAGAAATAGAGTGTTGTCTCTCGATCTCAGAAGTAGAGTCCTAACATGTATTTGGCACATAGTCCCAGATGTGAGATGAGGCTTCATCAACTCGATTAAGTCAAGATTAAGACACCAATCCCAAAGAAAAACTCTCGTGTGACAAACCAGACCGGGCCTCTTCATATTGCTTCTAACCCGGCATTCCTTGAACAAACTAAGCATATTGAGATAGACCATCATTCGCTTAGAGAAAATACAACTCGGTCGATTTCTACAAGATACGTAAAGACCAAGTAACACCGATATTTTTACAAAGGTCTAAATTTGGTGACGGTTACTTATTCAGTAATGCGCACGATTAATATCTATACTCCAACTCGAGGTGAGTGTTATAGTTATATCTACTTTACATATGTAGTTGTATCTATTAGGAAACTTGTCTATAGAGCTTGTAATCTATTGTATATATCGCTTGTATATATATTCATAATGGATCAATGAAAATACAAGGAATTCATTCCTATTCTTTTGTCTCTGCTTTCTACGAGTTAAAGTTGGTAACGCAAGACATTCAAACCTAAGATTCAGGAAATGTAGATAAATGTATATTACCATTGTGAGAATTTCATCTTATATCCACGTATTGTTATTACTACTGATGTCTTGATTTTCTAATAATATTTGTCTCATTTTTCATGTGAACTCATCCAATATACTTGAGTTTTAACTATTTGTGTTTGAGAAGCACTTTTCTCTGATATGACAAGAACTGTAAACACTAATTGTAGTTTAATGTAATTGGTGATAGGCTGAGCCTTGCCTTTTTCTTCTTCTTGTCTGCTGCCCAGTTTCTCTCTTGTACTTGATAAATTTTAAGCTTACTTCATGTGCATATCTGGTTTTCGCTTTAGTTTATAAATCACATGCAAAAATTGTGCTTTACAGAGATTATCTTGTGGTACTGTGGTTTTGTCACTTTAGTTTATCTAGACAAGTATTATTTGCTTACACTGTCATAATATGGTTCTTCAGATTATATGAATCGTTTTTGAAAGTGAATAATAATCTATTTGATCAGGTATACCCAATTTAGATGTTAAGAAGAAATTAAAATGATAGAGGTTTTTATTACTCTTTACAGATGGCAGCATGCTTTGATGTTTGCTTTTGATGGTGGCTTGATTTTATTGTGGACCATACTGTATGATGATTATTGTGTGCATGTTGTACTCATAACATGGTTAATAGCTTTGGCAAAGGCATATAACAATGAGAAGTTTCTAGTTAGAAACCTATTTAATATGCAGCAAAAACTGGAAAGCATTAGCTTCATGAACTGAGAATAAATCTAAGGTAAGGCTGTTTTTATTCTTTTCCACTCTTGTATTTGTCGGGTGTGATATGTCGCTTGCATCTGTTATGCAGGTGTTGCCATTACACAGGAAAAATCATTATTAGACAACACTGCTAGAATTGAGGGTTACAGCCAGATTTCCCCATGCTCTGACTGGGTGGGTGGAAGGACTTCTGAAATGTCTGCAGTTGGCCTACTTCCTGCTGCACTCCAGGTTATCTTTAAATTCAGAATTTTATGTTTCTTTTTTAAATTTTAATGTTGCATGTCTAATTGTGAGCAATTCTCACTTTCAGGGGATTGATGTCGAGAAATGTTTGCTGGTGCTTCATTGATGGATGAGGCTAACAGAACCACTGTGGTAAATATCATTATTTATTTTCTTATGTAGTTCATTGACTATTGATAGTGCTATTGTTTGCTATAACTTATATTGGCATCTCCCTGTTTAGGGATATGCAATATTTATAACTCATGCAGACATGCTTAATAGAAGTCTTTTTTCTTGCAGTCTTCCAATATGGATACTATTTTTATAAATTGTCAGGGTCCAAGTGGAAGTTTGATGTCTAGAAGTCTGAGGATGTCCCAGCTCTATGGCTAAAGTTTAAAAACATAATTTTGCTTTTAAGATTTATGCAATCTCCCTATAAGCCTGAGGGAAGAGAGAGAAATGATAAAAAGAAAAGGAATTACTGAAATCTGAAATATTTTTGATTAAAGAAAATCTGCAATATTTTTGTTGAAAATTGGACTCTTCCTGCATCTTTCTGTTCCTGTAATAAGTTAGATCTTTGTCTCCAAGTTACTGGATTGGAAAGTTATTTTACCCTAAGAAACCCAACATGGATTTATTTGAACTCTACTGAACACAATATTTAAGTCCATTCCGTTGCAAAATGGATCTTCCAAGTCTTGTCAGTGTATCCATGATTTTTTTAATCTGAAAAGCAAGATATAGATTAAAAGAGGCACAAGGTGCCTGAAGTTAACACGAGAAGTGGTACAAAGAAAACCAACTCCCTCTCACCTATACCCCATCCAAGTCAAAAACCCCACTAACGAATTTAGTTATCAACACTATACAACTTAGCCCACGACTCACAAGGAAAACAAAAAAACGATTTCATCCCGTGAGCGAGACCTCATTCTCGAAAAACCACCCTATTCCTTTCCATCCACGCCATTCAAAAATACAAAGAGCAAAATTTTCATCCAAATTTTCTTCGTTTTTTCCGACACTAGCGACTTTGTCAAGCAAAGCGAAGAATGGACGAATCAGACGGGGAACACCCAATGAAAATCGGGCAATGGCCAAAGAAGATCCCATAACAACTCGCTCAATGGATAAGCAAGTGGTCTATTGTTTCCTCGCTCTCTTCACATAACCGCACCGCTTACTGGGGATCCCCTTCCCCTTTAGTCGGGTCCAACGTAAGCACCTTACCCCGGGAAGCTTCCCTGGGCAAAACCCCAATTGGGGAACAATCGTTCCATGGAACGCCAAGGGAAGTCTCAGAGAGGAGAATACCTAAATTTACGATACATACATTCAATCGAAAACCATTAGTCCTGCACTCCTTCAATACAATGATCATCTCAAAGGGCCTAATTTTTTTGCTGACCAAGAAGCAGCCGAACCTTTCCACCTCTTCCATCTCCTTAATCATTAAAAGGCCCAGAAGACCACCATCCCCTCCTCCTCGAGGAATCCTAAACATCTACCACCCTAGCATCTTTGTGAACTGCCAAGTTAAACAAAGTGGGAATTCATTGCAGTTACGCTCGTCGCACCAAGGGTCCTTCCAAAAGCCCGGGCCTCCTACCATTTCAAGGAGGAAATGGTGTTTCTCGTGGGAGAAGGTGAGCCATTCTTTCTACCGTCTTTCCATAAGTCGCACTCATATCCTCCGATCCCTAGTGTTCCAAATTTCCAACTTCACACTGAACTTGGTGTCGATCACTCAGCTCCAAAGAGAAATTCCTCCTATTAAGAAACTCGCCAACACCACTTACAAAGCAATGCTTGATCTATCACAGAGGAGGCCTCTCATCCCTAACCCACCTCTACTTTTCTCAAGAACACCATTCCAACTTGGACTGTGTGAGGTTTACGCTCTAAATTGCCACCACCCCATAGAAAGTCTCTTTGAATCTTTTCCAGTCTAGACCAAACAATCTTTGGTATTCTAAACAGAGAGAGGAAGTAAATGGGGAGGTTAGACAGAGTACTTCGAATGAGGGTAAGTCTCCCACCCTTTGAGATATATTGTCTTTTCCAAGAGGACAATCTATTTCTAAATCTTTCTTCAATAAAATCCCATACACCTGCCCGTGATGAGCACCAAGGAAGGCCTAAGTACTTAGTGGGAGGGAACCAACCCACATCCAAGTCATTAACTCCTCCACGTCATTCACCCTATCCGTAGGATAATTCACTCAACGCATTGGATTTTCAACCCTAGCTTCAAACCACATTAAGGTCCATCTCAATACATCACCTGGTTCCTACATTACATCAGCTTAAAATGATAGTATCACCAATAATATAAAAGATGAGATATGACAATCTCCCCACCATCTCTTCCCAAACTCCGCACCCGTGAATAAAATTGCCTTCCACCGCTCTCAAGGCATAACTTAGGCCTCCCATCCCAATAACAAACAGATGTGGCGATAGGGGATCCCCTGTCTCAGCCTCCGAACCCGAAAGAACCCGTAAGGAGAACCATTAATCAGATCGAGAACTGCTTAGCTGGAGATGCACCAATTAATCCATCTAATCCATTTAGACCCAAACCCATTCTCTCGAGCATCTGCAACAAAAAGTCCCACCTGATGTGATCATAAGCCTTTTCAATATCTAACTTACAGAGGATCCCTTTCTCTTTCCCTCTAAGAGTAGAGTCCACCGCCTCATTCGCTATTAACTTCTGTTGTCAATCTGTCTCCCTTCTGAGCATTGAGGCCCGGGAAATAACCAAACTCATAACCCTTTTAATTTCTATTGTGACACTTTCGATAAAATTTTATAAGGCTGCACTAAAGCGATGGGTCTTAGGTCCTTTAGATCCTGACAGTTCTGCAGCAGGAACCAAAACCCGAAGGCGCATTCAAACTTTTCATGGCCAGTCATTCTGGAAGAATTCCCTGAAAAAGCCCATTACCTCCTCTTTCACGAAGTCCCAACTGAAAGACCAGAAAGCTAAAGGAAAGCCATCTGGACCTGGGGCTTTATCGTCATTAAGCCCAGAAACTGCTGCTAGAATTTCTTCCTCTGTGAACATTTCTTCCAACTTAGCACAATGGTCTTCGCCAATCAAATTGACATAGATCTACGGGAAGGCAAACGCTGATTGGTGAGTGAAGGAGGCTACGAAAGGCCTAACCAGGCCTCCTTTAACCTCAGCCTCCTTGACAAAGTTTCTACCATTGATTCTGATGCTAGTGATAGAATTCCGCCTCTATCTTGGTGCCATCGTGAAAAGAATCCGGGTGTTCTATCTCTTCTTTCGGCGAGAAAGGAGTCCGCAGTTTACGTGTGCAGAGAACCTCTTCCAGATCGACCCACTCCTTATAGTTCTCTCTAGCGATCTCCCTCTCTTCAACCACATCGAGGAACTGACTCAGCACATCCTTTTCCGCCGTCCCAATAAGAGATCCTACTTAAAGCCTCCTTTTTTTTTATCTCCACTCTGCCAAAAACCTCTTTATTCCAGACCTTTAAAATACCTTTAAGGGCCTTTGAATTTGGCTTGAAGCGAAGCGTATGATCCGAGAAAATTAGAGGAAACTGCCACGACCTCTAAGAAGATCCTTAAAACCTTCGAACTTTAACCACATGTTCTCAAACCGGAAGGGCGAAGGCCCTGATTTAATCCCATCACTATCTAACATCACGGGGCAATGGTCAGATACAGGTCTCGGGAGAGTTCTTTGAATCACATTGCTAAGTGAAACTCTGACGGCTGACACCAAAAATCTGTCGTAAGAGACACTGCTTGATTACCCTTGCTTGGCTTACCCTTGCGCCTCCATGTGAAAGGACCTCCTTGGAGGAGATCTCTAGCTTGACTCATTAACAACTTCATTAAAGCGCCTCATAGGATGCGAAATCCACCTGCAAGTTTCTATCATTGGGAAAAATGCATTGAAGTCACCACCAATACGAGGTCTCACAAGCCTTTCAAAGCCCCCAGTTCTTCCCAAAACAGTTCCCTTTTGCTTCTCTTCACCGGACCATAGACCCCTGTGAAGGCCCACAGAAAACCATCCTCCACATTTTTAAACATACAAGTTACAGAAAAATGGCCTATTTCGGTCTCCACCAATTCCAATTTTCTTGTATCCCAAAACACAAGGATTCCCCCTGCAGTTCCCTCTGCCTCCACAGCCCTCCACTCAGCCAATCTACCCGCCCCAAGACTACGAGCAACAGCCGAAGACAACTCTTGAATCTTGGTTTCTTGCAAACACACCAAATCCACCCTCTGAGACATAATAAAGTTCCTAATAACATTCCTCTTGTTTGGGTTGTTCGCTCCTCTAACATTCCATGATAACAGTTTTATCTTCATTTCAACTTTAACAAGAAATTCCCTCTGTCTCTTCCACCTACATTACGGCTCTTTCCCGCATGGTTGCATAGTGCATTCCAACTACGAGCTCCCTCTCACATCTTGTCTCATTGAGGATTCTGCCCATCTTATCTTACACTGGCTGCGCCTCCATTTTTCGCATCAGTTTCAGAATCTCCTCTTCAAAACCCACCGTTGTGACCCCTAGGAATTCACTAAATTTAAACAATGACTATCTTCCAGTTGTTATAACTTGAGTGCTCTGACTTAAAATGCATTTGCCTCCTTTTTCAAAGACCGGGTCAGTATTTCTTGGACATCCTCCATTAGAACATTGGCTATCCCCTTTCCCCACTCTCTTCCATCACTTGACACCACACTCGATGGTTCCATATCCCCGAGGATTCATGCTCATAGAAGTCCCCAAGTACAGAAGAATCAGTAGCGGTAGGCAAGAAAGCGAAAAGAGGAAGAACAATTAGCCGGACAAGTATCAAACACGGATCCTTTTGCATGTATTCGGGCTCTGGGATCGCCACCTCAAGAGCATAGAGATGCCTTCAGCGAGCAAAAGAACTTCCCATCCAGGAAATCCCTACGCCTCCGTTCCTTGGCAGAGCCACGTAAGTAGGGCTCGGCGACACAGACTCATCCCGCTTTCTCGACAACTCTGAAATTTGGAAGTTCTCGACCAGGCCAGGCTTCTTTGGCATGCAATAGTGGCCCCCTCGCACAAATCCAAGCCGGATCTGCCATGGGGTTCGAAGCGCCCTCCGCTCCTGGACTAGTACCCCCCTCCTTCATTCTCCTCTTGCATGAGCCGAAATTGCCCCAGTCGAACCCGGTTAACTGTAAAGCCTTTTTCGACCCCACTTTCCTTTTGTGATTTAAATCTTAACCGGTTTAATGGTAGAGCTGCATGGACCGATCCGCTGGCAGGCAACCATTCCTTACAGCGGCCCCATTGGCAAAACTCTTGTGGGCTCCAGCCTGCTGCAACTGCAGCCCATATTTCAGCCCACTACCAACCTTTAAAACGGCTGGGCTCTTACTAATTGTGTCCCTAGGCCCAGGAGAGTCAACCCCCTTGACCCGGGATGAGCAAGCCCTTATTAGACCACTACTCCGGGCCCGGCTTTGCGAGTAAGCCCCTCTCCCTCAGCCCAGTTCCCATCTGATTTGAACTCCCACCCTTCTGCGTAGGCCCCACCACTACCAATCAGAACTTCTCTGACAACGGCGAGGCAGCATCAGCGTGTGACGTACCACCGCCTTTTCCCCATTTTGTCATACAAGCCTGCTTTTTCTGACCTTCATCATTACCATTTTGCCAAGAAGCTGCCACTCGCTTGACCTCGCGTGACAGGCCTTCTTCGTCTTCCTCTGGATTTTCACTCACAGCCGCTTGAACTTGGGGTGAGCGCCGATTACGGAGAACCTCCCACGGATCTGGTTCAGAAAGATCCCAGGTCCTTCTAGGATGTTGACGACCCTTGGCCTAGACTTACCAACCATCTTTATCATCATTCTGGCCCACTTCACCTCCGTTTTCATCTCTGTGTTCTTGTCTACCGCCACGAACCCTCCACACGCATCACCTATTTTTCTTAGAATTTGGGTGTCAGAGATGAAGAGGAAGCCCCTACCACCTAATCGAGCCTCTTGCGCTCAAATCTTTGCGTCCATGCACCGATTCGAGGACTCCACCATTCGGTGTAAATCACCTCCTATAGGCTTCTCCTTCCCAGAGCTCTAGAACCCACTTTGCCTTCTCTGGCGAGTCAAACTCTAACAGGAAAAGGTCTTCGTTTAAGGCAGCTAGCAGCACTTCCTCGTTAAGCCTCCAAGCATCTCTAAACCATACCTCCATCACCTTTGCCGCAGGATAAGGATTCGGTTTTGTCTTCCATTTTCCAACCAAACAAAACTGCAGGGTCCCCATCTCCTTCCCGAAGACACAATCTCCCACATCCAACCATACCGCACTGTCCCCACTACTACCTGCTCCTTCCTCATCCTTTAGTTTATGCTGTCCCCCCCAAGTAACTTTGTTTTTACTTAGACTTGTCCACTCCTTCTCTTCCCCCTTTGACAGTTCTTTTGTCACAATCCTCAAGGGTTTACTCTCCTGCGAAGCTTTAAAACCCAGTCCTCTGATTTTTTCTGCCAGCAAAGTCCAGCCATTTAAGATCCTACCTTCGGTGAACCAGCCTATGCCCTTTTTCCTTCAGCATCAGTGACAGAGCAGAGTAAGGGCCTCGGCTCCCGTTTTCCTTACTACTCCAGTCTGGAAATATCTTCCATTCTCCCTCCATTCAAAGGTCTTCTAGCAGAACCAAAAACCCTACTGCACTCTTCAGCTTCTGACAATAGCTTATTCATCCCCTCTGCTCAGAAGCTGAGATGAAGTTATACCTCTACTCCGTTCTGTGATAAAACATTTTGCTTTTTTCCCATCTCCTTCCATTGTAAACTCAAACGATTGTGTATCCATGATAATAGATGCTTTGGTCTCCAGGTTACTGGATTGCAAATTATTTTACCCTTAAGAAACTCAATGTGGATTTGCTTGAACACTACTGAACACTAAATCTTTAGGTCCATTCCATGTCAAATATTTTGAACTCATATCAATACAAAGCCTATGATAATGATATGGATTTGTCTTTTCCAAATTATTAACATATCCATGATCGAGTAAATCTCAATAAGAAGATAGAGACTGGAACAAACTAAATAAAGCCAATCGGCCACTTTGGCAGCTCTCCTCTTGAATATATTCATCTTTCTTACTTATCCAAAAAGCCAATAAGCCCTTCCATTGTCCTTTGGATGCACAATTTTTTGCCCTGTGCATCCAAATCCAAAAACTGCATATAGACATGAAGTTGCATTCAAACTCACTTCTTGTGGCTTTTAATTGATTTAATGTTTACAAATTCCTTCATGGAAAAAACTGATGTATTTGTGGAAGGTTAATCTGTTCTCTCAATGTGTAATTGCTCTCTATAAAACTGAGTGGATGTCTTAGGAGATAATTTGGAAGGTCAAAATTATAAACTTTAGTGTAAGTGCATGAAAGATAGAATGCATATGTTGTCTTCATATTGAAAATGAAGAAAGTTGATCAGATCCATTCATCATAACTTAAAAAATGTGCAGATAGACCAGTCTTGTCAAAGCTGGTCATATAAGAATCTTCTTGGCAAGGGCCTTATTCTTTCCTTAGTTTTATCGTATGTAATCCATCAGTTCAACTCGCTTTTTTTCTTTTTCTTTTTTCCAATTGAAACTCAAGTTATTGCCGTTAATGAGGAATTCTGTATATGCATGCATTTGGGTTGTCTTAGAAGGGTGACCCGGAAAGCAACCTCTGGTGTTATTTCCTTCTTGAAAGAATAATATGCTGTTTAATATGTAGGGAAGTCATTTTCTTTGGTTCCTCTTTCAGTGTAGAATCATATGACTGTTGCTGAAATGGTGATTTTTCTGTATCACTTACAGTTTCTCCACCTGATATTTTGACTCAAAGGAAAAATAAAAAGGTTCCTCCTTTTGATTGATGTCTTTTCGTTCAGGACAGGAATAGCACACAGCATTGCTAGCTTTGTATGTTGTGTGGGCTTCTGATGGAGTAGGATCCAAGGTCTTAAACTCTTCACTCTATTGATTATAGTGCAGTACCTTACTGTTTTATAATCTGTTTGACTATTAACTGGTTGCCCGCCCAGGTTTCTCAGGACATGGTTGTTCTTCCTTACAAGGACAGCTTGTTATTATTCAGTAGATATTTGCAGCAGCTGGTCATGGAATCACTTGGGAAGGAGTTTGACCTGGATGGAAATCGAGTATGTGAAACCTATAAGCCATTTGTTTCCTTTCATATGGTTTTGTGTTTTTAGGTGGATAAGAAGGAATAAAAACTTTAAATAAGAAAATGCTCCAACCCTTGTCATGCCATGTGGACCTGTGTAATAAGGTGCTAGAAATCTGACAACTTGTTCTGTCATCCTTTCTCATATTTTTTGACAGGTAAATCAAGGACTTACAGTCTATGGGAATAAAGGCAGCACAGATCAACATGCGTGAGTTTTCATTTTGGTGTTCTAATTTAAATGTATATCTCAAGATGTGAACATTTAGGTTTATTTTTTATTTTTTTGATAAGCAAATCATAATATATTCAAAATTCAATCTAAAAGCACACATAGTATACACAGAAGTGTACATCTAAGAACAATAGAAACAACCAATGTTCAATCTGAAACTAATACTTAGTGCAAATCTAAGGACAAAAAGAAACAATCAATGTCACAATCACAGACTAATACTTATCGTCCTACCACTCAATGGTTCCATCAAGGATGGGGAACCAACGAACATTCTCCTCAAGAAATTCATGTATTAGAAATTAGAGATTCCATAAGAGCTTGATTTGTGAATTGCACTCCTTCAAATTCTTTGCTTACATTCCTTCAAAGTGTCAGGTTTGATTCATGCAATGTTTTTCTACAGATACATTCAACAATTGAGAGAAGGTGTGCACAACTTCTTTGAGACATTCATTGAAGTGCTGCGTGATAGACCCCCTGGTCATGATTGGGAGCTTGAACCAGGTGTGACATGTGGTGACTACCTCTTTGGAATGCTTCAGGTTAGTTTTCTTAGGTTTTTTTGCCCTAGTTTTTGTCCAAGCAAGTATAGAGTGAAGGATAAAATGATCATTTTCCCTTTAAGAGCTCATGCTACTTTGAGATATTCTATGGGTGGTTTTGTGATTTTTTTTTTCTTTTTGAATGCTAATGTTATTTGATTTCAAAATCTGTTATGTTTCATATTATTTGAAATAGTAATTTGTTTTAGACCGCATGGAGACTCCATCTTTGGCTAGTAAATAATGGGTCAATTATCTAAAATACCCAATTACTTATGGGTCTGCTGTGAGCCTTTCACCATTCAGCATTTCCTAGGGCCGTTGGTTTTGATGAATTATGGGTCATCATATCTTTCTTTTCAAATCAGAACTCATGTTCCTTTGGCTTTCTTTTGTTTGTCTAGTGCCTTCAACTGCAACCGAATCAGTTCTTAGCAGTGCTGTTATCATTCTATGTTCTTATTGGTGACACCTTTAACATTTAGGAAAGTTTCTAGCAGAGATATAGTGATATTTAATGAGAACCAGCTCCAATCAGTTAACTGTGTTGTTGATCCAATTTAACAAATTTCTGAATGGATATTTGGCTTCCTTAATTTTTTAATTTGGCCTCAACTTTTAGCATCTTTCTATAGTAATATAAACTACTTAGATTAGTTCATCTCAAGCTGAACATTCATTTCTTTTGCTACGTGAAAATTACTAGTAGTGTGCTAGAAGTCACCAGTCAATATAACTAACAAAACCTGCAGGGACAATCTTGTAAGGCAAATGGAAGCAAATTGGAATTATAGATGATGGGTGGTCTTTTAAGTCTATGAAAGAAAGGATGTAAATAAACTTTAAAAAAAGTACTATTAGTTGAAATTAAATTATAAGTAGTATTAATTTGGAATTAAATTAGTTATAATAGTTTATTAAACTCCAAGTAAACTTTGGATGTTACGATTAGAATTAGAGTCATTATATGTTATTAGAGATTCTAATTTTTATTGATGAAGCTATAAGTTATTAAGTCCTAATAAGTTTCAGATCTCTCAGAAAAGCCCATAAATAATTTTAATCAATGTCAATCCATGTGATAAATTGATTGATGTTGATAATTATATAGACTTTTAAAAGGCCTTAGGGCCTCCCTGAATTTCTGCATCTTTCCTTTGTCATATCTTCTTTCTCTCTATTTTATTTTTCTCTACCATTAACTTTGTTCCTTGTTCTTTTTGATAAGCCTCCAATCTATTTCACATACACCAGGTGCAGAACACGTGGACAGCAAGCCTCACCTGGGAGCTAAATTCCTCCTTTATATGCTTTTGAGCTGTGTGCAGAAGGGGTTTTTGGGAATTTTATCTTCTGTTAGTTGGGGAATGATTTGTTGGTTTTATCGTATAGGGTAGTGGGACGTCGGGCATCATATTTTTGGAATCTTGCAGGCTTGTTCTTGGGAAATTCAGCCTCTCGAAAGCTAGACCTATCTTTTTTTTTCAATAGAAATCTTTTTCATTTCAGAAAATTCCTCTGCCCCGAGTTCAATTCATATCACTTTTCCTTACATCCTAAAAGTTAAAAACCTCAACCCCTCCAGAGGCCTGAGACAAGAGGATCCTCTATCGCCATATCTTTTTGTTATCGGTATGGAAGTTCTAAGTTGTCTGCTAAAGCGAGCGGTGGAAGGCAATTTTATAGCTGGGTGCAGATTGGCGAGTAGAGAGGGTGGGGAGATGGTCATCTCCCACCTATTATATGCTGATGATACTATTATTTTTTGTGAAGCCAAATACGAGGCGGGTTGATGTGTTTAAGATGGAGCGTTAATGTGGTTGAAACCTTTTCGGGATTGAAAATAAACTGAACAAAGTAAGTTATCCCTCTAGGAAGAAATTGGACAATGTGGAGTTGCTAGCGGCGGAACTTGGGTGTAGGGTTAGTTCCTTCCCACTATGGCCAGGTGCACACTGGGTGCTCCTCCACTGGGGCCTTGGGAGTTTAGGATTCTGTGAAGAAAGATTTAGAAAAAGGTTGTCCTCTGGAAAAACTGATATATCTCAAGGGTGGAGCTCCACGACATTCGTAGTACTTTGTCTAGCCTCCCGTCTACTTCACTCCTGTTTAGAATGCGAAGATTGTTTGTTCTAGATTGGGAGAAGATTCGAGACTTTCTGCGGGTGGAGGAGATCTTGAGCGTAAACCACATCGAGTCAGCTTTGGAAGCTGTTTTGCCTAGAGAAAGTAGAGGTGGTTTAGGGTTGAGAGGCCTTTGCATGATGAACGAGCAGCTGGCGTACAGTGGTGTTGGAGGTTTGCTAATGAGAGGATTCTCTGCGGAGAATGGTGATCGGTACGAGTTTGGAGAGGAAGTTGGGGTTGGATTACTAGAGACATCGGGGTGGGTATGAAGATGCTTGGCTTTAATGGAAAGACATCGAGAAAGAATGGCCCTTCTCTCAAAATTCTATTTCCTCCTAGGAAATGGTGGAAGAATTTGAGTTTTTGGAAGGATCCTTGGTGCGATGGGAATGGAAGTGTTGAGTATGCCTTCCCCACTCTGTTCCCGGCTTAGGCACCAGCAGACGAGAGTGCGGACGTCAGGATTTTCTAGGGAGGATGGGGGTTGGTCTCCAGTCTTCCTTAGACCTTTTAATGATTGGGAGATGGAAGAGGTGGAAAGGTTCCTTCTTTTTCTACACAACAAGAAGATTAGACTGTTGAGAGGATGGAGCTATTGTTAAAGGAGTCCATTCTTTGATGGCTTTAGGTTATAGACATATGTCGTAGTGATGTTTTCTCCTCCATTAGACTCCTTGGAGATCCATGCAGAACCCGATCGTCCCCCGAAATTAGGTTTTAAGCTTGGGAAGCTTCAGGAAAGGTGTGGCTGGATATTATCAAGAAGGAGGGTTAATGATTATGAGTGTTTATGTGGGGATGGAAACAATAGACACCACTTATCCATTAAGACAGGTTGTTATGGGACCTTTTGGCAGTGCGAAGTTAATTGGGGTGTTCCGTTCGATTCGGCAACTTCTCTTGGCTTGACGGAGTGCTAGTATTGGCAAAAAAGGAAGAGAGAGAGTTTGGATAGCGGCTCCTTTGTGTTTGTGCAGACGCTCTGGTTGAAGAATAGAAGTGGTATTTGAAAATAGAGCTCCTCTATTCATAGGATAAATCTTTCTTTTTGTTTTACCTTGTGGGGTAAATTTAAGGTGTACGGTGTGGATAACTTAAATTCTTTAATTGGGGTTTTTGGCGGATGGGGTATGGGTGAGTGTGTGAGTTTGTTCTTTACTCCTCTTGTGTACTTTAGACTTTGTGCTCTTTTTCATTCTATATCTTGCTTTTCTTGATCAAAAAAAAAAAAAACCTCAACCACCTGTTAATACGTTGTTAATCTAAGTATTATCCACCTCACAAATTTCATTAATTTGTTCATTTTGGATTATATTGTGGTGCTGATAATTAATTAGTCTTATCACCTTAAACTAAACCTGCACTTCTATGATGAAATTTACCAAGTTTCTTAAATAACTCCAGCAAACCTTCAAATCATTTTCCTGTTACTTTTAATTAGATTTGGAAATTACAAATTAAACATTGTTATTTAATAATTGGAAATAGGGTGTTATGTTCCGCTCCAAATTATTCTGCTCTAGACTGCGTGTGTGTCTGTGCAGGGAACAAGGTCAGCTCTATATGCCAATGACCGAGAATCTATTACAGTCACTGTGCAGGAAGTGACACCTCGATCTGTGGGGGCTATGATAGCATTGTATGAGCGAGCAGTTGGGATATATGCCTCACTAGTCAAGATCAATGCTTACCATCAACCTGGTAACTGTTTGTTTCCTTTTGCCTTCCAATAGAAAGTATTAGAAACTTGCGTGTGAAAGCCCAGAAGATTAAAGTGTTGCTTTTTCAGTCAAACCATGCCTGTGAAGTATTGTCTTTATTGTCTGAACGCTTCGGCTGAAGTCATGATTCTGAGTTTCTCTTCCTTGCCTTCATTCTTTATGTGTGCTTATTAAATTGATATCTCAGGTGTGGAAGCTACAGGAAAAAAGCTGCAGGAGAAGTATTAGCTCTTCAGAAGCGGGTTCACAGCAGTTCTAGACAGAGGCCAGGTATGATGTTTATCATTGCAAGTTCTTGGCAATCTGGGATCTTTTGTCCTTTTCTTCTATTGTAAATAAGAGGAACCTTCTTCCTATTTTTATGAAATTAAGGCTAGTGTCTTCAAACCTCTGCTGTAATTGAATGGGCCGTGGTGAGTGCTTAAAATGATGTGGATTATTGTATTTTCTTTGGTAGGTGGGTTTGTGTTAGTTCTTTGGGTTGTATGTTTTCCCATTTTCTCTCTCAAGATACAGGATTCACCCTTTTCCAAGAAAATATGCTTCACACTTCCTGGTTGCAGCAGATAAAATTTCTCCCTTTTTTTTTTTTTTTTTTTGATAAGCAAGGGAATTCATTTAGAGGGCTGACCAAAACAACCCCAAAAAGAGTATGGGAAGTATACTGCAAGACAGGCCTATACAAAAGAAACAAAAGCAAAGCACCCCCCCATCAAAGGCCTAACGAGATGCTAGCTTTCTAATTATCAAAGTCATCTGGCGACCAATCTTGCCTAGGAACACAAGGAATATACAAAAAAATTTCAGCCTGCTTGGTGAGAACTGTTCATCTTCAAAAACCACTTTGTTTCTCTCCTTCCAAATTGCCCAAAACAAGCAGCAAGAGTAGCCCTTCAGAAATCTTACGATCATCTCTCCTTAAAGGGAATCTTGTTTCAACTAATAGTAACATCTTTAGTCATCAAAGGTGTCACCCATGCAATAATATCAAGGCTGTCGACAAGAGGACCACAAAGTCCTTATTTGGAAGGCAGTGCATGAAGATAGTCTATATTCTCCTCCTCTTCCCCCTGAGGTAGCATCTGTGAGGAGAATCCTCCTCTTTAGTTGGTAAGTCAAAGCCTTGCCCCACCAAGCTTCCCACCCAAAATCCACTACTTTTGTAGGAACCTTTAGTTCCAAACCTGGAGTCTTTTTGGAAAAAGGTTCAGCCCTCTCCCCCTTCAACACATCCAAATTGGACCTCACAGTATATGATCCATCTTTAGTAGCTTTCCATACCATTTTATCTCTCCCTCAACAGGGTTAATTTTTTATGCCTGCTCTCTGATCAAGCTCTCAACATTATCCATTTCCCAATCATTAAATGGCCCCTCGAAATTAAAATTCCACCCTCCTCCTTGCTCCGAATTCTCCTAGACCTCCATCACCTTTGCCTCTCTCGAACCAGCCATAGAGTAAAAGCTGGGAAACAGGTCACCTAAAGTTCTGTCTTTTTTTTTTTCAACTGTCCTTCCAAAACCTCACTCTATCCCCCCTTTACTGACTACAAACTACTGTTCCTTTATATATTCCCAGCTTCCTTGTGAATTTCTTTCTAGATGCTAACCATGACTTCCCTTTAATCCCCTTGGTGAACCAATCTCCAACTTCAATCTCATATTTCAGTGTAATAAAAAGTCTCCAAGGAGCTTCTTTTTCATCTATAAACCTCCAAATCCATTTGCCCAAGAGAGCCCTATTTAGATTTAAAAGCCTGCGAAGTCCTAACCCTCCCTTGTCCTTGTTCAAACAGACCGTATCCCAATTAACTGTATGAGTTCTCCTTTCCTGAATTCCACCTCCCCAAAGGAAATCCCTTTGAATTTTCTCAAAGTCTATTACTAAGAGCTTCGGGATTCTAAAAATAGACATCATAAACAAGGGTGTCCTAACCAATGTGCTACGTATAAGTGTAATTTTTCCGCCTTTTGAGATGTAGTGTCTTTTCCATAAAGCTAGTCTTCTACATAATTTTTCCTCCTTGGCCGTCTGGCTTGCAGGAGATTTGTGTCTTTGCGCGAGAGGGAGACCCGAGATAGAGTTGTTGGCAGTAAGTTAACATTACACCCCAGTTCTTTAGCCAAAACTTTAGGGCTCTCCACGTCACCCATAGGGATTATGGAACTCTTATCCAAATTTATACGCTAACCAGACATAACCTCAAACAGTAAAAGAATCCATTTAAGATACATCATCTGATCCCTTGAGTCACCCTGAAAACCAGGTGTCATCTCACAGAGGGAAATTAGATGTGAAATCGACATCTCTCCTTCCCTCCCCAGGCTCTATGCCTTGATAAAAAGCCACCCGAGCTACTCTGTGGGGCAAAAAAAGTCTCCATACGATCACAATGATGAGGATAGGGGTCTCCTTGTCTTAGACCCTTGGGCGTGGAGAAAAGCCACGGGGGCTACGTGTCGGGATGGAGAAGGTGGTGTCGGATACACCGGTATATCAAGGGAAGAGTTACGCCTCGAAGCTTGCCTTGTCGAATCTCCTATCTGTTACATGTCGCTTTTCGGGATCCAGTCTCGTGTGCAAAAATTTAGAAAAATACGGGAGGGACTTTACGTAGGGAGGGGCTGGAAAAACTCATTTAGTGAGTTAGGCCCGCGGTGTGTACGGATAAAAGTTGAGCGGCAGGGGTGGGAGGCTGCCCTGATCTAAGCAAGCCTTGTTAGGAAAATGGGTGTGGCGTTTCGCTGACGAATTCATATGGAGGAAGACTATTAATAGAAGCAAATTTGGGGAATCGCGGGGGGGATGGTGCTCACGGGAAGTTAAGGTGATTTTAGAGACGAGTTTATGGAAAGAAATTAGGAAAGGATGAGATATGGTTAAACTTAAATGCAAAATTTGTGGTTGGTGATGGTAGCAGAATCAGTTTTTGAAAAGATGTTTGGGGGGGACGAGACTGTGCGTTCGGCGTTTAGGCAGCGGAGTTCGGAAAGATCTGGAGATTTGGGATGTTGAGCAGAAGGTGGCTGGACCACTTTCGTTTTGCGAGGCCATTCAATGGCTAGGAGTGAGAGGTGGTGAATTTTATGAAAATGATCCGTCACGGAAAGTGGTCGCAAGCGGGAAGACAATTTGGTCTTAAGGTACGCCCGACGTTTGTCGATGAAACTCTTGTATGAGGTTTTGAATCGCCTTGAAGCCAGGGACATTTCAACTTTTCATAGTGCTCCGATTTGGGCAGCTGTAGTCAAAGCCCAAAGGTGGGTTTTTTCTTTGGGAGGCGTGGCAGGGTAAAGTGATGACTCTAGACCAACTCAAAAGGGGAAGATCCTTGCCCAAGCCAGGATGCTACCTTTGTGAAGGGGAGGAAACCTAAACCATCTTCTAGTTCAGCTGTTCGAAGGCGGAATGCTTTAGGAACTTATTTTGGCTATAGTGAAGTTTGGATGGGTCTTCCCTTTCTCGATCACGATGAGTCGCTACAAGCTTGGCAAGGAGCAAGTGGGCAGAAGCGCAAGAAAGTTTGGAGGGCTGCGCCTCTATGCCTCTTTTGGGCAGTGTGGTGTGAGAGAAATAGAGTGGTCTTCGATAATGAGACATTCTCTATGTATAGACTAAAGAATTCTTTCATTTGTAGCTTGTGGTCTTGGGCCAACGTGGCTAGTGGGGATAGAGACAGGAGTATTTTGGATTTTTTAACTTGGATGGGGTATAGGTAATTGTTTTCGGGTTTGAGGATTTTTTCTTCATGTTTAGTCCCTTCTTGAACTGTCCAGCACATACTACCACTTGTGTACTTTTAGGCGTTTCTTTGTTTTGTAATCAATGCATGTTTCTTTATCCATCAAAAAAAAAAAAAAATCCAACCTACCCGTTTTTCTCCAAACCCCGTTCTTTGCATAATCAAAATTAAGGTCCAGCTCACATTATAATAAGCCTTCTCCAAACCCCATTCTCCTTTAGTATCTCATTGCATGCTGATATTCAATTAAAATTATTACATAGGATGAAATTCTGAAGGTCCATGAGACATCTTAAATGGTTATTTGCATGACCACCTCAGATTCTATGAGCTCCACATTTTGGGGTTGAGAAGGTTTAACTTACCTAATTACTAGCATAATGTTATTCTGTTTTCAGCTGTACAGAACCTGTTGAACCATTGACAACGATGAAGTAGCTGACCGTTGCCATGCGCCTGAAGATGTACGGACATTTCAATTTTAGAGAATTATTTCCACAATGAAATTGCAATTTATTTTTGTTATTTACATCATATGCACACCAATAACACCTGTATTTCTAACTATGGCAGATCGAAATGATTTACAAGATTATTGCTCATATGGCTGCTAATGATAGAGCTCTTATCGCTGAAGGCAGTTGCGGTTCACCCCGAAGCATCAAGGTTTTCCTTGGAGAGTGTAATGTGGATGACCTGTATGCGTAACTCATACCAGCGAAAATCTTTTGGTGTAACATTGATGAGACCGTAACTTATAGAAACGGACATTACATTTCATATTTTGTGGGTGTGATGGAATTCACAAAGAAGTTCCAATCAACTGTTTTTGACTTCGAACCATTGCATTGATATTGGAAACAGGAATCTCTCTTATTCAAATACTAGGAATAAAGTTGTGTCGAGGGTGGTCTAGGCTGACAGATGTAAGGTACATCATTACCATGTCTTGAAATGAACCATTTATGCCCCATAACAATATTCAATAGTCTATCTATTGTTGCCTTTACCTTTTTTTGCAGTGCGTGGGTGTGCGAACGGGTTTATCTGCTTATCTGGGCTTGTCTTTTAAAGTTATCTGACCTTTCGAATAATCTTCGATTTGGGTAGGATGGGCTGCAAGGCGGTAAAATTCTACTTAGCATGCTTGATTATATTCACAGGACTCAAAGTGAGATTTCTAGTTAAGTTATGAGATATATCAATTATTTCGTTTATATGTTTGATGGTTTGTGGCTTTTTACTTTTTTCTCGTATTTGATTGCTCTTACATCCATGACATCGACCTAAAGCTGCCAATGTCGGTTGGTTGATCAATTGTTAAAGTATTATTCATTTTAAATTTTTTTATTGAATACGATTTACTTTCATATTTTTATATGTAGTTTGTTCATTTTAGAAAGAGGGAAATTGTTACTTTATTGTTTATTCCTCAAATTAATTGTTGGAACGGAAAAATTCAAAACATCCCAACAAGCTTGTTGAGTCGAGTGTTTGAATAATGGCCAACAGGAAAGGACAGGCCAATATCGATATCCTTTCACCTCCAAATCCTTGAATTTATCACATGGAACATTACACTACAAACAAACATATCTAATTCGACTTTACTGCAAACAATATCCTAGTCGACTAGGGCGGTTCACCGCTGAGCGTCGTAGTAGTGCCAAAGACACGAAACATTTTTCAGGCATGTGAGTGCAAAACGACAACTTTGCTGGTACACTCAAGCTGGCCCATTTGGGAGTCTAGGGCCTTGTTGTTTGATTACAGTTTTTTAAAATCTGTTTTTGTTCTAGAGAACAAAAAAATAGAGAAAAATATTTTAGTTCCATTTTTTTAATTCTAAAAAACATGAAAAAATACATAACATACTTAATTTAGAAAAAAAAACAGTTTTATACTTTCCAAAAAAATTTCAATAATAATTTTAAAAACATAGACAACCTTAGATAATGAGATTATTTTCACCCACAGGAACGTCAAAGTTCAAACTGAGTTGGAATTTCCAATTTATGCATATGTGATTGACACGTGGCCATCAATTCGATCTTGGTTTTTCTCTTTATTGGGTTATGGGAAAAGATGTACAAGCCTTTTAGTATTGTGCCTAATATCCTGTTTACACTTAAAATTTTTTAATTAAAAGATATTAAAATAACATTTAAATATTGACGTGACATCCCTATAACATATGTGATCCACTATCTTTCCTCATCTCTTCCCCTCATCCTCCCTTCTCTCTTCTTCCTTCCTCTCGACTATCGGACTTAAAGCCTCACCCACTCGCTCCATCGAGGCTGCCCAACCCATCAGCCCGCACTTTTTTTTTTTTTTAATCTTCATTTTTATTAAACTTTATTTTAGTTTTTAAAAATATAATAAATAAAAAGTCAAATTTATTTTTAAACAGAAATAAATTATTTGTTATTTTAAATCTAATAAAAAATTTATTTTATTTTTAAAATCTTTTAAATTAAAATTAAAATTTTATTTTTAAAAAATATAAATAAATTATTCGATTATCTTAAATTTTAAATAATTATTTTTAAATTTATTTAATTTTCATCCTACTTAAATAGAAAAAATCGAGTGATGAGTTTGAAATAATATTTTAATAATATTTTATTTTATCAATTTCAAACTCATCAATGATTTTTCATTTAGTATATTTAAATTAAAATAATTGAGCAATTGACCTCTTTAAAAGTTTTGATTTTTTTTTATTTAGTATATTTTAAAATTTTAAACAAAAAATTTTGAATTTTATTTAATAGATCTAAAATAATGAATAATCTATTTATATTTTAAAAAATAAATTTACAATTTTATTTAATATATTTTAAAGCTAAAGATAAAACCTAATAAAAAATTAAGAGTTAAGAAGAAAATAAAAAAAGTGGTTAAGGCGAGTGCTAAAGATTTATTTAGATAAAAAAAAAGTTCAAAGTGTAAGTGAGATATCATGTACAACATTAGGTTTTTTTGCACATTTTTCCATTAAGTTAATGCTTTCAAGTAAAGCCTTGACAACTCCGACGGGAGTTCTTTATCGAGAAATCTTAATCTGTCTTCAGCAAAATGGCACCAAATGCTTAAAATAATGCTCCGCGGAGATAGCGTTGAAGGTGTGAAATCTGTCCAGATGAGGTTGGGGTGCCATATTTGGCAACTTTGAGAGAGGCAATGGAGAGGATGCAAAATAGCGTTGATGGCTCGCTTGTGCATCTCAGCCGGCTCAGTGGTATATTATTTGAGTCTGCAAAATACGAGATATTCGGAGAAAGGAACTTATCTTTGATTTTCATGAAACCCTAGCTTTGTGAACCACTAGCTCGAATCCCACAGCCCTTGAAATTTTGCGAGAAGGCATCGTACTTGAGGGAGGAAGAGGAAGAAAGAAAAAGGAGGAGGAAGAGGAAAAATAGAAAGAAGAGGCGATTTCCGAGTGAAGAAAGGAGGAGGAGTCGTTGATTGCATTTTAGGAGAAACAGGAAGGAAGAAATACAGAAGGAGGAGGAAGAGGAAGAAGGCTCACAAGGGAAGAAACGGTGATTTCCTTCTTTAAAGTCAAATTTTGATTTTTAAATGGGTTTAGATAAATTGCAAATTTTTCCTTTTTTAATTTCAAATTTTGATTTTTAAATGGGTTATATAAATTGCAAATTTTTTACATTGATTATAAATTTTATTTTTGATGTATTAATTTGGCAAATTTATAAATTGCTCATTATTTAAATTGATTATAATTTTTAATTAAATTGCTCATTCTTTAAATTGACAAATTAGTTTTTTAAATTTAAATTGATGAATTGATAATTTTTTAATTGATAAATTGCTCATTAGTCAAATTAATTATATATTTTATAAGCGATAGATTTGTTGTATACTTTATAAATTGCTCGTTCTATTAATTTGATTATAAATTTTTTGGTAGATGGACTTACTGATATGACGGTTCTTTAATGATTTGCTTATGAGCGACAACGGTTATATGATGATCTTGTTAAGCAATCCCAGCATTATTGGCGTAGAGTCTGAAAGTGATCGTTCCGGGTGAAAAAAATCATGAGGACCAGAATAAACTCTTTGTAGAAGAAGATAAATTAATTGTGTGCTGCGTGGCTTAATACGAGCAAAGATGCAATTGCGAAAATGAACAACAAGGTGGTGCATTACGCAAAGAATATTGCGTCTTGGGAAACGTGGGGCAATCATGGAGCGTTCTCAATCTTCTATTAAGTCGTTGGAGTGATATAAATGCAAAATCTGACAAATTTGTCGGTTTTCATAGTCAAATTGAAAGCCTCAGACAAAGTGGCCTATAGAGCAAAATAATGTAAGATATAAGCAATTAGAACCTTTAGTATATGATTTGATATTTGAACTATTAGCTGAATAATTTCATATGTTTTCGAGTTGATGAAGCAAAAGAAATGTTTGCTAAGATAGCTGGAAAACCATTTCAATCTGAGAGCATTGTTAGAATATTGAAAATGGAGCGGAAATGGACTACCAATATGACCAGCAATAAGAGAGCAAAAACTCATTCAATTGGTAGCCTGTGAATCGGCTCATGTTGAATCTGTTATTGACTCGTATTTAGGGATGACATTTGAGCAATTTCGTCATCTCGGCCTCGATGGCGAATTTAGGCGAAAGGCTTCGAAGAAACAACTTAAAAACAAAGAGAAGCAAACCGATGTTGAAAGATCACTAGATCATCACCACTGGAATGAAAGAATGGAAGTGGAACGACAAAAAGTTGAGCGACACAACAAAATTTATGCTCAACAGGAGATAGCATTGGAGCAACATCGTAAACAATTAGAAATTGAAGAAAGAGCAGTTGAGAAATTCCGTCTGAAATGAGATGAAAATGTAGAAGCGATACTCTTGCATGGACCAGCTTTCTGCGGCATGTGGAATAACACGAAGATAGAGGTTATGAAAAGCGGGGTTTTAATTTTTAGTTATTTATTTATTATGTTACTATTATTTTTAATTTGCTTAGTCATTATTTATTATGTTGCAATTAGATTGAAAATATAACTTGCAATTGAAATTGGAATTAGCTTTCTGACATGAAATTGGAATTGTTAAAATAAAACATGAAATTGAAATTAGAGTAAAATACCACATGAAATTGAAATTTGGAATTAAAATACAACATGAAATTGAAATTGGAATTGAAAAAACAACTTCAACTTGAAATTGATAGAGGTTGTTAGTTGCCATGTCGTTCCCACAAATGTTCGATAAGATCTGACTGCAGTTGAGAATGAGTAACACTGTCCCTGATCTGATAATGGGTTTGCATGAAGTCTTCTAATTCTGGTGTATACGCATGTGACACTTCTGAGCGGATTTGTATCGAGCTCTAAAGTGAGTCGTTTATTCTGCGATATACTCAGCCGTCCTCAGTAGCCATATTATGCATTATTATGCAGCTCATAATATCTGAAGTGTTTCTTTATCCCAAAACGTGTTGGTCCACGCCTGATTGCAAAAGCGGACTTGAAATACCCTAAATGCCGCTCTACATCTTTTCTTAGGCTCTTGTGCTTTAATCTTTCTTCAAACCTTAATGGACGAATTGTTTTACAAATGTTGACAGTTTGGATAAATACCATAAGGTAGATAATATCCCAATTTCTATACTCATGACCATTAATTATATAGTTGACGGAAGGAGCATGACCATTGCTAATAATGTAAAAGCAAGGGGACTATCTAGAGCATTTATGTCGTTGATGAGGCAGGAGTAGACCCGAAGAATGCATGTCATATCACGAAGATCTTGGATGCCACGACCTATAAAATGATTGTTGGTTCATGACAATGACCAGTATACATACCTTGCCACGCGGTAGGACAATTCTTCCACTTCCAATGCATGCAATCAATACTCCCTAACATACCAGGAAAGCCACGTTGTTCCCCTGTTTGTAGCAATCGAGCAATATCGATTTTGTTTAGTGACCTCAGGTAATGGTCGCCAAACATTGCAATCTTGTTTATGAAGCGTACCGGACTACACCACATGGTAGTGCTTTCTCAGATACGATGTATTCATCCACGAATGCCGATTCGTAGGCAAGAATTACATAAGCAAACATTATCTTTTGAAGGGATGACAAACCGAGAACTCCAACGACATCTGTTCTTTGGATGAAGTATGGATCATATTGTTCACCCTCATTTACAATTCGAAGAAAAAGAAGAGACGGCTTCATTCGGAGCGCTCCTGCAGAAAAACTTTCCTTATACAAGGGGTAGCAAAATAGTCGCGATAGAGTCTTTCGTGACCTTGACCTCTACACGGTCGCCGTTATGTGGCACAGAGCGGAACAAGCGATGCCTTCTTAGCCTAAACCCTTCTGACCTTCAGCTTGCATCATACAACACATCCAAATCATCATAATCTTCTTTCTTCAATATTTGCGATCTCTCCTAAAATATTATAAACGATTCATATCACTTTATGAAACGAAAAATACGAAGCGATAAATAGTCAAAGAGGGAGGAGATATCGAAAACTCAAAGAGGAACGTGAAGATACTGATTTAAAAAACACGAGAAAAAATTATCATATTTATACGAATTATAATTTTTAAAATTTTTATTTTGGCTAAGAAATTTCAAATTTGAATTTCAATTGAAATTTGAAATTTGAATTTCATAAGAAAATTAAATTAAATTTGAAATTTGAAATTTGAAATTTGAAATTGTTACTATACAAATATATCCGTTAAATTACGAACAAGTATAAAAAATATACCCTTTAAAATATAATCAAGTGTTTTAATTATATTTTTCAATAAAAAAACATTTAATTATTAAAATGACACCCCATTTTGGCACCTACCATTGGAGCAAAAATACTATTCAGGGGTACCAAAATACTGTTCAGGTTTATAAAATGGCATTTGACACCCCATTTTTGGCAACTTCCATTGGAGTTGTTCTTATATATTGTGTATTATTCACCTTTACTTCTTCAACACAAGCACAAAGCACAATTTAGATCTTGCTTTTTTATTGGCTCTACACTTTCAAAAAAAAAGTTTTATTGATTTAATTATTCACCATTGCATTTTTATTGGGTTAATGTTTTCAAGGAAAGTCCTTCATATATGATTTTTCACCATTAACTCATTGTGTAATGTGAGACATCAATATAAAATATATCGATGATAGGGTGGATAAAAAACCCTAAGAAATCAAATCGATCGAATCAAAAAATAGGTTAATCGAACCAAATGATTTAGTTTTTATTTTTGTTTTATATAAATCTTGGTTTCAATTTACAAAATATAAAAACCATAGTTTTGATTAACCAACCAATATATATATATAATAGGTTTGTATGAGTTGTTCTATTTGTTGTTTTTACTTTTTTTCCTCCAAATAAAGCTTTTATCATTTTCCTCTAAACCAAAACATATAGATTGTGATTTATTTGTATTAGTTTTTTTTTCTACAAATATATGGTTGATTAAAAATATCGTGATTAAATTATCTCATCTCATATGTTTCATATATTATTTATGGATGTATTATAAATACACAAGTGTCATGTGATTACAAATGAATAAATTGTATTAATTTTTTTATAATCATACAAAAATTTATAATATTTCATATTATTTATAATTTATGAATAAATTTATAATATTATTTCATAATAACAAATAATATGAAAATTATAAAATATTGATGGTTTTAAATTTTTATAATTTCATATTATTTTTATAAATATAATATGAAATAAATTTATAACCATAAAAAAATTTCATATTATTTCATATAATTTATAATTTATAAAATGATTAATAACACCTTTTATCTCAACTTTTCACAATTTTCTATTTTGATATCTCAACCTTTTTTGTCTGGGATTAAGCATCTAAACTCTTAGTTCTTTTAGCAAAATTAGATGCACAGTTGATGATATATATGGAAAATCACAATATTTAAAAACTGAGATATCCTTGATTAATTTTGTATATAAAATAAAAAATAATTAAAATGAACAGAGAATAATACATTGTCGGCCCAGAGATCCCTCCCTTCCGGATTCCATAATCTTTATGCTCTTTTCTGCGAATGCTTGCTCAAATTTGGTCCTAAGATCATGGTACACTTTCCTATTAAGGTTTCCGATCAAAATCCCCAATTTCATATTCCAATGTTTTAAGAAAAACCAATTAATTTTAAGATCATAAAAGTAGTTACCTCCCAATTCATTGAGCTTAGTCTTGCCACCACACTTGAAGCGATTCAGTGATAAACAAGCTGAACAGTGGTGACAAGTCTTGTATTGACATTGGAATGGAAGGCTTAGCTCATTCATTGACTCGCCCACGTATGAAGATGGAGACAAAACTCCACACTTTCATCTTCCAAGCTTCATATCCTCTTTCATGTGAGTCGTGACTTCATTGCTTTTAAAATTTAGCTTTGAAGGTGGAAGGAAGCAAGTAGAAAGCCATAAGAGCTTAGTATAGCTGGAGGAATGTAAATTTAGTAGGTTGCTGGTTTTCAATTCTAAACAGTTGCCTTTGTAATCCATAAAGTGAATACTGAATTCTATGTTTCTATTTCAACCTATCTGATATATAGAAACCAAAAACCAACCAAAGATACAGTGTTAATTGATTTGCTTTGAAACTAGGATAGCAGTGCGTCGTCGGTGACGAAGTCGGAGGAGAGCATAAAGGGGATTCCGATTTCCGCCGTTGCATTAGTGGAGTAAAAAACCGAAAATGAAACCGTAGTTCAGAGTTCGATGATGTCTTCTTCCCCTGTATATTTCGGTCTTTTATCTCATTAATTATGCATATCATTTATGCTGCTGACTCAGTACCTTAATATGTTTTAATCGGTTACAACTGACAAGTATTGCTTCAGTTTTATCATATAACACAAGCCAAGGTTTCCTGCGTTTCGAGACTGACAAGCTTAAAAATACATCAATTATCTTACATACATATTTAATGGTGCCTTTTATGTTATTAATCCTATATAAAAATCCTAAAATTATATAAACATGGAGAGTATAATAAAAAAAGGTTATATTTTAATAAAAGCCAATCCGAAAAAGTTACTACTTATTGTTTTTTTCAACATAAATTATTTATCCCTAATCAGTTATTAATTAATTAAAAGTATTTGTCAAACAACTTATAAGAGCGGATTGTAAGCAATATAGAAAAGCTGATTAAGAGTTAATCAACTATAACCGATAACTCTTTCGAATCAACTCAATCAAGTAGGTTTAAATAAATCTGGCTTGTTGCTTGATCATGAATTTAGCTATTTCGCATTAAACATGGGATAATTTTTTTTAAAAGGTTAAGAAATCTTTCCGCCACGTGATCCCAATAACATCTATGTTTGTATTATCTAACGTCATGTTATGTAAAATATAACAAATTATATATATTTTTCCTTTTAAAATACATCCTCTCATATTAAAAATCCATAAATATATTTAAGATTTTATATACTTTCCATATTTGCCTTTTCCTAAAATATACACTCACATATTTAATTTTTTTTGATCATATAAAATATAACAAGATTTATTTATTTATTTTATTAATATATTGTTCCTTTTATATTATTCACTACTTTAAATTTTGAATATTCTGTTTCCTTATTTCCTTTAATATCATATCTCTTTTAAATAATTTGATATATTTTAAACTTAAATATATTTGTAAGACCCGATAAATTCCAATTTATGAAATACAAGAAATCGTACTTCGACATATAAAATTGTAATTTCGGTTAAAATCCGCACCAATTTCTGTATCTCTGATGACTAAACGGATCGGCACCGTCGAATCGTCTCGCGAAATCTGGGCTAAGACGTAAAATTTAGTAATTTTCTCGGTGACACGGAGTCGACACGCTTCAGAAGATCGTGATTTTCAAAGGCCAGAAAACGATTTTCGACGCGACGAAAGTCACATATAACATGTACTACGTGTCATGAGAGAAACGGTTTAAACGGACGGTCGGCGAGCGCCGACATCAAACGGCAGTTATGACATAACTACATTTGGGTAGATTTGATTTTAAAATACAAAGAAGATCGAATCAGAATAGCGTTTCATCTCCTGGCATCTTAAAGACTACAAAATGGATTTGAAACTAGATTTGGGGGCAGTAGCCATTTTTGGAGAGGGTTTTAGAGAGAGAGAACACTTCTAGATTCAGACACGATCCGACCACATGGCTTCTTGACAAGCAAGAGAAATGTTCTACGCGGAGCAGCTACGCGTGATCTCCGGGATCGGAGTTTCTCCAAACTCCTTGGAGCGTAGATTTTCCCTACGCTTACTCTCATTTGGCCGCTTTACTAATGCTTCTGGGCTGAATTTATGCCGTGAGGAGCCATTGATCGGTCCCAAAACACGGCACCGACCATTTGAATTTTAAACTTTGAGAGGCTGCTTTCTGTACAGTCCTAATGTAGGGGCTGTTTGCGTTGATATCGCTGGCCATTTGATGATAAATTCTCAAGGCTTATGTATGGTGCTCTAAGGGTTTACTGGGCTTAACCAACGTTATGATTTTCTTAATAAGAACGGCGGTTTTACTATTCTCGAATAGGTGTTCTAAATATATATATTTTTAAAAATACGCTGCAGTCGTGTTTCGATTTAAATTAAATTACTCGCGTATAATCATTAACCCTGTGGTCAACTGACTGATGCTTGCAGAAATTAATTAATTTACATGACACGACATACAATTTGGTTGTTTTGTAAATATATACGCTTTATATATTACATGCGACTGGGAATTGAAGTGGGATTGACACATGTATTCCATAATGACCTAACATCCATGCGACTTCAGAGTTAAAGGCATGAGATGAGCCTGTAGGAAAAATGGTTTGGCAAGAATTTCAAAATTACGTTGATCGGAGGGTAGTCCAAACTTAAAAATATCAATCGCCTGAGCTACCAATTGGATATTCACTCCGAGGGTCCACAAACAACTAATATATCAACTGGCCTGAAATACCCAATCGATATATATACAAGATCTGGTAGTCATTCAATTAATAAACAATAATTCTCATACAAGGCTTAGGCGAGTATGCAGAGAAATGCGTAGACTCTGATTCCAGCTCGTCAAGCATAGACATTCAACAGTGATCACGATTTACGTTTCAATGCGTATTTACTTTAACATCAGACCGACTTAGCAAGGAAGAGCTCATCACCAGGCGATTCTCCTACGAGTTTTTAAATTTCACTCCCGTCAGACCCCCTTTATTTTGGCTGTGCAAGCATGGAGCGTGCGAGGATGACTACCCTGTAGATCGAGATTAGGCAAGTTCTGATCGCGCCATTATTGATGACAATTACATGTATTAATCGAGTATTTAATATATGTAATATGAGAGTAAAACATTCGAACTCTCAGAACTTATCGTGATATGGGGCTGATACGTGATATCGAAAAGATCATGATGTTCAAGTTACCAGACGGGAGAGTATATCATAGGCTTGGACTATCTTACGCGGATTGCAAGATCAGATTTTGGCAGGTACCCTCGTACAAAGCCGAGATCGCCGATTCAGTGTCGACATCAGAATCTCGACGTCCACTTCAGATTCCACGGCCGACTCGGATATCAACTGAAATGCAGTACGCCACAATATTACTCTAAATTAATTATAGTTAAAATAAAACATCAAATTTTTAAGATGTATAACTTTTTTTTTCGAGAAGAAACCAAACATTACCCTGGAGACTTTAAGAAATTACAAATATGACCCTCTAGGAAAAGAAAAGAAACAATGATGATATTTTGAAATGGCCAAAATTCAACGTCTGGTTTACAGACCGTGTCAACAATGATTTGATAATTTGATAATGTTGTGATAGCGAAGTGGGCCGTAGCATGTGCACAAAAGTAGGCCCAAAATTTAATAGGAAATAATAAAGGAAAGCATCTCCTTTCATCTGCCATGTTCAAATATATTTCAAATTAAAGTCTTCACAAAAGCTATACAACTAATGCAATTAGAAATTTAGGTAGACGTTCAATATTAAATAATACTTGATAGCATTAAATATTAAAATATTTATTTTTTAATATTAGATAATTAATGCTGTTAGTTCTTATTCTTGTTGAATAAGAGTGATATTTTATATTTGTTAATGATTTTTTCAATGTAAAAATAAAATATTTTCGATATTTTTTTATAATTTTTTAAAATTTTAATAATAACCTATGAAAAATTAAAAACAAATAAGTAACAACCGGAAAAACACAATGCAACCTAGTCATTTTAGAGAATCCCCACGTCAACAAACGGCCTGGGCTGATGTGTGGATACGCTGACAGTTACCCACCAAAACATACGACCGCCCCACAAGTTATAATAAGTGGAAGAAATAGAGGGGGCAGCTGGGTATTTGAAAGTTAGGAAGGGAAGAAGAGTACAAGAACTGACAGAGGAGGAGGAGGAAGTATGGGGGATTGTGGGGCCCACAGTCCCCTCCATGTGATTCAGTCTCGTATTGGCCGTGTGATTAGCGTAAAAAGGTCCCACCTCCAACGTTCGACTGTTTTTTTCAATTTCTTATTTTGAATCGAAAAATCACCCACTTTCTTACGTGGGCTTTATTTTCGGACTTTCTTTACTTGTTTAGACAATTTTTTTTGTTTTTTCATTTTGAGGTATTGTTTGATATTTTAAGGGCGTCGAATTGGAGGGTAATGGAATTGGAACAGTGATTTGGAAGATTTTGATAGTGGTTTTAGGATGAGAGCATAAGAAAGAGAGAGAAAGGAAAGGGAGGCAATGCACTGGCGGAGCGTTTGGTGAGTCTGTCTCTGGAACCGAATGTGCCGGCTTTTTGGCGAAGCAAGCCTTTCAGTGGTGTGCGTCACCACCCGGACTATGCGCAAGCATTATTTTTCTTTATTTGAGTTTGATTTCTTCATCTCTCTCTCTCCTGAAAAAATAATGCTGTATATATAGTCATTGGTTATTAGTGCCCGTTTTTTTTTCTGTTGCTTGCTTCACTACTCTCGTTTTCGTTGATTGAGCTGTGATTTGGGTGGGGAGCACCGATTGTTGTGTGAGCTACTGACTACCGTGGATCCCTAGGATCTTTCATTGATCTAGCATGTGTTCTGAGGTTTTGTTTTTCTGGGTATGGGTGTAGGTGAAGACTGAAGACGAAGCCCTAGCAATCATGTTCACAGAAGGTCTTGACAAGAATGCAGTTAGATGGGTGAGGGAGGTTAGTGAAATCAACTCAACCACACATTAGAAAAAGAAAAATCCATCTTAGGAATTTTTATTTACAATTTTAGTAAATGCTGATTCACTGCCTATTTGGATCTGGATGACTGTTTCTTGCATTCTAATTGAAATTGGATTATGAAAATTTTGAATAAGCAGCAGGGGCGTTCAAACTCGATTTCGAATCCGATTCATCGAATGGATCCGATTCGAAGTGCGGGTCGGGGTTTCGGGCTACCTCCGACGTCGAAATTCAGGAGTGGGCACTTGCCGCCGAGCACAATTCCGGTGTCCAGAACTGTTCCTGTTGATAATGATGATATTGAGTCAGGCTCGGACAATGACAATGATATGACCACAGATTCGGAAGAGGAGGCTGAGTGGTGAAGGTACTCTGATCCAATCGCCACCAGATGACCGGAATCCGAGCAATGGTGCTCAAAGATATGGGAAACCCTCACAAGGTCAGCCGCGTTATGCAAGTGATTCCATGTATTCAGATGTTAGTTCTTCAATGGAGACCGTGGGGCGGCGAGGGTATGGGACTGTGGCTGAGAGATTGCTAAACAGAAATGGAAAGTACCCGGTTGCGCAGAATGGCAATGGTTTCACGGAGGATGAGTCATCAGACTTGCCGCCAGTTCGTATTCTCAACAACTCAAGTGGGGAGCATTAATGGTGGTCAGTTCTGATGAGATCATATGCTTCTGAGGGATACACCACAGTGTTCCTTCCCAGTGAATGCAGAAGTGCGACCAAAAAGGTTTGTTATGCTTGAATTCATTTTGCTACGTTTTAAATATAGCGTCACTTACAGATGGGGATAATAAGCAGTGATTTAGGTAGTTTTGTGTTGGGAAAATTGAACCGTTCTCACCTTAATTAAATAGTAGTTCATACCATTTGAGCTCCAACTTTAGAAGTCACTAGTTCATACTGCTCTGAGTGAGGCTTTGGTCAATAACAATTAGAGATTGTGGTATCAACTGGCTGCTTCAGTAGTGGCACAAGTTTACAAGTGAAAAAGTGGCTTTCATCTGTGAATGTCTTTCTATGTGGATATTCTGATGTTTATTAGTGAAGAAAATAGCTCTGATATATGAAAATGTTTGTGTGTGTTCATGCCGCATTTCTTCCAACAAATGCTATATGAATGCAATTCAGTTGATGGAATCATGAGCCTATGATAGTTTAGGAAATTCCCCATTACACGAGCAGTGAGCTACGAAAATCGTATTCTTGTATTCCTTGGTCATTGCATGAACCCAAAGCATTTGGATTCTCTAGAATTTCAAATTCGTCCCTATAGTGAATATCGTGCCTACTACTCGAGCCAGAGCTTGTTTCCTGGATTCAGTTGAAATGATGCTGTTATTGGTTGAACTTAATTTCTGCACTGCAAACTGTCAACTATCTTTGTGTAGTTTCTTTTTTTGGTTAGTCAAGCTGTGTTTTCCTCACATAATGCCTCTAGAACTTATGGCTTAATTAGCATTTTTTGGCACTGTTGGATCATTGGAAAGTCAGAGAATGTATTTGCATCTGCTTGGCATTGAAGAGTGTGCCATAATTGGTAGAGGGAGAGATTGGTAAACGACTATGCATGATTATGTGGATGTTTGGTGAGGAGCTACAAACCACCAAACTGATGATTCTGCACTGATTCAGTTGCCAAGAGTCTATAGATGGAATTAGACCCTCGCAGTTATTATTATTATTATTTTTACAATCATTCTAATTTTTGTCTCAAATTATCTCCTAATATTACATATAGGGAAAACAATAAAAGTTAAATATAGTAGAAAAAATGAAGGAAAACAAAATAATTAGTTTAAACTTAATAAAATATTCTAACATGCTTCTCCAAATTTATTTCTCTTAGTTCTTTTTATTTTTATTTTACGTATGTGTGTGTGTGTGTGTAAAAGTGCATTATTTGGAAATCTATAAAATCTGCACTACCTTCTCATGATTCTTCACTTTCCATTAATTTCTATTTTTCCTCATTTCTTGTACTAATCAATTTGGACCCACATCACCCCTTGAGTCCTTGGTTAATCATTTCCTAAAGATGAGCCATGTGGGCATATGTCTCCATCACTAATGAAGCTCAAGACAAACTGTGGATCAAATAAACTGATTGGAATTCTGTATTCTGTGGGCCACCTACATAGCCTGTAGGATATTCTCAACTGTAATATAATCTTAAACAATGTGGTCCACTTAATATTTTGCTTGCTGGAAAAATAAGAATCTTTTAGAATTATCTGATTTCTTTGCATGGATGATTTAATGGTATGGTTTGCAGTAAGAAGGTGTCACACGAATGTATATGTTTGTAATGGTTTAGACTATTGAGTTATTTCTTTTACTGCAAGTATCTAAACCAAAATTGTTTTGTTGAGTAATTCGTTCATCACTTGGCATAATCTGGAAACTTCTATTTATGCTTAAATTTTATCCACTGTTCTCGCCAACTCAATCCTTTCAGGATTCTCAAGGCAAAACTCCGACAAAAGAGAGATTCTCTGATGAAGATGATGATGTTCCCAGTGCACCTCACTTTCATGGTTCAGGTCAGAAAATTAATGAAAGTGCCAAGCAAGTTTCACCCTATGAAGAAAAGTGCAATCCTTGTGCAGCAGATTCACATGAGTTCTCCGCCAAAAATGGGCCAGATGCATTAAGAAGTGTGCCTGGTTTTAATTCAGAGGATAATACTGGAACAGGGGTTCCTGACAAGTTTGTGAGGTTTGTATATAGTTCTTTAATGTGGTGATACAGTGTATAAATAATTATGTTGAAAAGGTGTGTTTTGACTAAACATATTTTCACTTGTGATTTTTGTGAATTAATATAAATTTGTGAGCTTTAATTGTTTTTTTCTTCACAGAACTACAGCTAGTGCTGAAGCAGATGTGCCTTCTAGTTCTCATCCAGCTCGGCTCCCCACATTTCATGCGAGGTACTTTGAAATTTGAATGACATCTTCTGTGAAGATCCATAACTTACTGGCATTTAATTGTCGTTGATGGTGATAAACCAACACCTTCTAGTTACATGATTTATTTTACTCATTAATCACACATTTTTGTAAATCAAATTCAGTGCACAAGGGCCATGGCATGCTGTGATTGCATATGATGCAAGTGTACGACTTTGCCTTCATGCTTGGGCAGGGGGGTGCATGGAGGCTCCCATGTTTCTGGAAAGTGAATGTGCTCTGTTACGAAATGCGTTTAGGTAACGTCTTTCTCTTTTGCTTATTTTTTCTGGAGGCCATTCCATTGTTTCAACTAGACTTTCTTCTTGCTTATGTTGTTTGAAAAAGAAAAGAAAAGAAAAAAATCTTGGAATGGGGCTTATTTGAACATTACAATGAAATAATTGGTTAATTCTCTGGTTCCATGGAGCTACAAGCTGGACAAACAGGATAATTAAATTGAATCATACATCTAAATATCTCATTTAAGTTTCCTACATCATCACCATCATCATGATCATCATATTCTTCTTCACGCTTTGCAATCATTTTATTACCTTGATGATAACATTTTTGTCAAAGAAAAATTATTCTCACACCCTCTATTTCTTGAATGAGGCTGGCCATCTTGTGCCAATGTTGCTTGTTGGTGCTTCCTGTTGCTTGTATTTGTTCTACTTGATTATTTTCTCTTTCTCCTCCATATTCTGCTTATCTCCTTTCAAATCTATATTTAAAGTGATGAATTGGTTCCTATATTCTGGGGACTAGCTTCTTCTTCTATGTTTACCATATTTGGTGCAGGAATTGTTGAATGACTTCTAATGCTGCTATAGGAGTGTTGCTATTATTTTGCTTTAGTTGGGTTTGCTGTGATAAATTCTTTGTTGTTTAGTTGTTTGTTTCATTGCCAAGGTTTTGATTTGTTACTTTGCGAGGGAAATTACAATTTTGTACCATTTGATGAAATTTAGAAACCAAAATGGCTTTATGATTTTCAGATCTAACTTATTTATGTCAAATGGAAATTAAATTGCGAAACTTTCTGGAATTCTCAATTAAGTTATTAATTTTGCAACACTATTTATGAAGCCGTCAACCAACATGCAATATCAACTGATATGTTACTGCTACCATCTTTACAATCTTCAAACCCCCTTATTGAGATATTTGGTTTATAGTTTGCAAGTATAAGCAGTATTACAATCAGAGGAGGAACTACATTGCAAAAAAGCCATCTCTTAGAACTTGGTAGTGAGGGGACTGCACCAAACCTAAGAAAACATTAAAGATGAATATGCAAGTGAAAACAGTTTGGCCCCAGACTGATATTCTCAATGTTCAAGAGCTTGGTGATAAGATATTCCTGAGATTTTTTCCTTGTGTAGTTCGTAAGGTGAAAATGTCCCTAGACCCACCCAGTGGCTGCAGCATGTCATCTTTAAGGGCACCGGTGATAAAATTGGAATCAGTTCGATATCATTTCTCCAATTTGCAGTCAACATTCTCTTCTGCATGGCTAGCACTTAGGAGGATTCGTGTTGTACCTCGTATACCTGCAAATGGTTCTTTCTCACGTAAGAGCTTGGCATATGTACATGCCAGTACTCAGTATATAAAACAAGTTTCTGGACTCCTAAAAACTGGTGTAACAACACTTCGCAGCAGTTCGTCATCTTATGAAGATGTACAAGGTATTATGAGTTGCCATGTGCAGTCTTTGTTGGTGGGTCAAGCTCAAAATGTATTAGCTTTCTGTTAGCCTCTTAACGAAATTTAGTGCTGATTTTTTTTTTCTTTACTTATTTTTGAGTATTCCCAACACCAAAATTTACCATTTTCTTTATCCTGGATGTTTGAAAGGTGTTTTGAGTTTCCTTATTATTGGAATCTATCAGCAACTGAGTTAAAACATTGTCCTTTTGATTTTGTCTACTTTTTATATGTTTTCTTTTGTTGCAGTCAACCACCATGAAGGGTAGCTCATCCTTTCATGCTGTTATATTCATTTATGATGAAATGAATTGTTTGTTTCCAATAAGAAAGAAGATTAAATTATGGGTCTTTGGGTGATTCTTATGAATCTATTATAGCTTTTCCCATCTTGTTATGAGGTGTCCATTGATTTAACTATTTCTGTTGTTAACATATTTGCAATTTGGTGTCCAAACACTAGGTTGTATTCTTGTTTTGAACTGTCTCAAGTTTATATGCTTTGTTCTTTTCCTTTTGTGTCCTGTACCATTAAACTTATATTTACCCTCTGTTTTCCAAATCTTATCAGAAACGTACTGTTGTATGATAAGATTGAAAAGTTCAGCAGAAGAGGATGCCGTTAAGATGCAACCTGGATCTGGTGAAACCCGTGTCTTGTATGTACTCATTCCAATTCTTGCTTTTATTTTCTGATTTGGTCAGAGTAAAGTATTGACTACTCCACAGCTTTCCAGATAGTCTTGGAGATGATCTGATCCTTGAAGTTAAGGATTCCAAGGGGAAGCATGTTGGTCGTGTCCTTGCTCAAGTGGCTACTATTGCTGAAGAACCAGTAAAATTTTCTGCACTCTCTGGTGGTTGTAAGGGTTTATTATGGTGGTAGGTTAATATAGAAGTTGAATGCAGGGTGACAAACTACGTTGGTGGTCTATTTATCATGAGCCAGAGCATGAACTCGTTGGGAAAATTCAACTTTATATAAATTATTCAACAACTTTGGATGAGAATAATCTCAAGGTAAGCAGCTTATTGGTTCATTGATAGGTTTCTATAATAACCTATTTCTTATATTTGGTTGAATAATATAAAAATCTGATGAAATATGTAAAGATTTAAGAGAGAAACAAAGAAAATTTATTCATTATGTATGGACATTTTACTTTCTAATATTTTTGATCAGTAAAAAGCAATAAATGGATCAAAAAAAGAGCAAAGCTCCCAAAGTGTAGACTAGGAGTATACAGAAGGGAACCAGAAAAAAAAAAAACCCAACTCACCTATTCCCCTACCAAGACAAAAAATCCACCAAAGAATCAATATTATCAACACTATACAGATTTGCCCACGACCACAAAGTGCTCAAAAAAGAAACTTTCATTTTGTGAGCGGGACTTCGTCCTTGAAGGCCGCTTTGTTCCTTTCCCCGCTTAGATGGCCTAAAAGGCGTAGGCCGCCATCCGGATTTGCTTTCCGCTAACATTATTCCTTCTTGCTACAAGGACGGTTTGACGAACCAATAGGGGGAAAACCCACCTTGAGCCAACAATGGCTGTATCCCAAAGCGACCTAAGGTTCTTCTAGGAAGGAATAAGGATCTGTCGTTCCATTTCCTTCACAAAGAAAACACTTATTAGCAAGAGTTATGGTGGGATTCTTTGCTTGGGAATTGTGGTGGGGCAAGACTTTGACCATGAATCAGCTTAAAAAAAGAGGTTTCTCGCTGGCCAGCAGGTGTGTTTTTTGTGGAGAGGATGAAGAATCTTTAGAACACCTGTTTATCCATTGCCCTAAGGTGTGGTGCATATGGACTGCACTTTCTCTCGTCAGCGGGTGGGTTTGTCCTTTCTCGTGAAACTGTCAGGTTGGCTTCACATTCCCATGCGGAAAAAGGACGCCAAGTTATGGAGAGCGGTACCTCTGTGTTTGTTCTGGGCCATTTGGAAAGAGAGAAACAGGGTTGTGTTTGAGGATGAAGCTTTTTCAAACTGCATCGAATCGCTTTATTTTCCTTCTCTGGTCGCTTCTTGTTCGATGTTGAACATCCTTTCGCTAGAGATATTTTCAATATTCCATAGCGCTGGCTTCGTGGTTTGTTTTGTTTTTGGCTCTCACAATTTTTCTGCTGGTTTTGCTTCAGGTTGTATACTCCCCTCGTATAATTGGGGCCTTTTTTTTTTTTCGTTTTTAATACAATTGCTTATCTATCAAAAAAAAAAAAAAAGAGTTATCCCTCTCATTTTGAGTTGATCAAGTGTAAGCACCTTACCCTATGACGCTTCCCAGGCAAAAAAACCTAGCTTGGGTGGGACAATAGGGTTCCAGATGAAACGAGAAGGGAACAAAATAGGGGGAAAAAGAGTCAGCAGACTATACATGAGTCTAACTGAAACGCCATTAGACTTGGAGTGCTTCATCAAAATAAGGGGAGAAATAGTCAGCAGACTGTACATGAGTCTAACTGAAAAACTATTAGACTTGGAATGCTTCATCAATAGTTGATTCTCAATGAGGGGCTTGACTTTCCTTCTGTGGAGATAATGGAGAAACCTTTCCACCTCCTAATCATTAAAAGGCCTTAAAAAAACTGGAGACCAACCCCCTTCCATCCTCGAAATGTCGCAAACATTTGCTACCTTGGCGTCCTTATGGGCTGCCAAGTTAAAAAGAGAGGGGATAGTGCATAAGGCCGCCTCTTCCCACCTAGAGTCCTTCCAAAAGTTCAACCTTCTACCATCTCCTAAAGAGAAAACAACATTTTGGGAGATAGTTGACCATTCTTTTCTGATGTCTTTCCATAAGCCAGTATCGTAGCTCCCCCTAATATCACCCGAGTTCCATCCCCCATCCAACTCTCCAAATTTGCACACTGCTCTCCAAAGATGATCCTCTCATTAGCAAATCGCTCAACCCACTTGGGTGTGCTGTGGCTTGATTCACTTTTGGAAAGGCCTCCAACCCTAAGCCCCTCTCTTTCTCGAGCAAACCGCTTTCTGGACAAGGTGAGATTTCCGCCCAAATCTCCCACCACCTAGCCAAGTCTCTCTCGAATTTTCTCTGTACTTAGAGCACATCGACTTTGGCATCCGAAATAGAGAGAGGAAATAAATGGAAAGGCTAGACAAGGTACTGTAGATTAGTTTGAGTCTCCCATCCTTAGAGATGTATTGTTTCTTCCAAGAAACCAGCCTCTTCCTAAATCTTTCTTCAACAGAATCCCAAAGCCCCACCGATTTGTGAGGAGCCCTAAGGGGTAGACCCAAGTACATAGTGGGGAGAGAACCAACACCACACCCAAGTTCAGCAGCTAACATCTCCACATTATCAACCCTTCCCATTGTAATAATTTTGCTCTTGTTTAGGTTAATTCTTAACCCAGAGATAGCTTCAAACCACATTAAGGTCCATCCCAGGTATATCAAGTGATTCAAGGCATCACAAAAGGATTCGTGTCATCGCATACACAGTAGAGATGATTAGCCTTCCACCTCTACCCACAAACTTGCAACCCGAAATAAAATTTCCTTCCACTGTGCGCTTTAACAAGCAACTTAGAGTCGCCACCAATTACAAAAGATAAGGTAGAGGATCCCCTGACCTTGGTACAAGAAACCCGTAGGAGAGCCATTGAAAAGGACAGAGAAAGATGTCGTGGAAATGGGTCATCGACATGGAAGGTGAGAGACAGTGCACCAAGGTAGAGGTGGAAATGGGATGAGAAACCCAGATGCTTCAAAACCACATCAAGGTCCATCCTGTGTGTACATCAACCGACATTCATCGGGCATCACAAAAGGATCTGTCATTGGCATACAACAGGTGAGAGATGGTTAGCTCCTCTCCACCTTTACCCACAAACTAGCAACCCGAAATAAAATTTCCTGCCACAGCACGCTTTAACAAGTAACTCAAAGCTTCCATACCAATTACAAAATGATAAGGGGAGAGGATCCCGTCTCGCACCCTACTGAAGAAACCTAGGAGAGTCATTGAAAAAGGACAAGAGAAAGATCAGGAAGACACCAATGAATCCACTTTAATCATTGCTAAAGCCCATGCAAAATCCCATCTAATGTGATCATAAGCCTTTTCTATGTCCAATTTGCAAAGTAGTCCACTCTCTTTCTTCCTTAGAATTGAGTCCACTGCCTCGTTAGCTATTAGCACTGTGTCAAGAATCTGTCTCCCTTTGATAAAAGCATTATGAGATTGGGAGATCAACTACCCCATAACCCTTTTGATTCTATTGGCCTGCACTTTGGCTAAGATCTTGTAAAGACCACCCACTAAACTGATGGGTCTCAAGTCCTTGAAATCTTCAATGTTACATTTCTTGGGGATTAGAGCTAAGAACGTAGCATTAAGGCTTTTGACAAATCTACCGTGTTCATAGAATTCCTTGAAGAAGCCAACTACTTCATCCTTCACAAAGTCCTACCAAGGTCCGTGTATACAAAGGGAACCCATTCGCCTAGGGCTTTATCCATTGGAGCGTAAATCATTAGAATCTCTCCAGATTACTTCAAGGCTTTGCAGCTTGTTCTCCAGTAATCACATTAAAAGGAAGGTCAGGAAGATGCGGTCGCCAACTATTAGGAGCAAAGAGAAGGCTTTGGAAAGCTCCAACCAAGCCTTCTTTAAACTCAGACTCTTGGTCCAACCTTCTACCATTAATTGAGATGTTCATAAGAGAATTCCTTCTCCTATGGGAATTAGCCATTCTGTGAAAAAACCCTGTGTTTCTATCCCTTTCTTTCAACTAGAGTTCTTTGGACTTCTGTCTCCAAGAGATCTCCTCCAAATCAACCCACTTCTTATAGTCTTCTCTGGCTTTTTCCTTTTCCTCCGCCTCCTCCAAAGACAACTCATTTTCCTTTTCTAAATCATCCCAAAAGGAGATCCTTCTTTGGGCCTTTTTTTTGGTCTCAACTTTACCAGTAACTACTTTGTTCCAAACCTTCAAAATCCCTTTCAATGCCTTTAGTTTGGACGCCATAATGAAATTAAAGGACCTTAAAACTGTGCTTTGCCACCAACCATCAAGACTTTGAAACTTCAAATTTCATCCATTATTACTCTGCTAGTTTTTCGCAAGGACAAGGTCTGCTCCACCAACTCTCTCTTCATTGTCCAACAAAATGGGGCAATGGTCAAACACTGGCCTAGGAAGGGTGAATTGAACCGCTTTATTAAACTTACACTCCCAATCTGCCGTTACTAGGAATCTATCAAGATGGGACATTGAACGGAAATTGAGACCTCCCTTCTAAGTGAAAGGACCCCCCTGAAGGGGCAGGTCTCTAAGCCCCAGTTCATTTAGAACTTCAGCAAAAAGCCTCGTAGAAGAGGAGAGCCTACCCTCCTTGCTTCTCTCCAAAGGAGAAAGTATCACATTGAAATCACCTCCTAAACACCAGGGTCCCTCCCACAATCCTTTTAGCGAACCCAACTCTTCCTAAAATAATTCCCTTTTACTACTCTCTACCGGCCCATACACCCCTGTAAAAGCCCACTAAAACCCATCCTCCACATTTTTAAACATGAACGTGATAGAGAAAAGGCCTGTCTCAACCTCCACCAGATCCAACTTTCTTTTTTCCCAAAACAAAAGGATGCCCCTTGTAGCTCCCTCTGCCTCCACCACCTTCCATTCTGTAAACGTGCCCCACCCCAAAACTACGGGCACAAGCTGGAGACATGTCTTGAATTTTGGTTTCTTGCACACAAACGAAATCCCACCCTCTGAGATCTAACTCTGAGATCTAATAAGATTTCTGATGATCTTCCTCTTATCCGGATTATTACACCTCTAACATTCCAAGAAAGAATTTTTAAATTCATTTTAACTTTAGCAAAAAGTTTCCCCTGTCTCTGCCACCTCTTCTATTATCACTTTGATCATTGTAGTTGATAGAGCACTCCAATTTTTTGAGTTCCCGCGCACATTTAGTCACTTTCATATTCCCCTTACTCTTCTCTTTTGGCTGCTGAGACACCCATTTTCGGAGTAAATCCAAAATCTTGTTTTCATAATCCACCGTTGAGACGCCCAAAAACTCACAGCTGGAACTGACCAACTATCCTCCCAAAGCCATATCCTCGCATTAAGCCGTCGAAACCACCCCGACTCTTGATCTACTTCAGCCAATGCGCCTACTTGGGCTTCTTTCCACTCACTACTGTCATCTAAAACCACCCTTAGTGGTTCCACTTCAACCTTAGTTCCACATAAATCCCCCAAGCTTGAAGAGCCCCCTAAAACTAGAGGCCGACCAAAAACAGAGAAGGGGGAGAAGGAGAAATATCCAAGGGAATTATATCGTACCTAGAGGCATTTCCATGGCCTCGACGATGCAAAGGGTTCATCTCGGGGTCCCACCCAGCCCATCAATCCCGAACAAAGCTTTTCTGAACCACAGGGGAGGCCCATCTAGCTTAAACAAACCCACCCAAACAAACCATATTCTCAAGTAAAATAATCCCAAAGAGTTCACCTATCTTCCCGGATCACAAAAGGCCCATCAAGCAGGGACTTCTAATGGGTCCGTTGGAGGGGAGCCCACCTCGCAAGTGTTTTGATCACCTTCACTAGTCACTGAATCTCTAACCCACACTGTCTCAACATCAAAAGAGGAGGTCCTAGGCCCCTCTCTTATTCGGCTCACTTGTTTATGATGAGAGAGATTGGACTCTAATGGGCTTCTAGTTCTTTCTTTTCTCTGAAGACCACTTGAAGGCTTTTTCCCCTATTTGATCTCTCTTTTACAGAAATGGGCTCACTTATAACCTTGAGCTACTTCGGCCCACTAAAATCCAGCCCATTTGGCTTGATAAGCCCATCAGATAAGGAGGACTTCACGGGCCCCCCTTTCCAGTTCTCTTCCACCGACTTGAGGCCTGGGATCACATTCCCAAAATTCAAAAGGTCTTCTTGATAAGACCTCTCCCATCACCTCCGATTAATCTCGACACCCCCACATGCCACCCTTCCCTCCTCCTTACTCCGTCACTACATTGACCTCGCGTGAAGGGAGCTTGCTCCTTCCTCCTTTAAACCTCTCGCGCATAAACTTCGCAACTGGCAACCAAGAATTCCCACCATATCTCATCAGAATCTCATCCCTACTTACCGTTGGATCGAGCTTGGCCGATTTTCTCCTCTAAATTTGGCGCTGAATAGCCCACATGACTTAGTTTTGTGAACCGTTTCTATTATTAATCATTATAAAACCCCACACCCCTCCCTATCAACTCAAAATTCTCCAAATTCATGCGTAGGTAACCCAACCACTCTTATCCACGCCTCCTTTGCTCAATCTTTACTTTTGATACACCTTGAATCTGGGTTCCATCTCTCCAGATCCAGAAAATACTTCCCTTAAACTTCTAGACTCCATTTCTCAGAGACGCTTCTTCTAGCAGAGAGAACTCAAAGTACAACAGATCTTCATGCAGGAAAGCAATCAAAACCTCCCCTTTTAGCCTCCATACTGTCTTAGCCCAAGACTCCACCTCCTTCACCGACGGTCGAGGTTCAGGGACTTCTCTCCATTTCCCTACCAAGCAATTTTACAGCACCCCTGAAGGGTCTTTTGAGATAAGAGTACTTACATCCATCCAGAGAGCATTGCCGGTGCACCCTTGGGGCTTGACAATCCCTGTTTCTAACTAGCCCCCTTCGAGACTTTGCCTACCATAAATTACCTCCCTCCTTGGGGCTAACTTCTTTTGAATCTCCTTTATCCCTAGCGCACGAATCTTCTTCGCCAAAAGAGCCCATCCCTTTGCTAAACCTTTTCCTTCTAGAAAGATCAGGCGATGTCTCTTCCCTTCACCATCCCTCACTTAACAGAGTAGGAATCTTTCCGCTCTGTTTTCCCTAAACTCCAGCCTATAGGATTTGCTATTTTCCTTCCATTCCATTTGCCACTTTTTGGGCCCGTTTTCCTTGCAGCAACGGACAAGGCCCTTTAGCAACGAATGCAACCCCACTTCCCGAAGCGCATCTGTGGAGACCAGCCTCGTGATCTCTTGAGGTGCCTTTAAGCTTCCAAACCCTTTCTACCAAGAGTTCAAATGATTTTACTTTAAACAAAAATCATTGTCTTCCTTTCACCACGATCCCAATGAGAGGAACAGAGTGCCTTAGAAATATTTCAATTGTGATAAGCAACTTTTTTATTTTCTAATCTACATGGTTCCCATGTTTTTAATTTGTAATGATGTCTAGGAGAAACACCTAAGTGCTTTTTATTTTCTTATCATTTGAAAAACACTTCTTAAGCTTTTCACAGTGCTTAATGTCAATTTAGAAGTGCTTTTAGAAAGCAATTTTAGCACAGAAAGTGTTTTTAAAGAAAATAAGGAATTTGACAAAATTTAACAAAACACTTTTAAAAAGTTAAAAAATCTCTTGTAGTGCTTTCTAGAGAAGCACTTGTAGGTGATTCTCGTAAAAATACATTTAGAGAAAGCATTTTTCCTTAATGCATTTCGAATATAAACACTACCAAACAAAATTTTAAATCTTTTGTGGATAAGCTTCATTCTCTAGTTGGTCATCAAGGTTGCACCATCTAATGCGTGTTCTTATCTTACTGAATCTCAATGTCATTGAGTTAAGTGATCTTTTACAGTTTTTGGCTCACTTCAAAATTAACGATAAAATATAACTTGACCTAACTCAACATCTTGCAGAAAGTAGTCACAAATTCCCCTCTTGGCTGAACTCACCATCTATGTTTCAGTATGATATGAACACACATTAGATGGTCCCATATGTGCTCTTAGCCCTTATAATCTGAAGCATTAGAAGACCTAAAGTACTGGGTTGCTTAATTTGGATGGCCATATCTTGATGGCTCAGTTTTCGACATGCACTTTTAACAAATGAAGAGGGGAGGGAATTTGTGACTACTTTCTGCAACATGTTGAGTTTGTTCTAGATATATTTTATTATTAATTTTGAAGTGAGCAAAAATCTGTAAAAGAACACTAGACTCAATGACAATAAGATTCAGTATAATATGAACACGCATTAGATGGTGAAACCTTGATTGACCAACTAGAGAATGACAGATCTATACCAATATTTAGAAAATAATTTATAATTGTTAATGTAGATGCAAATTCTAAAAAAGAAAAATCTATCTTTTAATTTATTCAATATTTGTATAAAATATTAAGATAAATAATTTATTTCTTAAGTTATTTTGAAAATAAATACCATGAGAAAAAATATATCATCACCTATTATAAATATTGGTATATAAACTATTTATAAAAAAATAAATTTTTATCTCAATTTTGAGAAAATTAAGTTTTAAATAAAAATAATTATCCTATCTAACTAAAAAATATTTAAAAAAAATCAATATTTTAATTTTTAAATAAAAATTAAAAATGCACATGCGGTGATTAAGTTGGAAGTGTAGATAAATGCAAATTCATCTCTATAATCTTAGTTGTGTTTGAACACGGAATGAGTCAATAGCAATGATTATCACCATTAGAATATGGAAAGGTGGAATCTACAGTTATGTCTTAGGAAGTATTTGATGATATTAAACTGTTCCTGGAAGGATTTCTCGTTCATCTTATCCTTGTCATTTCAATATAATGAAATTACTTGTTTCCGATTCGGGAAAAAAAAGATATGAAGGGTCTTTTGGAATGTTTCCGGAAGTAGTTCTATGATGCTTACTGGAACAAAAATCTGTTGGGGAACTAGAAATGTATTCTTTTTTTTTTTTTCTTTTTTTTTTTTGTGTTTCCAAATGTTTTAAAAAGTAAATTTGATATGTTGTGTTCTATTTTGGATTATTCTTCACATTTGTCCCATTATGTTCTAAAACAACCCTTAGGAAACAAGTGAGAATAACTAAAATAAGTTTTCATATTAAAAAGACTTTTTAAGAACAAAAATTTGGTGCATGTTTGGTTTATGTTTTTGAAAATTGTTCTCAAGAACAGTTTTTGAAAACATAGAACCTCAGTTTGTTCTCTGAAAACTGTTTGTTCTCACGAAATTAGTGTTTTACATGTTCTTTTTATGTTTTTTGAGAAGCAAAAACTGAGAACAAGCTATTAACATGTTTTCCTTATTCTCGCTTGTTTTCGAGCAAACAGTTTTCAAAAACTGTAAACAAATAGGCCCTTGTTTTCTGGGTTTTTTTTTTTTTGTTGAACATGTTTTTCTATTTTTACTCTAACTATTTTCCTTTTTGGTTTAGTGTGGTTCTGTAGCCGAAACTGTGGCATATGATCTGGTACTAGAGGTTGCCATGAAAGTTCAGCATTTTCAACAGAGAAATTTATTAATTCATGGGCCCTGGAAGTGGTTACTGACTGAGTTTGCATCATATTATGGTGTTTCTGATGTATACACCAAGCTGAGGTAATGGATTCGATAGATTGGCTGGTTCTGTCTTCTCAAACAATATGCCTGAAAATGCATCATTTTGTGATTCATTTGTTCTACAAGTGTACTTTCCTCTAGTAATTGTTGATTTTTGCTGTGGTGTTGACAGGTATTTATCTTATGTCATGGATGTGGCTACACCTACAGCTGACTGTCTGACCTTAGTATATGATTTGTTGTTGCCTGTCATCATGAAGGGCCACAGTAAGAGTACATTGAGTCACCAAGAGGTACACATCAAGATTTTCAGTTACTACTATGACTTAAGCTGCATACTGTTTCAAATATTTTGTATTCCTGTTTTTTCTGTCGACATGTTTCTTTTAACATCATGCTGCCTTGTGTTTTTTAGAATAGTAATTGGTTGTTTCTTTCACAGAACCGAATCTTAGGTGACATCAAGGATCAAACTGAACAGATCCTTGCTCTGGTTTTTGAGAATTATAAGTCACTTGATGAGTCATCTGCTTCTGGGATTATAGATGCTTTCAGGCCAGCAACTGGCCTTGCTGCTCCTGTTTTGGAACCTGCTGTAAAGCTGTACACTCTTCTTCATGACATATTATCTCCTGAAGTACAAAATCATCTATGCCACTATTTCCAGGTTCAGACAAATTTCATTTCTGGTAATAATGATGGTGGTGTTTCTGCATATTCATTGTTACTAAATGATAGTACTACCTAATCAGGTTGCTGCAAAGAAAAGATCAAGAAGGCACTTGGCTGAAACTGACGAGTTTGTTTCCAACAATAGTGAAGGCAGTATACTTGATGCTGTTACAGTTTCCATTGCCTACCAGAAGATGAAATATCTTTGCTTGAATATTCGAAATGAAATTTACACGATATTGAGATTCACAACCAACATATACTTCCCAGGTACTTCTCACACCTGTAATAGTTGTTAAACTGTGTATTGTCTTCAGTTGATTTGGGATTGACATTTTTTTGTGGCATTTTTTATTGTAATTATGATGAAAAATGTAGCATTATGCTGACTATTCAACACAGTTTGATTCTTAAATGAAGACATATAGCAAGGGGGTTGGGACCGTTGGGTGGAGATTCTGAGGTTCCTGGTTTTGAGTGTCAGGGGAAAAAGATATAGCATGTCAGTGTCAATATCATGGATTCTCTTATATGGTCTGACAGAAGAGCTTTTGAAGGGAAAGGACTTAATGATGACATGGTCCTTTCTTTTCTTGAGTGATTCCAGCGTTAAGAGGATTGACTTCTTAATGTAAATAATTTCCAAATTTTTTAAAAAAAAACTGTTTACAATATCTGAATTCTCTGCACATGTTTCATTTTGAAAAGTTATAATGCGTTTAGCTTCATATGAAGTGAGGAAGCATCAAAAGTATAAAATTTGTTTCCAAGCAAAATTGAATGGTTTTTCTTCTAATTAATTTTGTTTTTTAATTCTTTTGCCTTTTTCTTTAAGCACCCTGAATGCCTTTTCTTCTGGTTTCCTCGACTTTGTCTTTAAACCAGTTCAGAATATCGTCAAGAATTATTCAAACTATATATGTACTGAATATAAAGAGAAAATATGATACTTATCAATTATGTGGACTTTTTTGCTTGCAGTTAATTATACCACAATCATGTACCATTTGAACTCCATACCATGATGCAACATTGTATTACTTTGTGTGGTTTTTGGAACTTGTTTTTCTAGTTTTCATTATCTTAGACATAAAATTGTCATATTTTACTTGGATTCTGATATAGCAGAAGTAATTGTTGATTCTTGGATTTTGAGCCTTTAAACTGAAATGCATGGTTTTTTCTAAGCACAAATGTATGAATGAAGTTATGGTTCCATGGGGTCAATTTAACTTGAGCATTCATGAGATTTCTAGGCTGCTTACTCTCATGAGCTTTTTCTTGTGGTTGGCCGGATGATTATATTGATATAGTGTTTTTCTACCAAGTGCAGTTTTATAGACCTTCCAAATCTGTCTTCATCCATCTATAGCACAGAGCTTTCGAGTAGATTGCGAGCATTTCTCATTTCATGCCCTCCACCAGGCCCTTCACCTCCTGTAACGGAACTTGTCATCGCAACAGCAGATTTCCAGAGGGATCTAGCAACCTGGAACATAAAGTAATATATGTCACAATTCTACTTTTTTGTAAGTGCCATTGCAGCATCAATAACTTGACATGGTTTCAACTCATTTTATGTTTTATGTTCTTTCTTAGTCCTGTCAAAGGTGGAGTTGATGCTAAAGAGTTGTTCCACTTATATATTGTCATCTGGATTCAAGATAAGCGCCTCTATTTGCTTGAATCATGCAAATTAGACAAGGTATGTGTGTTATGCTATGGCATTGTAAATTTATGATACATAGGCTATGTCAGAAGATTTCCTGCTCCATATACTTTTAGTGGTTTTACCAGACTAGTTGTGCCATATTTTCTTTCATTCTAATATCAGCACCCTGAAACAGGGTGCATTCTTGTTTTTCCAGTTGTGGAACTCTGTTTTCTTGCCATTGTTCATTTAAGATTATATCTTATGATGTTGATGAATGGGAATCCCTGTATAACCCAGGGCAAGCCATGGTGGGTGTGCTTAGGCTCCTCTCCTTGGAGTTAGAAAATCATGGTTGGGTTTGAAGGGCCCCACCATGATGGGGCTTCCTGGTTATTTAAATAAATGAGTTTCTCCTGTATTATGTAGGGTGTAATTAAAGGAAGACTTTTAAGGGAATTTCCAGAATTATTTAACATTCTACCACTTAATTGTTCACCTACTTGCTTGGAAGAATTGTCTAAAGTCATTTACTTGCAGGTAAAATGGTCAGGGGTCAGAACTCAACATTCTACTACTCCTTTTGTTGATGATATGTATGATCGAATAAAAGAGACTCTAAGCGATTATGAAGTCATCATTTCCCGGTGGCCAGAATATACTTTCGTTTTGGAGAATGTATGTCCCTATGTTGTTCATCCCTAACTTTTATTATGTATTATGATCTTTTTGCATTCCTTATTCATCGAGGGCTATTATAACTAGAAAAAAATAGGGTTTTAGGAGTTACAATTGGATCCTCACTTGTTTTTAATACCTAATATCAGCCAGTAACAATGGATCAAGAATCACCCTTTATGTAATCTATAGGACCACAAAATCCCTATGCTGATATGCTGGTCCATTATAATTGCAATAATCTTGAAAAGAAAATTGATGTACCCTAATATGATGATCTCATCATGGAATATTAGTTAATTTTACTAGTAATGTAATTCATTGGTTTTTGTTATAACATATATTTACTTTACATATAGAGTTGTAACCTATTAGGAAACTTGTCTTATAGAGTTGTAATCTATTAGAAAGATTAGATTGACTTTTATATATCTATATATATATATTTACAATGGATCAATGATAAATACAATGAATTCTTTCCTCCAATTCTATTGTCTTTCTTTCTACATGGTATCAAAGCCATAGAAGGTTCAGGGCATGCTTTTGCAGTGTTTTCTTTTCCGGCAACCCATCTAGTGGCTGAGTCCCTTTCCAGCCTCTCCACCTTCATCATAGAAAGCTTTGAAACCTTCCATCGCCTTTAGAACACCTCACCATTGCCAGAAATTTTTTCCAGTGAACTTTTTCAACGATGACCTCAACTTCGGCCGAAGACCCCACCATCAGGTGCACCGTCCCTTGATCTACCCCCTGGAAGGAACCTTGGTAGCAGCAAGCAAGCCATGCACGTCCACGTGCCTTTTCTTTCTCCGGTGGCAACCACCACGAGCCAACGTGTGGATGGCTCTTCGGCCACTGGATTTAACCTTCGGTGTCACCAGCCGTCGATAAGCCCATTCATGTGCTCCACTTTGACATTCGAGCCCCTACAATAGTGTTTTTCAAACACTTTTCTGTTCGACAACCTGTTTTTCGAAGGTTTTTGCTTGTCTTCCTTGATTTCTTTGAGGTCCAGAGGTGTTTTGTGGATTGTAGGGTCAAGTTCTATTCTAGTGCAGTGTTTTTCGTAGAATGGTGGTTCCTTTCATTGCAAGATCCTATTTTTCTGGTATTTTTCGGATTTTCAGGGGCTTGTTTGAGTTAGATCTGCATCTATGACTAACAAGAAACCCTCAGGAAGAGTTGTGTGTCATTATTTCCATAATCCAGGACATGTACGCCGGAATTGTAGGAAGTTGTAGAATAAAAATCGAATATTTCAGTCTGTTCCTTATCAAAAATCACTTAAGTATGCATCTACTCCTATCTCTACACTCGTTGAGTCAGGTAAAACCAACACATGTTTTCTTTCATTTTCCTCCGCATGGGTCATTGACTTTGGAGCCACCGACCACATGATAGGTAATTCGAGTTTATTTACTACGTTTTAGTCTCACCCTGCTGCCTCTATCGTTACCCTTGCAGATGGGTTAACATCTTGTGTCCTTGGATTAAGGACAATTCTTCCGACTCCTCTAATCACTTTGACCTGTGTTATGAGTTTACCACAATTCTCCTTTAATTTAATTTCTATGAGTAAACTCACTCATACACTTAACTGCAGTATCTCATTTTTTTATTATTGTTTGATTTAGGATCTTTCGACGAAACTGGTTATTGGTAGAGGACGCAAGTCTGGGGGTCTCTACATCTTTGAAACCGAGGTGCCAACGCTTGTTGCTTGTTCTGGAGTTGTTACTCCATTCAAATTACATGCCGGCAAATTATTCATATGTTGAAGAAGCTATATCCACCAGTTTCTAGTCTCTATCTTGATGGAATTGTAGTCGTGTTAATATGCTGAAACGTCGTGATCATTTTGAACCTAGAATTCGATAAATGAGCTTCTACTCCTTTTGAATTAGTTCATTATGATGTTTGGGGTTCTTGTCCAGTTTTATTTCCGATTGGGTTTAAATATTTCGTTACCTTTGTGGATGATTTCTCTCGTGTCACTTGGCTTTATCTAATGAAAAGTCGTTCTGAGTTTTTTTCTCATTTTAGTGTCTTTTGTGCGAAATTCAAATACAATTTCATGTCTCTATTCAAACATTGAGAAGCGATAATGTCAAAGAATATTTGTCGGAACCTTTTCGGTCCTTCATATTACAAAATAGGGGTCGAAAGAGTTGTGGAGTTTGCTCATCCTAGGAATCCTTTCAAGTTTTGTATACAAAGCTGAGTTGTATTGTTATTGTACTTTGGCCGTGAAATTGTGTCATTGTGGGAGTCAGTGATGTCTTGGAGGCTGAGGAGGCGGAGATGGTTCTCTGTCGACTCTAAATCTTTCGAGATTGAGGAGGCGGGGGATGGCAGCAAGACTAAGGTGCTCATAACAGAAAGGCAATGGGGAAGGATGTCGTGGATACGCTTTGGAGAAGAAGGGGCAAGAACTTTACTGAAGAGTGTGGTATCGTTGAGAACAGAAGTAGACAAGAACATTGAAGGATTGTGATGGTGTGAGAATGGCAGGAGATACAACCTGGAGATGAGGAAAAATGATCATGGACGTTTTCTTCTTTGCTCGGTCATAGATCTGGACGGAAAAGACACGATTGCTTACTGGGTTGAAGAGTAAATGAGACCTGTCATGAGTTTGGACTATGTTCGAAGAAGCCCTGCAAACTCACCAGGGGATATAAAGGAGGACATGGGAGAAGAAGAAAAAGTCGCAAAGACTTCTTTTCCCGCCAGCGAAGCGAGAAAGAAACAAAGGGAGGGAGTATTTTTTGAGGGCACTTCTATATGAAATAATGAATCTTGCGGAAGAAGAAATGGGGAGACAATCGGTTGGACTGCCGTGAGTGCCCAGTCCCGAGGAAGTCTGAGAATTTTGCTTAAATGCGATGTAGTGGGAAGAATTTGGAGAGCCTGACCGGCAACAGCCCGGGTTCTTGGCAGGGTGGAAGCTTGGGCCAGGGTTCGGAGATTTGAAGGGAGACTGCTATTCACCCTCTAAACCAGAACCTTTTTTTCATGGGTTTTGAATCGTCGGAAGAGGCTAGCTGGGTTATGGAGAACAATAGCAGGATCTTTAGGGGCGGAGTGATGCAGCTGGAACGGTGGATTCCAGATCTTGAATTCTGAAAGTTATTAGAGACCAAGAAAGAAGTACGGATAAGAGTGGTGGGTCTTCCTTGCATCGTAATTTGGAGGATTACGAAAAAGTGGGGGATAACTGCGGAGGCTTCGTCGCTCTGGATGAAGATACATACGACAGCGATCTTCGGGGCGAGAATCTTGGTCGAAATGAACGATGGCAGTAAAGCTGCCCCGATTAACCTACTCTCGGGGGCTAGAAGTTATGAATTACAAATATGGTGGGAGATCCGACCAACGGTGGTGGAGGTATTCCCTCGTAGTAGCAGAACTTCTGGAGGTCCGGCGGACCCAGGTGAGGAAGATGATCGAGATGCACGCGCTAACGGACGCGTGAAAACTGCACGGGCAGTAAAGTGCCACACTTCTCGAGACGTGCAGAGCGAAGTGGGTATCCGGTCTTTTCTGGGAAACTGTGGTGCAGAAAGTAGACTGTCAAGTGGTCAGACGCGTGGGGTGAGTTCCAAAGCGGGGGCCAAGAAATGTTTTGAATTTCAAAACATCTTGGGGATAAGGGGGAGAAAGGGGAAGCCCAAAAATTCTCTTTTGAGGGACACGTTTAAGGAAGAAATTGGGCTCACCTTGAGGGTGATGCGGCGAGTGACGGACCAGGGGTTTCGTAGGCCCATGTTACGCAAGCCTCGGGGCGCGCGGGGCCTGAGGAGTACTCTCATACTAATCTAAGGGCAGAGTGTAAGGGGAGGATCGAGGAAAAAAATGGCATGGCAAACCATAGGCTGGCCCCGGGCCTCGGGAGGCGCGAAGTGCACGTCGAGAGAAAGGAGGCTCCCGAGGGCGACCTCAGTAAGATCGGGATGCGGCGGGGCCTTGTGTGACGGGGCTGCAGGCGGGAGAGGGAGGAGGCGCCCTTAAAGACCGAAGGAAGCAAAGTAGAGGAAGCGAAGGAAGAAATTACACTTGCAGCCGGAAAGGAATCGTCTCACGACTGCATTCGAGCATGGCCTCGGGATCACATCCGAGGCGGGAGGGAAGTCGTTGCTGAATTTCAAAGTTAGAAACTAGTGGGCTAGGTTTAAGGATGGGGAAGGCGACACACTTGTGAGAGGGCGTGAGATTAGATGGCGTGGGGTGGGGAACAACGATGGGACCCGGGTTGACTCCTTGGGCGAAGGCGCCGTGCTCATTGAATCACGAGAGGCTCCGGCTCGGGCCAGATCCTCGGGCGGTTCGGGATCGGGTCGATTTGGATCCAGAGTATGAGTTAAATGGCTCCATGTTTCGCCTCAGGTTGGGCTGGATTATCGGCGGCCACATGCCACGACTCCGCGTCGGGCCCGCCACTTGCTAGGCTTATTTCTTTACAGGCCCACACCGCCCGAGCCCGGGGATGCGGTTTTGGAAATGGGGTAGGAGTGCGCTCTCAGGCCGGGTTGAGACCTCTCAGACAACCGGGCCCGTATCCGGCTCTCGGATGCGGGACGGGAAGGGATCGCCTTACCTCGTGGGAAGAAGCCGAGGCTCAGTGAGGTTGCGATCGGGGAAGAAGGTCTGACCTTAGAAACGAGATGCGATGACAATCATGCCAGTCTACCCACATTCCCTTCTCAGTTTTTGGCTGGCCCCTTGCCTTCGGGGTTTTTCGGGCGAGTTCATTGCCGGAGAGGGTTTTGGTACCACTCAGGGTGGTGGCGGCTGATGGAAGGGAATGGGGCTTAGAGAGTCCGGGTGCGATAATTGACGTAGGGGAGGAGAGTGGCGTAGCTGGCCACTTGGTAAAATTTAGTGAGTTCCTAAGATTCCCTACTAAGGGGTTTGAAAAGGAGATTTTGGTATTGAAATTTAGTGACTCCCAAATAGGCAAGGAAAAAGAATTTTGTAGTTTAAAGTGAGCGGGGAGTTAAGAAGACAGGAGCACTATAAACTATAATGGGAATAAGATTAACAAGGAGGGAAGGACAGGGGGAACTTATTGTTAAAGTTAAAATGAAGTTTAAAATTCTTTCTTGGAACGTTAGAGGTGCGAATGCCCTTGATAAAAGAAAGGTGATCAAGAACTTTCTTAGAAGCTACAGGGCGGCCCTTGTTTGTTTACAAGAAACAGGTCGGGTGTGATGATTTGGTGATGCAAGGGGTGGGCGCGTTTGAATTGGAAGCGGCTGAATCTTGCAGGGGATCCAGCTTTTGCTTTGGGATAACGATCGTATCGAGTTTAGTAGATTAAGTAGTTTAGTAGTTTCTGTTTAGTGCTTGTCGGAATGCACGAAGCGGGTTTGATGGGCTTTTTCCACGGGGATATCGGCCGGTTGAGAATAGTTTGAAGGAATCTTTTGCAGGAAGTGCTTAGTTCGATCGAGACCTTTGGGATGTGCCAGTGCGTCAGCGGCGATTTCAATGAGGTTCTTCCCCCGATGAAGATCTGAGGTGCGGGCTCTCGACTCCATAGAAGGTTCTGACATTCTGAATGATCTGGACTTGAGAGACCTCCCACTCCAGGGAGGTCCCTACACTTGGAGAGGTGGTCTCAACGAAAGCTCAATGTCTCGTTTAGATAGATTTCTAGTCATTGTTGACTGGGAGAGTTACTGCAACAAGGTGACCCAGAGATGCCTCCCAGGCTGTTTAGACCATTTCCCCGTTATTGGATAATGTCGGGTAAGAACGAACTGCGCCCTTAGGTCGACCCGATGTGGTTAGTCGGGGTTTGAGACATCTTGAAAGAATTGGTGGCAAAATCTCCAATTTTACGGGTCCTTCAGTTTCATACTTTCCGCTAAATTAAAGGCCCTGAAAGGTATTTTGAAGGTTTGGAACATAGAGGTTTTTGGGAAAGTCGAGACTAATAAGGAGGATGCATTGCGCAGGATTTCCTTTTGGGACGATCGCGAGAAGGTTAGGGGTTTGGTCCTCGAGAAGGCCCGAGGGCGATGTTAAAGCCGGAGCGACTTCAAAGTTGGGTATATGGAAGAGATTTCTGCGTAATCGAGAGACTTGGCTTAAGGAAGGGGATGAATGCAGAGCTTTTTCATGGGATGGCTAGCTCCCACAGGCCCACGGCGAAATTGCTTAAACAACATTTGCATTAATGGCAGAAATTTAGACAAGGAGGATGACATCAAGGAAGGTCTGGTAGACGCTTTCCAAAAACTGCTCTCGGCCCCGGGTGGGTGGAATCCTCCCCTTCCTGACTTAAACCTCAACAGGATTGGGATTGAGGAGGCGGCTAACTTTGGAGAGCCTTCTGCGAGAATGAAATGGGCGACTATTTATGGTCTTAATAGTGATAAGGCTCCAGGCCTTGACGGTTTCCCTTTAGCCTTTTGGTCCTTCGGTTGGGACTTTGTGAAATTTGAGGTTATCGAATTTTTGAGGAGTTTTTATGTGGCCTAGATTTGTCGAAACCTAAATCGACTTTGGATTGATCCCAGAAACGGCGCAGAAGAATTTAAAGATTTAAAATTTGATTAGTCATTTGACCTTCTGGTCTGTCCAGTATTAGCCCAGCCAGATCGAGAGGGTCATGGACAAGGTGATTTCTAAGTCCCGAATGCTTTTGTCGAGACGTCGGTCCCGGGTATTTGTTTGATTGCCCAGCGGTTAGTGGATTCTTCCTTGGCCGAGGAAGAAATCACGGATGGTTACAAATTGGATATTGAAAAAGCTTATGATAGTATCGATTGGGAGTTTAATTGTACAGTCTTGAGCGAGATTCGGTTAGCGTCTGTGCGTTGAAATTTGGATGAGTGGTGCATCTCCCGCCCCAGTTTAACTCTCGATCTCATCGCGGCTCCTATTTGGTTTCTTTCCAAATTACAAGGGTGCGAGATAGGGACAGCCTCCCCACTGCTCTCTTTGTTCTCCGGTATGGAAGCTCTTAGTTGTCCGATAAATCGGGCGGTTGATGGCGACTATCTGGCCAGCCCGAGTTAAACGGGAGGGAGGCTGTCTAATCCCCCGTCTTCTCTATGTCGAGTAATCGGCTCATCTTTTGCGGCGGCCTGATCTGACTCAAATTTTAAGTTGGATTTGGTGTGTGGTTTAAGGAGGTATGTCGGTTTGAGAAAATTAACTTAGCCAAAAGCGAAATTATTCCAATTGGGCCTGTGACTAATTTGGCGAAGTTGGCCTCAGAGTTAGGTTACGTGTGTTTCCTTTCCCACGTCTGCCAGGTCTCCCTACAGGAGCGAAACCTGAGGCTCTTAGGGTTTGAGACTCGATTGAAGAATCAGAAAGGGTGGCTGCTTGGAAGACTCGGTGGTATATCTCTAAGGGTCGTGAGGATCACGCTCAGCCGACACTCATCCCGGTCTCCACTATTTATCACCTTTCTCTTTTCCATATGCCTCAGAAAGTGTCATGATGGAAAGGATTCAAAGAGAAGCAGTTCTACGGGAGGGGCGCCTGAAAGAAAATCCCTTTGAACGAGTTGGGCCCGCGGTGTGTTCGGATAAAACGGCGGGTGGTTTAAAAAGCTTCTCGAGTTGAATAAGGCCTGTGACAAATGCATTTGGAGGTTTGCCTATGCGACAAAAATGCGCTATGGAGAAAGTATCTGTTTGTAAATTTGGTGAGTCCATTGGGCACACTCGTGATCTTAGAGGCAGCTATGGGACTAGCTTATGGAAGGAAATCAGAAAAGAATGGTTCGTTTTCTCCCAGAATGCGGTCTTTGCTCTTGGGGATGGAAGGAGGATCAACTTCTAGAGCAATGTTTGGTGCGGAGAGGAGGCTCTGTGTAATCGATTCCCCACTCTTTTCAATTTAGCTACAAACAAAGAGGCCAAGGTTGAGGATATTTGGGGCCGGTAGAGGGGGATTTGGGTGTTGGTCCCCAAACTTTCCTAGATCTCTGCCATTGGGAGCTTGAAGAGATGACAGTTCCTTGAGCTCTTCATGATCAAAGTTAGATCCGCAGTGAGGACAAACTACGTTGAAGAATATCGAGGATAAAGGTTTCTCGGTCGAGCATGTATAAAGGTTCGATGTTTCCCCGCCTTTGACTTCCCTCACTTGGTTTGGTTGGAATCCGATCGTTCCCAAAGAAAAATTGAGTGCTGCTTGAGAAAGCTGCGGGGCAAAGTGCTCACTTTGGATCAACTAAAACGCCTTGGTATGATATTCGCAAACAGATGTTTTATGTGCGAGGAGGAATAGGAGACCATAGACCATCTTCTGATTCATTGTAAATTCGCTAAATTGTTGTGGGATCTTATTTTGTCAATTGTTGGGATTAGTTGGGTCTTCCCGCATTCGGTCCTTCACACTCTTCCTAAGCTTGAGGAAGGCTGCTTTGTAATTAAAAGCATGAAAAAATTTGGTTTGCAGCCGTATTACTGTTCTGGAATCTCGCGTCAGAAATAGGGGCGGTATTTGAGCAGAATTACCTCACTTTAAGGTAAAGCTAATTTTGTAACCAATTTGTGGACAGGCTAATCACAGTATAGTGTTGATAATACACATTCGGTTATAGACTTTTACATGGACCCAGGAGTAGGTAGTTTTTTGGTGGGTTTTGTTTTCTTTGCTGTAGGTGCTTTAGTTCCCTTTTGTTCACTACCCGTGTACTCTAGGGTTCTTTCGATTTCTATATAAATTTGCTTTTTATCGATAAAAAAAAAAAAAAAAAAATTACAAAATAGGATTCTCCATAGGTTCTCATGTGTTGATACACCCTCTCAGAATGAGGTAGTTGAGAAAAAGAATAGACATCTTCTTGAGACTACTTGAGCCCTTTTATTCCAAATGAATCTCCCTAAATATTTTTGGGCCGACGCAGTCTCCACAACTTGCTTTTTTATTAACAAAATGCCGTCATTGGTTCTTAATTGGGCTACTCCTTACTACCAGTTGTTTCCAAATAAACCATTGTTTCCTATTGATTCCAAGGTATTTGGATGCACATGTTTTGTTCAAGATGTTCGTTCTCAAGTCTCTAAACTTGATCAAAGTCATAAAATTATGTATCTCACATGGGATATTCGTGTTGAAGGGTATAGGTGTTATTGTCCCACTCTTGACGTTACTTTGTGTCTACGATGTTGCATTCTGTGGGATTTACCAGGTTTTCCTTAGTCTATTATTTACAAGTCAGGGAGGATGATGGTTATTATTGGTTTATTATGTTTCCTTACGGTTCCTGCCGACTCCCATTCTGACCGGCCTCCATTACTCGAATATACTCTCGACACAAAACCCCCGGTCTAGCCCAGCCTGACTATACTTCGACATTAGATCAGTCTCGGTATTAATCTTCCTGTTGCTCTTACGTAAAGGTAAAGCGTTAGTGTGTTAAATTTCATATTTTGTTCATATAACCATTTTATTAATGCGTTCATGTTCTTTTATTGCATCCTTGGAATCTATCTCTCTTCTAAGCTTGTCCATGAGCTTTATACCGCGCAGTTAGCATTAGTCTTTATGGTGGAAGAAATGTAGGCTTTAGATGAAAATGGTACTTGGAACTTGGTACAGTTACCTACTGGAAAGAAAGTCATTGGATGTCGTTGGGTGTTTGTAGTTAAAGTTAATCCTGATGGTTCAGTTGCTCGATTGAAAGCACGACATGTGGATATAAAGTCTTGACTCAAACGCTGGCGTGGATTGATACGACACTTTTTCCTATTACTAGATGACATTTGTTAGTCTTTTTATTTCCTTGGCTGCCACTTATCATTGGGATCTCCACCAACTTGATATTAAGGATGTCTTTTTTCATGGCGACCTTAAGAAGGAGGTGTATATGGGGCAACCTCCAGGGTTTGTTGCTCAGGGAGAGATAAGAAAGGTTTGTCGTCTTCGGGAGTCTTTGTATGGTTTGAAACAGAGTTCCCGTGCGTGGTTTAGTAAGAATTGACCAATAGTTAGGAATTGGCATGAAAGGTAAATTTGACCACTCGCTGTCTTTTACAGAACTCCGATTCGGGTATCGATGCGATGGTAGTGTATGTGGATGATATTGTTATCACTAGGAGTGACTCTGAGTATCTCGTCTCTTAAGTCGCTTTTTCTTGGCCCGGAGTTCATCTGAAGGACTTAGGAGATGTTAAAGATCACTTTCTTGGGTATTGAGTTATCTTGAAGCAAGCTTGGCCAAATCTTTTTAACTTTCAGAAAATATGTGCTTGATCCCTGTGCGAGATTGGAAAGTTTGGGGTAAAAGCGAAGTGGGTTCTGCACTTTATGGTTCAATGTACACCTTACTAGAAGGTGTAAACATTTAGGAATCACGAGATATAAATGGCCAGTTAGGAAGTTGGATTACTTCTGATAACTCGTCTTGATGTTGCCCACTCGGTTAATTGTTGTAAAAGTCGGTACATAATAAAGCTCAGATCGACCATTGGGGGTAGCTGTAGGATAGATTCTATGTTATTTGAAAGGAGCCTCGGGACGAGGTATTATATAGTAATCATGGGCATAACAGAATTAAGTGTATCACAGATGCTGATTGGGGAATATCCACTTCAGGTTACTGTATCTTTGTTGATGGAAACTTAGTATCATGGATAAGTAAGAAGCAAGGGGTTGTTTTTCATTCGAGTGCAGAGTTTGAATATAGAGCAATGACATAGTCCATGTGTGAGATCATGTGGCTCCATCAACTCTTGATGGAAGTTGGCATTGAGACACCAATCCCAGCAAAACTCTGGTGTGACAACCAGGTTGCCTTTCATATTGCTTATAATCCGGTATTCCATGAACGAACTAAGCATATTGAGATAGACTGTCATTTCATTTCATTCGTGAGAAAATACAACTCAACTTGATTTCTATAGGATATGTGAAGACTAGAGAACAATTTGGTGATATCTTCACAAATGCTCTAAATGGGGACCGGGTTAGTTATCTATGTAACATGTTAGGCATGATTAATATCTATGCTCCAACTTGAGGGGGAGTGTCATAACATATATCTACTTTACATATGGAGTTGTAACCTATTAGGAAACTTGTCTTATAAAGTTGTAATCTATTAGGAAGGTTAGATTGGCTTTTGTATATATATATATTCACAATGGATCAATGATGAATACAAGAAATTCTTTCCTCCAATTCTATTGTCTTTCTTTCTACATTTCGAATATTTTTTATGGTACTTAAATTTCAAGAAACTGAACCTTTTCTTATCTGATCTGTGTAATGCACAAAAAGGCTATTGCTGATGTGGAGAAGTCAATAGTGGATGCTTTAGATAAGCAGTATGCAGATGTTGTACTGCCATTGAAGGAAAATCTAACACCTAAGAAATTTGGCCTTAAATATGTTCAGAAGCTTGCTAAACGATCTGTGTCTCAGTACATTGTCCCTGATGAGGTGAGCTGGCCTTCCCTAATTCTAGTAGTTACTTTTTAATACACATGCTTTTGTCCTGAAATTTTGGTTTTGTTTCAGCTTGGAATTCTTTTGAATTCCATGAAGAGGATGCTTGATATATTGCGCCCCAAGATAGAAACTCAGATCAAGTCATGGGGTTCTTGTATCCCTGATGGTGGAAATACAGCCCCTGGAGAGCGCCTCAGTGAAGTAACAGTGATGCTAAGAGCCAAGTTTAGAAACTACCTGCAAGCAGTTGTGGAAAAACTTGCTGAGAATGTGGGTAACATATTGATATGCCTACTTTATAAGTTTTTTAATTGATTTGAATTTTGTTATTTACATATCGAGATTAATTGCTTATTTCCCAGAAATAGTTGATCATTAGATTGCCTTATAGTAAATATATGCAAAATCTCTTTATAAAAGAGAAAGGAAGATGATGCTCCCTTTAGTTTATGATTAGAGAAGAAAGGGTTTCATGAAAGTGGTTATCTATTGAAATAAAGATATTATTTTTCACAAAGAATGGAGGTATCTTTACATCCTTAGAGAAACAATAGAAAAAGATGCACAAAGATTAGTAGTTCACACTTTGTCAAGCAGTTAAAGTGCATGTATAAATTTTGAACCTATTCTATTAAAAAACTGAGATTGTGCATCCAGTATTGGCCATCTGCCATTATATTGTCAACCAGCTGATATATGGTACTATTTTACATGTGTATTTTGTCTATATTTTTAAGATGTAATTTACATGCAATCATATGCTACAAACACTTTTATAGGTAGACACAACTGTTCAACATATGCTTCTGAGCCACTGCTTTTTTTGCTGTATTTCCAGCACCTGGATTTTTTATCCTCCTATCAGATGGAAATCTCCTCAAAAATTCTAAATTAGATTTCAATTTGTTATATGTGGACCTTAATTTGTTTGGGTTTTTGTGTTTTTTGGTTCATTTTTCAGACAAGGTTACAGAGTGCTACAAAATTGAAAAAGATTCTCCAGGAATCAAAGGAAACTGTGGGTGAATCAGATGTAAGAAGTAGGATGCAGCCACTGAAAGACATGCTGATTGACACAATAAATCACCTTCATACAGTTCTGGAGACTCATGTCTTTATTGCAACATGTCGAGGCTATTGGGATCGAATGGGACAAGTGAGTTACTTAACTCAGGATTCAATTAACAAAGCTCACTTCTCATTTATAGTTTTTAAAATATAAGTTGCTTTCCTTTTGTCACAGGACATATTAAGTTTCTTGGAGAATAGGAAAGAAAACAGATCCTGGTATAAAGGTTCACGGGTTGCCGTATCGGTAAGTAGTAGAATTACAACTCTATCTGCCTCAAATCTGAATCCTGTGTTATAGAAATTACACTGTTTAAGGTAACAGGAATGCAGAAAGCAGCATGCATTGAGAGAGGCAGTTTGCCATTTTTTGGATAAAAAATTCTTGGTCTTTGAAAAGTTCTATGAAACTGGATGAGATGAATCCATAATTATTTTGTGCTTTCAGAAAAAATGTGGTGAATTATCTAGTTAGATGATTAGAATCATTTAAAAAAGTCTGATTCAGTTCAACCAGTTTCGTGGACAGTAACAGTTAAGTGCTGTTGTCTGTATTCTGTTATTATGATATGCTTATAGGGCCCAGCTGGAGGTCATGTTTGTTTTATGCTATCCTTATTTTTTATATTGTATTCGGCTGAACAACCGTAACAAGTAAATTGCTCCTCTAGTTATGTTCCAATTCACCATCGGCTGATAAAACATAAAATTGAGAAGAACACTTGGTGGGCTGAATGGACAAGGCAGCTAGTAGTTCAAATCATCCCATATTTTTCATTGTCCTATCAGATATTTTCTTTTTATCTTTTATTTTTCTGGTTCTATTATTGTGTTCAGCCTCTAACGTGCAGCCAACCTCTCTGTGACATGCAGATTCTCGATGACATATTTGCATCACAGCTGCAGCAGCTGCTGGGTAATGCTTTACAAGAGAAGGATTTAGAGCCACCAAGATCTATCATGGAAGTGCGATCAATGCTGTGCAAAGATGTTCCAAACCACAAGGATAATACTTACTATTATTAGGCCTGACGATGGTGTGTAAATATGTGGGTGAGAGATGACGAGTATAAACGATCAAATGGGAGCAGAAGAAAGCTAAAGCTAGGAGATGGAACTGAATGGAATGAGATGGTCTTATTCTTATTTGCCATCCCAACTGCGGGCACTGCCAGTTTTGTTAAAGGAGCAATTGACTTGGCTGCTCCATGTTCAGAGTCTTGGGGGGTTTTCATTTATATAGATCAATGGGAAGTATTCCCTTATCTTAATATTTACTTATATATATCTTAGATCATAGGTTTGCTTTCTCAATTTTGTTCAAACTTTCTGTTAGAAAATGCTAATAGCAAAGTGAATTAATTGATAAAAAAGAAATTGACATGGACCAAGAAATCTGTCTTCATTTGAGTATGTAAAGCCAATATGAGATGAAAAAAGCAGACATTATTATCATATTATGAAAACAAGAGAGAAGATCAAATGAGGTAATTAAATGATCAATTAGGATTTTCACAACTTAAATTATTCGCGGAAAAGAATTGGTAGCATATGGTTAATGATAATTGTATTTTGTCCTGAATAAGGATGGTTGGTCACAAGTTAGGCAAGACATGTTTCGAAATTATCTACTAGTTATGTTAAGTATGGTGAGTTATTTCGAGATGACTTGTTAATTGATAAGCTCTTTAATTCTTTGATTTTCCTTGACAGTCTTATTCTGTTTGATAAGTAGTTGACTATATTTGGTATAAATGTAAATAGTTGACTATGTCTAGTACAAGTGTCTTTATCCACTTATCAATGCAGTAGTATCTAATGTTCTTACCTTCTCGATTAACGTCAATGTTTATATATGTGAAATAATACTATATCAATTAGTTTTTGTTAATAAAAATCATTTTGTTAAAGTAGTTTTAAGAATATTGGCATACTTTATTTCAAAACTTTAATACTACTCAATCAAGTTATTTACTATAACGTAAAAATGATTTATGAGTTTTGATGCAACTTAGAGGCCTAATGCTACTTATTGTTAGTAGCTAGTGTGGAAGTTAATATCATTGTGCTGAGGATTGGATAAATCCACATGTACCTATGATGAAATGTTTGGATGTTGATGTATGATGCAATATCAATGTTGTATAACAATATATTTAAAGGAAAATACTATATATTTGATGATTGATATGTGAATTATTTCATGCATATCAATGTTGTACAACAATATAATCTAGGAAGATACTATGTATTGGATGATTAATCTATGAATTATTGTATTACTAGTAATTACTGTCATAAGATGATTTAAATATTAGTTTTACATGAAATGTTAGCAATCATGTTTAGAATACATACAACCACCAATAAACAAATTGCATACGTATATCTAAAATTCAAACAAACTATTCTTAAAAAAAAAAATGCTTAGATGTACATTCATAACTATAAATATAGTAAATTAAATTAAATTAAATAAATAAAATTAATTTCCATCCTATTTTGTGTTGATGTGTCAATCATAACTATGAAAAGCTGCAACATAGCTAGGATGTCCAATCCTAGAAGGCCAACATCCTTAAGATGATGTCCTGTCAACCATATCCAACTTTCCCGAACCCGAACTACACATGGGCCACCTTCCAAAATCGTATACCACGGTTCTTTTTTCTAATTCTCCAATGCAGCTTTTCAAGTTTTCTCATACTTCAATCCTTGTAACTTGTTTTCAATCATTTTCATAAAAAGTATATATATACATATATAGTCACGTATAATTGATCCTTAAATTATTAATTTTTCTATATCAAATCGAATTGAATAAACTATCAATAAAAAAAAATACAACACAAAACAAGATTATCTATGAATATGCTTACAATATTCTTATGATATAAATCAAACTTCAAGTAAAATCATTTACAGCTGGGGTTTATAGTTGGGTAGTCAGCCAGTGATTTGGAAATTTGGTCTAAAAGTTCCAACTTATAGTCTGAATTAAAAACCACATTAGCCTATTCGGATTTTTAAAATATTTGATTCTAACAGGCCAAAATACTCCAAAGGGCAATATATGATAGTTCCGCTTCCAGATAACAATGACTCTAAATAGACTCTGGGCTGCAAAGAATCATCGATCCCTGGGGTGAATACTGGTAATGATGCATGGAACTCCCAAACGGTAACCTCTTCAAGAAAATTAAACTCCACCACACACAATAATCCCAACCAATTGTAATATCTGCACACAGGAGAAATTCCGAAGGTATATATTTACAAGATTAAATTTCAGCCTAGCAATAAATGGGATTTATAACCACAAAATGAATGGCATTAATGTTACACAATTTGCAGAACTCCAAAGCTGGCATCATCAACAGCACAATCACAAACGCATCACCCAATCTCAAGCATCAGAAGTTCCTCCAAGCACCACAGGCCACAAACCTCTACAAAAGCTTCGATATTACTCGACAAGAGGTCCAGAAGGCTGCTGAGGCAGCCCTAAGTAGTGCTGGGTTTTGGTATATCCTGTCAGCAACATACAAGCACACAAGTCAATTCTGGAACTATAACACAATGGGCAAGAATCATGAGGGGCAACATAAATGAATGAAAACAGCCCGGGAAACTTATGCAGGAAATATTAGTAGAGGCATAATTGTTATTTTTTTTTTGATGGGCAAGTAGTGGAAGCCTAATATAATGAATGGAAAGTAAGGAGTGTGGGAAACTTTGCTAGAAAAAACAATGGTATACATATTGAACGTATGAACAATAAAGCTGGAGTTCTCCTGGTTGGCTGCAATTATAATAACATTGTTTGTAACTTTTTCCTCTACTCTTTTCTTTGTAGCAGGTTAGTGAAGTGCTTTACCAAAGACAGAAGCATAGGTGAGGAATATAAATTCTTTTTGAAGTTTGAAAGCACTATATACTGTGTAAGTAGTGATCAAATAGCCTACCCAATGGCAGTTGCTCCCCAGGATGCTACATTATAAATGACTTTGCTCCCATCCCATGCCTTCCGAATCTTTCCCTTTTTCTTTTTCACAGAGAATGTTTTGCTCAGGGCTGTCAGAAATTTAAGGAACGTCAAAACTCTTGCATCCATTTTCTACAGATAACTCGTTATAATGAATGCAGGATTATTAGATGGAATAGTTAAAATGAGAAAACAGCGGACAGGAATTCTTTTATAAAAATGTCAAGAAATCATGGAAGTGTAGCCAAACTCACCTTCCTGAAGTTGGTTAGGAGTTAAATCCTGCAAAATAAACCAAGATAAGTTAATCTCAGAACACAAATACTGCACAAGCAGAAAGGTCATGTCTTATTAAGCTTAAACAATTGTAGACATGCGCATCCATCAATTTATTCAGGTCTTAGAGGCTTTCAAAAAGAACTTGGGAAGAGTATCAATGCAGATTTACAAGTAAAACCAGTGAATACACTGGCTATATTTGAATCTTAAATTTGGTAACAGTGCAAAAGTGAAAAAACACTTGATTTTAGTTTAGGAAAGACATAAAGACGAGACAACAAAATCTACCCACTGAGTCACTGACAAAGGAAGATAGCATGTCAAATCACAGGCTTATTCTAGTTTGATGGTTCACTTAGTAATACTTGAACTTCCTGGCTCCTGAATCACCAAAATTTTCATATCCAAATTGATATAGAGCTCCACATATTCATTTCTATGATTTTTACCCTATCTAAGGACAGTTCCAATCAGTCTAAAATATGAACTCATTCAACCTGATAAGATGTGAATTGCATGTTTTAATCAATAAGAACATGGATACATACAAGTCTCCCTTAGCTGAAACCATTGACTCAACAAATATCCTAATAGCATCAATGTTTTCATGAGAGATACATCACATGGCTCTGTGATATGCAAAGATGACGCACATGAAGACAAAGCCTGACCATCAAACATTGTGCAATAGTTAAAATTTCAGCAATTCTTAGTGGACAGTATATGTGGGTTATATTTAAAATAAAAATTAATGAGAATGAAAATAAACAAATACTTGAAAAACTATGCTTCAACCTGCTAGACTACACACACTTGTAGCCACACAGGAACTTCAGCTGGACCAGCTACACATCATCTGGACATGCTCTCTCTCACTAGTTTGTTGATTGTATAAACTCAAGTATATAAATGAATCCCATCTTGGGCATACCACAGTGTATGGCTGTAGAAGAGAGGTGGGAGAAAGCAAGTTCAGCAACATGTGCCACCAGGAATGAGGGGAGTAATGGGAATTCTAAGTTCCCTGCAAACCTTTTATTCCTCTCCTTCAGAAAAGGAAGGGGTGGGGGGGATTGTTGAAGAAAGAACAAAACACCCATGACAAGTATTGAGTTGTAACTGAACTCTTTTCTCAGTTCAATTTTCCAGTTAACCAAATATCAGGTGTTCAACTATGCACAGGAAATTTTCTCCGTCAGTTTTCAGTTAACCCAAAATTTTATCTTAAAAAATAGTTTTTTAACTATAAATTTTGTTGGATGGAAGAATCAACTAGGCAGGAAAGAATAAGCACGTACAATCGTCATCAACCAATAGTGGAGATCCCAGTTTCCAAACCCATTGACTTTAATTCTATGCTTCCAATTTATAATTGGAATAAAGAAGGGCATCAAGGCATGGCAGTAAGCGAATTTAAGCACCAAACTTCATCGCACAAGGCTCTTTGTCTTAACCACTAGGTTCACCCACAGCTTGGAAGGATAGACAAATAACATATTGTCTATGCTCCAAATACAGCAAACTCAAACAAAATCGTAAAGTACATAAACTGAGGCAGAAGTAATGCAAATAACAAGGAAAATATTTTCAGCTTTAAGGCATAATGTGGAGAGTGCAAGTGAATAAAACAATGAGACAGGAGCTCAATATCCTTTCCAATATTTTAAAAATCAATTCTTAATCTAGCAATTGAAAATATCTATACAAGAAAAGACCGTTAAAGGCTTTTTCAGGGAACCAGGGACATGTCTCTTTTTGAGCAGCAATTCTTAAGGCATTGGAAGGCGACATCAGGGTTGCAAAGTACTCATTTGAGGCTACACTTTGCCATCTGATTATTTTAAAGGTGGCGAACTCTGCTCATGAGAAGCTGAACTGATACCCTCCACCTCTCTTTGTTCCAGGCTTTTTGTTTTGCAGGCCCGGTCTGCTGCACCCACCTGCCCGAATCAGCCACTCAGTGATCTGCCCAGAAGCTTTTGCCAGGCCTCTGACTCCAAGGCATGCTGCTTAAATAGCCTTCACCAAAAACACCGGCCTCTCTTTTTTGAAAGAACAGTATAGCCCGAAAAGCTCTCAGCTCTCAGGCATTCTTTCTCATCCCAGTCAGGCTCCAGGAATACCGCCCGCTAAAGCTTGGCTGCAATGTGAGAACATATGCTTTTTTTATTGAGCCTCAGTGCCATATTATTGACAGACCCAGAGCCAGGCTTTAACATTGGGATCTGCAGTACGCGGGTGACTGTTCGGCTTTGAGTGTGGCATTCCCTTGAGGCTTGAGAATAAAGCTTTTGAGAGAAAACCACGGTGCTGGCATTTTTAGGCTTTTGGATGGGCTCAGATTTCTGGAGTGTGGCTTTTCCCCACACCTCTACCGACTCGATGTGCCGGTGCCACGAAAGAACTGCCTGCTTTCGGGAGACTCAGAACTGGTTCACTTGACGAGCTTAGGAGCCGGAGTGGGTGGGCCTCTTGCTTTTTTGGAGAAGTGAGTGATTGGATCTTGGCTCTTTGAATTCAAGCTGAAGCTGAATTTGATCATATGACTTATATGATGCTCTCTACCACTTCTGATATGATCCCTGGGATTTGTAAGAGGTGACTCTGACTACAAAAATTTCAGAGACTTCTGTAAAAATATCAGTGTTTTTGATATCCGCGGCTACCTGGCTGGGGGCTGTTCTACGCTACAAGGCTTGTGCCTGTGGCTGGTCTCACTTTGAGCCACCCCCAAAAAACTGGCTGCCTGCCCAGGCGAATCAGCTCCAGGCCCTGCTGCATTTACATATATATTGCCAGCTTGCAGCCTGCTGACTCGGCTGCCTCCACACCCAGCTCTTGCAGCTTCTGCACTTGACTAACCTGTTGTTTTGCAAAACGCTTCAAAGCTTTAAACTTTCCTTTTAGAGATTATAAACTCCACAAGAACCTGTGATTTTGGGATAGCCTCCATTTCTATTCAGCTTACTGCATATGATTGTTCTGTGTGTTATTTTTTTCCACCATACCTTTGAATAACTTCTTTGCCCTGGTATTTGTGATCAGTCTCTGTTCTCAAATCTGACCTTTTTGTAATCTTTATAGTTGAATTGCATTACAGCGCGCTAACAGATTTCGGCACTTGCGTTTGGCCGGTGCTCAGGTGTGCCGGCTCGTGACTCCATGGCGGATGCCGACGGTGTCCATGGCTGGGCCCCAGCTATACGGCTCCTGTGCTCTCGAGCCCAGTAGCCGGCGTCGCATGGTAGTGTCTGCTCTGGCGTCGAGACAGCACCTGCCCGTGTAGAGATGTTGCGGCCTTGGGTCGAGGCTTTCAGCTTGCTCCCGATCATTTACCTAGGTTTCATAGATGAGATAGACATTAAGTCAAGGAAACTCAAACAGATCGGCTTTGAACACGAGGCATTTGAAAGAGAAAACATAGTGAGAGCAGATTTAAAGAGCCTCATTAAGGTGCAGCGGGCAGGGGTGGGATCATCTTTGTTTGTGAGCTCCTGGGCCTCAGTGCCAATAATAAATATGGCACATCTGAAAACCTGTGAGAAATAGGCACATGAGATTGTTTTGGGGCACCTGGGGAGCTCTTTGGTGGGCCGCTCTGGGCGGCACGAGATAACACCTCTTTACTGTTGGGTTCATATCACCGGGGTGCTCAGGCTGTGGCAGGGGTTTGAACATCCCGGCCCCTCACTATGGGCCTCCCACTTTACCCTAGGGCTCCGAAATCTGACTGCCAGATCACCTTCAAGTCAGCCAGGCCTGAATCAGATACTTTCAGTACGTAACTAACCAGCACCCTGATATTCTGCAGGTACTTGCGCTGTTTTGGGTTGCATACCGAGCTTTGAGAACTCAGTTTAACCTTTGATAGTCCTTCTCTTATTAGTAGATGAAGGATTAACTTCTGGGACTCTTCCCAGGTGGCACATTCATCACCCACTAGCACTGCTTCTTCTTCTGGCACTGCTCTTTCTACTTGGCTATGATGTCGTTCATTTTGGCTTCCATCGGCCCACCGCGCGCTTGGCCATTCACTTTGCCGCACGGTTTTGCTGCTGCTGTGTTCTTTTTCATCATATGCACCAGCTGCTGGCTCCCAATGACCAATAGTTAGGAGGGTTTTTGACATATATAATTTATTTTGAAAAATTTTAAAACAGATTGAAAATCAAAATAATATTCAAACTGTTGTGTGAACAGTAATATTGTAATCTCTATTATGGCATTGAAATTTCTTTTACCTTAACAGTACTCATTAACTACTGAATTGTAAATATTTTAAATTAATATTGTAGTCACTAACTGAGGTATTGACTTAAAAAATTTTCCAAATGAAAGACATACTATTTTTGACATTATTTTCAATTTCAACATATTTTGATATTGTTTTTTCAAAATATAATAAGTATGTTTCAAACTCTAGTTAGAACTTAGAACATGTATGTGAGTAACTACGCAAGTGAATTCTCCATCTCTCATCCGAATTAAGTGAGAAAATATGGTCATGTTTAATTCGTGTTTTTTAAAACAGATAAAGGTGTTCTTTGAAAATATGAGTTTTAGATATAAGGATAACACCAAGAAACCATTTTTACCAAACAAGTTTTTAGATTTTTTTTTTTAATAAAAAGTTGTTCTAAAACATAGAAACCAACATCTCATGGTTTCCTCTATTTTATTACCACATTTGGGTGTGGATAACTTTTAAGAATGCAATAATGAAATGTAATTTCTGTTGAAATTTTTTTTTGGTATTACAATTCTTTTATCTTATCACTTTTTTTTTTTACACAAAATATTAATTGAAGATTCGTAGATTAGGGTTTTATATTTTTATTTGGGTTTTAAGTCTTTAGGCTTATAAGTTGTTGGTAGCCCGGTCCGCTCAAGTATTAAAGGAATGATATAGGCAGGCATACAGGATAACTATGTGATATTTAAAAATAAATAAAAGTGAAATAAAAAAACTTATACATTGATATTGGTTTCCATTCCGGGTTTGCATCTTCTAGACTTTGTACATTTGAATGAAGAATAAGGAATGCTTTTCCATTTTCATTTCTGATAGAATGTAATTAATAATTTGATTCCATTTTTTGTTTCGTAATACTATGAATTGGAATAAAAAATATACAAATCGATAATAATACCTTATCACATGATTTTAAGTGATTTTTATTTCACTTTAAATAATAAATTTCTATAAGTTTTTTACTAAATAATTAGATTAAACAAACAATATATAATTTTAAAATAATCATAAAAAATCATATTATTTAAATTAGTAAAACAAATTATTGGAAAGAATATTTTAAAAATATTAAATTTCATATATTATTTAATAAACATCATATTTAATAAAATTAATATCCCTAATCTTGTGAAAAATATGTGTAAAAGCATTTCTTTGAAAATAATATGTTATATAGGTTTTTTTAAGAGAAAAATAATTTCATTGATTTCAACTAGCAATACAACGATAAAATTATATATTCAAAATCGTTAAAAACCACAAAGAATGAAATAACATTAAAAGCACAAGATAATAAACCACTCAAAGTTCTATACATTCGATACCGAAATTTCACACATTCGACATTACCATTACGATCAGAATACACTGACCCGTGTCCCGCAAACACACCGACGACCATCGATTCGATTGTTTATGATCATAGATAATAGACAATGAATCGCTAAAACACAAATAAACGTTTCACAACTACGACGAAAACCAAACCATTGTACTGAAACGATATAACCACCCGCTGCACTAAGACGATGAAGACAACCACACGCGTACAAAGGCGACTATAATTATACATGTATTCAAGATCATGACAAATCATTTAAAAACATATAAAACTCAAATTGTATAAAAGAATCCAATTTTATTAAGAAAAATATGGAAAAAAGAGGTGTATATGGTTGATCGCACACAATGACCAAAAATCACCCTTCATCAAGAAAGAATAGAAGAAGATAGAAAATTGAGAGTTAAAAGAAAATGGAAGCTAGGATTTAAAAAAAAACAAAATTTTCCTTTGGGATTTAATTAACTGGCACTTGTAATTTATTATATATTTAATAATTTGATTTCTTGTAAAACTATGAGCTACAAAATACAGTGATATAAATTTTTTTTATTTTGATTGTAAAAATACATATAGAAATATTACCATACATATAAATATTATTGAGAGAAGCATATTATAATAAAATAAAATGCAACAAAGAAGCATATTATTATCGAGAGTAAAAAGTCAATAAAAATTTGTCTATCATTTATAAGACTTTATTTGACTTTTATCCATATTAAAAAAGTAAAATAAATATGCATAAAATTATGGACAAAATGGTAATTTTGAGTTTTATATAATGTTAAGTTTTTTTATTATTTTGGAATTAATAGATATATAATTTATTTGTTTATTTTATAATTAATAAAAAATATAATTAATCATTTTACATTTTTGGATGGTTACCTTTAAGTTTTCTAAACTTTATATTTTAATGAAATAACCTATTTTAAAATATTTATTAGGCGTCAAACTTGTGAGAAGTTAGAAATGTGTGGGATATGAGAAGTAAAATCGGAAACTAAAACAATAAATTGAAGTTATTTTACATTATCTCTTAAGGTAATCAAAATACTACCTAGGTATAATGAATCAAAATACACTTACAAGTAGGAATTTGTTTCCATTATCATTCTTGTAAAACTTATCTAAACATAGAATTTAGGAAGAAATAAAATGAGATTCCATTTCCCACTCTCCAATTCTCTGTACCAAACGCATCCTTACTCGATATCTTCCATAGGTCTTGGTTTGATTGATTTTGAGTTAAGTTTGGTTGGTCAGTCTTATAGGTATTTGAATTTTATTTTATTTTTGAATCATATTGATATTTGAATTTGGTTCATGCTAGATGATGGAATTATTCACTAGGAGTTGAGCATGATAATCTTAAAACTCTTTTGGTTGAGTACGAGCATATGAATATACGGTTATTTTAAGGTTTTGTTTCAATAAGAAAAGGTCCAAAATATTTTCATCAAATCAAATAGTTTCTAGAACGTGTTTTTCTTAAATAAAACATGTCCAAAAACGTTTTAATTTAATGGAATTAATAATTTTTTTTTAAATAAGAGATAATTTTATTGATTCAAAGTAGCAATATATTCTTATAGAAACCCATAATCAAATTCCTTAAAATTTTAGATGATGATAATATCTAGGTTAATAGTATAATGAATCGGTTCAAAACTTATGATAATCTTATAATAAGTTGATAACTAGAATATGTTTTAACATCATAATTGCCCACACACACTACTAAATGACGCACAAGACGATTTAAACTTAACCGTCAGATTTCAAGACGATACAATCATACGCGTTACAACAAGCTCCAGAACAAAATCACGCCTACAAATAAATCGGCCACGTGATCAAGAAAACAAATTAAAATCAAGATCTATGCGTAGCAACTATTTTAATGGTAAAATAAACGATAAAATCGACATAGATTTGAGCGATTTGAAGCCAAAATTACAAAAACCACCCCTCATTACTAGATGAAATCAATAAGTTGAAAAACTAACTTTTACAAAAGTGCAGAACTCTTTTTTTTAGTAATTAAATGTCCACAAAATTATTTTTAAAAAGTTATCGCAAAATATTATTTTATAAAATAAATAGTATTTTAAGAATAAAAATGTCATTTTCTCAACAAAAAAAAAAAGAATAAAAATGTCCAAATAATGCTTTTAAAAAGATTATCCAAAATAAATTTGAAATTTTTTTATATTGAATGGGCTAATCTAATAATTAAATTAACGAATAGGGAAGTTAATTGATTATTAAAAAAAAATCCAAAGAGAATACAAAATGAATTAAAGCACAAGATAATGTTTAAAAAACACACACACACACACAAGATAAGAGAAAAGAGACGATGGAGAATGTAGATAATTTATAGTGGTTCGACATTCATTGTTTATATGATATCCACTCTTTTCAATCTTCTAACAAACCGGGGTTCCTTAAACCTGAAACTTCTATTGAGATTTCTTTATTTTTACAATTGGATTTTGACTCTAATGAGCTATTATAATTCTTCAAGTCCTCACCTATTTGAAAACTCTAGCCATTCAAATACAAGCATGGAGTACAAACTTATCCTATATCTTTTTAAAGTTCGAAAGAAGAAGAAAGTCTCTATGGTGGAAAATAAGGTGCACTAAATGTGTGCAAGTGAGAGTTTACAAATCAAAAAGGTTGATGAAAGTAACTGATTGAGAAACAAATACATGGTAGCAAGTGTTCTCTATATATCATAAATGAAATGAGCCTCTTAAGTTATAAGTTTGTAAACCGTTTTAAAAATTGGACTGGTGAGTGAATCTAAAATTATTTGGCTCATATCATCGGTCGAACTCGACGGCTCAACCATAGTCGAACCTGTGATGTTATAAATATATAATTTATATTTATTAAAATTAAAAATAATTATAAAAATGATAATTTTTTATCAAAATTTAACAGCATCTCCTCTATTTATTAAGCATTTTTATAACGTTTTTTTATCTATAAAAATCACGAGATATAATATTTGAATACAATATAAGATGTTAGATTTTGATAATTTAAAACAACATAATATTTATCAAAACCTTACTATTCTATTTTTACATATGAGTAATAAAGTTCAAAAGCAAACATATAAAAATTCAATGATCAGTTCCACCCAATTATGGTAGAAATATTGGAATAAGCATTTGAGGAGTGTCCCTTCAATTAAGGCATGTGATTATGGGTATAGGATGAATGAGCACAACACCATACTATCCCAACAAGAAATCTCCTGAATGTGCAGGGATTCGTTTTGATTTTTTTCAAACCATGTAAAGAACCAAATTAATAACATACACAGAAAATAGCTTGTCCAGAGCAGGGGATTTTTTTTTTTAGTAGTCTAGAAAAATGATAGTTGTAGATATAAAACGATTACCAAATTGGGTCTAACGATTTTCTATTTCCATATAAAAATTGTGTTGACCCAAACATAAATTGGAAACATAAAAATTTAAGAAGAAATTCAAGATGTGGTCATTACAAAAGGGTAAGAGTCAAGACTCGATCCGAATCTTGCCTAGAGACCAATCCGATCCTAGAGGATATGGACTTTTTTTTTTCACCATATATACATTTTACATCATAAACAATGCCCGATAATCATTTCCTTTTGTTAAAGAGAGATCCTAACTGCTTTACTAATAATTTCTATCCAATATGACATATATGTCATTTCAATATTATAATTTATAACATCGAGTTCAATTCCACAAATAAATCAAATATGTTATTCCCATGAAAAACTTATACATTTTTTTGTTTCATTACAAAAAGGATCAAATAATGTCATGGACGAATGTATCCACGGTGATGTAGCTGCTTTACTTATACCTTACACGACTAATGTAAGATCGAACTCACGGTTCCTGCTCTTGTCCCCAATAATTTCAGACTGATGATAAAACAATGAGCTAAGCATTTTCATGCTTAGTGGTTCTATGCAATTCACTCTTCATTTCAACTAAACACAAATATGCAGCTTTTCTGAAACAATGTTTTGGCACAATTTCAATAGTCCACGTAATGTACATTATATATATGTGCTTATTTCACACACTTTCATTTGCAAATCATTTGATCACTTCAAAGTATACAATTTCATATGTAATATTTTATTCGAAACTCAAATAATGCATTTCACACATTTACGTATAATTTCACTTCAAACTAATTTACTTTCTGCCTAGGATAACTAATCCAACTAAGACGGTCCCATCAATGCACTGAGAAAAAAAAAAAAAAACATTTTATGACACAAGACTATCTACTGGTCGCTAACTAGTTATTATTTAAAAATCATTGTGTGTATACAACCAATACTGTCCCGTTAGGCTACGGATTGGTATGCCACTATATTTCATTTCGTTCACAGTACTTATAGTTTGACCCTTATTGGTATACCAATATATCCTTAACTCGAATATAACGGATAACATTCTATTAAGGGCATTAAAACTCAGTCATGGTAATTTACAATATTGTATATACATTTATACCCAAATAATATATTTTGATTCTCATGCAATTTTTATGACAATGCATTTGAAACCAATTTTCCCAAATCGCTTAAAACAAATTACATATGCAGTTTTCTTGAAAATCATTTCAACCAATGATCATAAAACTTGAAGTAATAAGAGAGGTATGGAGAACAAACCCAAAAGGTTGTCAGCCCTCTATCTCTCATCCTTCTTGAATCTCGCTCTGAGTCGACTTCCTCTTCACCAACCCCTAATCCATCATACTAGAGAACAATATTAGTTAATTTATTTAGGTTTCTAGTTAGGTTGTTTTCTACCCAACTTCCTTCTTAAGTAAAATTTTATGTGTCTACACATTTGCACTAACTTCCTTCAAGTCCTGCTGTTTTATAATCTATTTATCTGTAAATTGGAATCATCTAATTCGTGAGAGCATTGAAACTCAAGATATGTTCAAACAATCGGGACTAATTTATTTTTAATCTACAACCAGACTCTGTCTCGAAAATATAGCCTCCAGATTTGATCGAATTCTCGAAATGGGTCCAAATTTGAATACACTTATTACTCTAAGAGGATTTGCCTCCTTAGAATTCTAGTTTACCCATTAATTTGAACTACCTAATTTTTATGTGAATCTAACTATGACCTAATACCAAAATTGTTCCAAAAACACCAAAACCGTACTAAACCTAACTGCTGCACTTACCTCAGCGCTGAGCCTCATTTGCATCGAATTTCTGTTTAATAGCATTCAAATTCAATATACTATTTCAAGAAGATTTATCTTCCAAATTCTCTAGTATATCCAGATACATTTGAATCACTTGATTTGACAGAGTGAAACTCAACTTATGGTCAACACCAAAACTGGCCCCAAACACAAACTGTACCTAAACTCGAACTTAATTTGCCCGAAAATAGAGCCTCACTTTAACGAATTTCTGGGTCCAATGGGGTCCAAATTTGAATACACTTATTTTAAGGGTATTTGTTCTCCTAGAAGTTTAGTTTATCTATAAATTTGAATCACTCAATTTGGATGAGCTGATTAAAAGTTATTACAAACAAAATACGTTTTGTAAAAATTTGACAAAGATCTCCCTTAAAACCCTAACATTTCCTTATAATAAAATTCCCTCAAACACCTCAACCCAATAACAACACATTGAAACTTAATCCAAAACAACCTCAAAACTTATATACAACCATTTAAAATACTTTTTTTTTTCTTGATTTGGGGTTTTCATCGAACCCAAACACAACATTTAGGGGTTAGGTTAGTCTGTTGTTCCTAAATCTCTTGATTTCTTCCACTCAAGAGTTTGACTATATTTCCTTTTTGCTTGATAAAATGGAACCCAAGATGCAGAGAATCACATCAACTTGGCTCCCTCTCTAATCCATGTGCCTTCTCTTCTTTTACCCTAAATGAGAACTCTCTCATTCTAAGACCAAAATTTGGTCTTAATCCACATCCTTCATAAGGCCATGTTTGGCTCTCACATTTTTGCACATTTTCTTTTTTTTTTTTTTTTTTTTGGTCCTTCTTTTGTCTTTCATTTACACTTCATTTCATCAAAATTTCACTGGCATATACTTACTCATTTATGACCCCTTGGGTTCTCATTTCACATTTGGACCAATTTAAACTTTAATTCTGTATAATTTCAGGTTTTATCATTTTTTTTTGTTCTTCACAATATAAATTCAGGAAAAATAATTTAACCTATTTTATACCCTCTAAACATGTTATGGGAACCGTTAGGTATTTTCAGGTGCTATAGGCAGGTCTAAAATAATTTAATGAAATCGCTTTTTGTTATGAAAAACAAACAGAACAAGGAAAAAGCAAAGAACATAACGTTTAGTTCACAGTTTTTTATTTTTATTCTTAAAATCACAGAGAACTCATAAAACAGTAAATTCAGAAAACAATAACAATTTTATTTTGGCACATAAATGGGAAGAGCAAAGCAATTGAATGCTCACTTTTCAACTCTACAGTTCATTCAAATAATCTTGAATCTTTTTTTTTTTTTTTTTGTATTCTCCCTAAAACTTATTCTTTTTTTTCAATTGTTGTGGATTGGAAGGGATTGACTTGATTGAACATAGAAGACATTACAAGGAATGATAATCATCACATGACTGAACAAAGCTACAAAAAATCAAAGTCCTCTGATGACATACAAAACAATCAAAAACATACTATTCCTAATACTAACATGCTCCCATGGTGTTAAAATCACACTAATGGTTGGATTGTCAATCGAACAAACCAAATTCGTCTAATCCTATATCTTCTAAATTTGATTTAACGCTTTTAGTTCTGACAAATGAGAATTTGAGATACGGTTATCATGAACAAAAACCAAAGTTTAAGACCATGAACTAAAACTAGATATATGTATAAATGAAATATCGTCAAGTAAAAGCAACACAACCATGGGGGATTTGAGATTTATGAAAATCAAGGGGGATTGTGAAAATCAAGGGGGATTGTTTGGGGTTTAGGGTTAGACTTTAGAGTTGTACCTAGACTTGTCATAAATGTTGTTGCTGCTACTACCGTCGAATTAGAGGAGGATCCGTCGTCAGAGTTGGAGGGGAAGACTGAAGATCTGTTGCCGCTATCGTCGCTACCAGAGTACTTGGAAACGGAGAAAGTCGAAGACTTGACCTTGAGAGTTGAGAGAGACAACCAGAGAGTAGAGATCATGTAAAACCTGGAAAAAAAAATTGAATTTTTCTTAAAAAGGGTAAAACAGTAAATTACTGAAATAGTATAGGTTGAAAAACCTAGAAATTTTCTAGATCTATGATGACAAAACGGACCTTGCCGTTGGATTTTTCTAGCTAAATCTAGTTACCTAAACGAATTTACACTCAAATAAATTTTCACGTTTTTGAGGTGATGGGTGTCCAATGATTCCATTTATTTCAGATTTCACAAAATTCTGGAAGTCAGAAATAACTTGAGTTAAGTTCATAGAATATAGACTGAACCTTGAACTGAGAGAAATAAATTGTTTCAGCATAAACCCACTCGAAAGTAAGGTGGACATCATATCGCAATACTCCTTAACTTAAACATATGTTAAACAAAAGGGATTTAGGGCAGAAACACATTTTTCTGGGTCGATTCGCGTAGAGAGGGAGAGAAAGAGAGATACAAGCTCTCCCGCTCGATACTGGAGTTTCGCTCACGGGAATTAGCTTCAGTCAAGAGTGAAAGTTCATCTACTCGACGAGGGCTAAGTGTACATACCAAAAAAAAATGAGGGACTTCACCGAAGATCCAAATGAGGAGATTTGTTAAAATCTGAAGATTCTGGCACAGGCTCCAATCTTGCTATTACGCTCAAGAGGTAGCATTCTTCTTACTTTACTTTCCAATCTTAATATTGCTTGGTTTGTGTTTTCACTAAGGGGTCATGGCTGTGTTTTTCCCAGGTTGTTTGAGCTCCACTTTTGAGACTATTTGAATGGGTTATCATTTGACCTACACCGTCCAAAATTTCAGAACGGTTTCAGTTGGGAAACGAAGGAATTTTAATTGCTCTTCAAAGAAGTTGTAGCTACAATTGTGAACTTGATGTTAGGCTATGAATCACCCAAATTGGACCTCTACAACTCAAGTTATGGTCCATTTCATTCCCGAGAATGTCGTAGCTTAGGCTGTTTAATTGTTTATGTCCAAAATTTGGAACTGGTTTTCGGTTGGGAAATGGAGGGGAATTTGGATTCATGTTCTTCATAGAAGTTGTATCTTCATTTTTGAACTTGATCTTAAGCTTTTGAATCACCCAAATTGGACCTCTACAGCTCAAGTTGTAGTCCATCTCATTCCCGAGATTGCCACGGCTTAGGCTTTTTATTTGTTTGTGTCCAGATTTTAGGACTGATTAGGACTGAATTCATTGCTACTATTGAACATAATTTAGGATTGTTTTCATGTCCTGTTTAGGGCATGATTGAGGCATGTGGATGGTTGGGTTGGTAGCTTGTTTATGGCTTGTCTTGAGGCCGTTTTGTGGACTATTTTGTGGGCATAGTATATGTCACACCTGACCTCGAGGATCAAGGGTGTTGTTGCTTGGTTTTGAATAACATGCTTGGTGGTAGTTGTGTGATAAGATGTTGATATATGTGTATATTGACATGGAATGTGTGATTGTATGGAAATTATATGCAATTAAGATAATTGTTCATGACACATGATGAATTGTGTGATTTGAGTTGTCCGTGTAACATTCATTATACATGTGACATGATATAACATGCAATGACGTATTGCATTGCATATGCATGAGGACATCGCATTGAATGAGTGTGAGTGCATGGTTGAAAAATCAACACTGTATTTGGTGTTTGATTGGGTGGGCTTGGTCAAGTGGGACGAAGTCCAACAGAGTCGCACGGTTGAATAATGTGGTAAAGAAAACTTGTGTCTGCAATAGCAAGGATAAGATACTCCCTGGTGAAAGACCCGTTAGCTGTGGTTAAACATACATTCCAAATCTGCAGCCCGTAAAGTGTCTAGGTGTACAAGCCCCGCGGTGTGACACTAAAATTCGCACCACAAAAAAGACACATGAGTTTTGTATACAAATGATCATTGACGTGTAACATCTAAAAAGTTTTTGGTTTGAAAACAAATTAATTTGTTTTGTAAAATGATCATTGGATGTAATCCATAAATGATGAATTTTATCACGCATGGGCTTTGACATTATATGATAGGAGTCGGTAAGGACTTGGGTGTGATGAGAGTTGGTAAAGGCTCGTGGCATGGTACATGTTTGACTCTCATCTCATTTCATGACATGTAGGATTCCATGGTAGAAATTACATTTTTGTTTGGAATGTGAGTGTAAATTGTGAACATGACCATTGCATGTGAACTTAAGTGGGGAGTAGCCCTTGTAGGAGTTTTCTCTACTGGGCGTAGCTCACCCTATATGGGAAACATTTCAGGTGCAAGACAGACACCGGAGAACAATGCTCATTCGAGGTCGCAATTATGAAGAAAGTCGGACTGTGACTTCGATAGTTATTTTGTAAAATATATTGGAACAAATCAGTTTTGATATATATATTTTGTGTAACACCCAAAATTATACCCTAACAGTTTTTTTACATGTTTAGGGTATAATAAAAATAAATGTATATTTTTCTGGAATTTAAGTGCTAAAAATGAAAAGAATAAAATAAGAAAACCCAAAAATTTATCCAAGAGTCAAGGAGTAAATTAGTAAATTACAATTTAGGACCCCAGTCTACAAAACATAAGAAGATATGCTATTATAAGAATTTGATAAGTTGATTTGCAAATAATAGAAGGAGCACAAATATAAAAATGGAAAAGAATGCAAAAATGGGTTTTTGCCAAACAAGGCCTTAACTTAAAAAGGAGAATAAAGCCAAAAATATCTCATTTGTTGGGTGAAGGCTAGGGATTCACGTTTGAGAGAAAAGAAGAAGAGAAGAAGAAGAAGGAAGAAGGAAGAAGAGAAGAGAAGGAAAGCCAAGGTATGGAACTTTGTATGGAAATTGATATTGCTTGGCATGGAAACTTTGCTAAGGATGCTTGTTTGGAAATTTTGTTGGAAAATACTTGTTTAAGTTGGGTTAGGAAAACCCTAACTCTTCAATACATGTGTATTTTGAGTTGGTCTAAGTTAGTTTTGTAGTTTTGTTTTGAAATGGTTTGATTTGGTTCAAAGAATTCTAGTGAAAATGGCCAAAAACTGGCCATTTATGCTATGCTCGACACCCTTGTGCCTAGGCGTAGAGCTCCGCCTAAGTGGAGGCTACTTCGCCTAGGCGGACCTGAGCCAGGGTTTTTGCACTTTCTGGTCTGCCTAAGTTGAGCATGCTCCGCCTAGGTGAACCTCTCCGCTTAGGCGTACTTATAAGGTTTGTTTTGGTTCATCTCTTCCGTTAATTCTAACAATTATCCATTGGATTAATGAGGATCTTAATAAGTGAATGAAAGGGTTCGTACGAGTATAAAAATTATGAAAAATGTTTTATACCTCGCCGCCTCAGCGATCCGGTCGTTGGGCAAACATTATTCCTTGCCCATTTGCTAATGAGATTAATAATGATATAACGAGTCTTGAAACACATAATCGTATGCCTACTTAAGACTGAATAGTGAATGAATAGGTATTCGATCGGTGCCCGACACTCCACGCTAGTCTTTATGACGCCGATGCGTGGGCGGAACGTATTTACGTCGGTGCTTTGGCACCCACGCTAGTGCTCACGACGCCACGTGCGTGGGCATGCGCGTTACGATCGATGCCCGACCTTTCTGTGATCTTTATGACATACACATTGCATGAAACGTCAGCGATTACGTTCGATCTTTTGTCTGCCCAGTACCTTTGTACCTATTGTACCGTGTTCCTCTCATTCATTGTCCTTTGGTCTGTCTGGGGCATATACTTATATGTTGTAAACCCGAATAATAAGATACATGAAATTAAATCATAAGAATATGAATGATGAATAAGAAGTAAGCATAAGAAATCAATCTGTTATGTTCTACATTATACCCTCGAGTACTCCCTGTATATGATATCTATTCTGAACTCTTACGGGAGATATGAAAGTTCCGTTACAAGAATTATGTATATGAAAACGTTGTTATAGAATTTTGTATACGTAAACTCTGATATATGATTTATAATATATGTAATCTGTAAATGTGGACCACTTCAGGTGGTCATATTTGTTTCCCACTAAGCTATAAGCTTAGCATGGGTGTTTCATCTATGTAGGTACCGAAGAGGACATCCGTGGTGTTCTGCATCAGCCAGGGCCAACACAACAGTAGAAGTCCACTTGATGTAGGTTTTTTGTCTTTTGTTTTGTAATATAAATGTAATAGTGAAAGTTATTTATGTACAAGTAAATGGGACTTAGGAATATGTATAAGACAACTAACCACCACTATGGTGATGGTATTAGAATTTTTATTTATGTATGGATTTGTTTGTTGAAATGGGCCCACCAATGTACGAAAAGTAGGTAAAGGAGTCCCAGTCTCGTGCCGCGTCCTCTATCTTCGCCCAGGTGGGGGTAGGGGTGTGACATTTTGTATAAGAGTGTTGTATTTAAACTCTTAAGGACTATTATGATATAACATTGTATATTTTTTACTATGGATAAATGAGCCCGATAGTGCCACTTTTACTCATAAATGGACTCGGTGGGGTCATTATATATTGGGCCCCTAATGGGTTATGTGATTATATATTGTACAAGTTGGGTTTTTGATAGAGCTCCCCGTACAAAGGAGATTCTACCTTGTTTTTTTCTTACTAAATTATGGATCCTGGTAAATAGGTTATGACAGTGCAGTATCGGGTCACCTGATATCCACGAGTTTTCCACAGGTTGACGATTGGTCAATGGACCCTCGGGTTTTGGGGTGTTACGGATTGGAAGAAAAAGAATGGAGAACCAGAGAGAACTCTAGAGAGGAAGAGAGTAGAGATTGGACTGGAGATCGAAGGGGACGAAAGGGTGAGAAATCCGATTCAGAAATTTTGAAATTGTATCATATTCTAAATGACGTCATTTTGGGATAAAAATCCCCCAAACCACATCAAAAAAAAAAAAAAGGGTTGAATCGCCCGATTTAGGCGATTCACGGATCCGACCATCGGCTCTGACGATTCATAGCCAGTTCAAATGTAAAACGGTTTTTTATGGTGAAACATACTGGTTTTGGCTCCGGTTGACAATCCGACCGGTCCAGTCTGGTTTTTAAAACATTGTTTTAAACTCATGAATCGTGAAAAAGGCCAAAAAATGACCTCGTCCCATTGAGTTTATGGTCAACTAGTTGTTGGAGTTTATATAGGATGAAAGTGTTACTGTTACAACCTTTGTTATACACTGAAACGGGGAAAAAAAAAGGAAGATTACAAAGGAAAACCAAAGACTCCTAGTCTCGTGAGAAGTCACGATCTCCTTAAACAGATTCGTCGTCTCCCTAGTGCTCGAAAAAACACGGAGACGATTGTCTCCTAGTATGAAACGACAATCGAGCGTCACCATTGCACCTTAATACAACTCCGATGAACTGAAACAAAGTTTTCTTTATCATGAGAGGGACATGGAAGAAGAATGAGGGATATAACTTGGCTTAGTTGAATTCGATCACTTTGGTTAAGGCAACTCTGACGTTGTTATATAGGCACAAGAAATGAATGGAAGAACAATTAAATTTTGATCGTTTCAAGTTCAAAATAAAGGGGAAATAAAACCCATAAATGGTATTAGACCGTTCAAAAATTTAAACCCTAAACGTATGTTAATTTAATTCAAATGGAAGGAAACTCCAACAATTCCCCACATGAATGATGCGTCAAGAGTTTAAGACGGCTTGATCCCACAAAGCGATAGAGTCCTGTGATTGAAACACGCATATGAGGTAGGTGTTAGCACTGAACCTTTCCTCGTAGAGTATATTTATTCTCTTATTAACTTGATGAATACGATGTCTTTAAGCCGTCTTGTCATTTTTGTGTAGATGATAACATACATCACACAAGAATCTTCCTATTAATTTCCCATCCTCACTTTTATGTTTGGTTTGACCATGAACATACACTTGGTTTTGCAAGAGTTTAATACGAATTGTGTCATACTCAATTCCTTTTGAAGCGGCCCCACTTCACTCTTACATAGGTGATCTCCTACTAAGAGTAGCTCATGTTACCATTTTCTGACTTTCCATGGCATATGGATCATTAAAAACTCAACTTAAGCTTTTTCTTATGAGCATCATTATTTCATCATAGGAATGGACATGGGAAGATCCCCACAATGATTGTATCCAACTCTTTACAATTTATTTGTCCCTTTGAACCTAGATCTTGGGATCTCCAGTCAACTAGGTCGGGTATCCATTATATCAACTTATTCTTTTATGGGCTTTAGTGTCATTCCCTTCGATGACTTTTCAACCAACTCTATGTTTAACCCTTTGGTTATGTTATCCTTAGATTTTACATAATCTAGAGAGATAACCCCAATTAAGAGTAGTTGTTTAATGGAGTTGATATGCAGACTTACGGGTGTACATCTTGTTTTGTGCTCTCACCGATAAGCGGATATTTATCACATTGTATCACGTATTGGAGCCGCGGTTTGGTGCCATGAATGTCCTTTAGGAAGTGGCATAGCCATTCAACCTCTTCCCCACATTTATCTCGTGCTGTAAACTCAGATTCCATTGTGGATATGACAATAACCGTTTATTTTAAGGATTTCCATGAGACCGCTGCTCCTCTTAATGTGAACATATAACCACTATGGGATTTTGAGTCTTTAACATTTGATATCCAATTAGCATCAATGTATCCTTCCAATACAACACGATATCTTGTATAGTGTAGCCTATAATCACGAGTAAACCTTAAGTATTTTAATACTCTCATAATTCCTTGTCAATGCTTAGCTCTAGGATTACTCGTATAACTACTCAATTTACTAACAGAACAGGCTATGTCTGGTCTTGTACAACTCATTAGGTACATCAAACTTTCTATTACTCTGGAGTATTCTATTTGAGTAACATTTTCTCCTTTATTCTTGGATAGATGTAGTGTTACATCAACTGGTGTTCTGGCAATTCCAGAATTGTCTCTATTAAACCTTCTAAGAATATTGTCAACATAGTGTGACTTAATTAGAATGAGTCCATTTGATGTTCTTTTTATTTTTATCCCCGATATAACATCAACAAGTTCTAAGTCTTTCAAGTGAAACCTTGAATTCAACATGTTTTTAATAGATATAATCATCTTATCATCACTATCGACAATAAGCATGTCATCATACAATGACATATCCATGTTCCATATCTTTGACATAGACACACTTGTCACATTCATTGATTTTGAATCCATGTGACATCATAACATTGTCAAATTTCTCATGCCATTGTTTCAGTGCTTGTTTTAATCCATACAAGGATTTCACTAATTTACAGACTTTCTTTTCTTGTTCTGGAGTATAAAAATCCTTAGGTTGCTCCATGTTGATTTCTTCATCTAGTTGTCCATTTAGAAAGCCTATTTTTACATCAATTTGATGTATTTCAAGATTTCTTAGTGCAGAAATTGCAAGCACCATCCTTACGGAGTTTATTCTCTTCATAAGAGAATATGTGTCAAAGTAATATAGGCCCTCATTTGCATGTAGCCTTTGATCACAAGTCTTGCCTTGTATTTGTCTATTGATTAATCTACTTTTCTTTTCCTCTTGAACAACCACTTGGAGTTTAGAGGTTTACAACCTGGTGGAAGATCCACTAGTTTCTAAGTATGATTTTGTAGTATGAAATCAATTTCACTCTTAATAGCCTCTTTCCACATGAGACCCTCTATAGAGTTTACTACTTCCTTGAAAGTCCGAGGTTCCCTTTCAAGCACATATGTCAGAAAATCTGGACCAAAAGATTTTTTTTGTTCTTACTCTTTTGCTACATTTGGGTTCTACCTCACCATCTTGATCTTGACTATTTTCATTAATATTCTCAAGCACTTGTTTCGATGAACTTGGTTTTTCTTTGGATTTAAATGGAAATACATCTTCAAAGAATGATGCATTCCTCGATTCCATTATTTTATGCTTGTGAATATATGGGATATTCGATTCATGGACAAGAAATAGATAAGCGATCTTGTTATGTACATAACAGTAAGTAATCCAATAGTTTAGGTGTTATTTTCACCTTTTTAGGTGGAGGAACTACCATTTTGGCCAAACATCCCCACACTCACAAGTATTTATAGGATGGCTATCGTTCTCTCTATAGCTCATATGGAGTCTTCTCTGATTTCTTTTTAGGTACCTTATTCAAAAGGTAATTAGCAGGTAAAATGACTTCTCCCCACATGTTTTGTGGTAGACAAGAACTTATCGGCATTGCATTCATCATTTCCTTTAGAGTGCGGTTCTTTCGCTCAGCCACTCCATTGGATTGAGGCGAGTAAGGTGTTGTCGTTTCATGTATAATCCTATATTGAGCACAAACATCAACAAATGGCGATTCATACTCACCACCACGATCACTTCTTATCACTTGAATTTTCTTGTTGAGCTGATTCTCAACTTTGTTTTTATAGAGAACAAATTTATTTAGCACCTCATCCTTACTTTTGAGTAAGTACACATAACAGTACTTGGTTATCATCAACAAAAATAATAAAATGTTTATTGCCACTTCTTGTTTGTACGAACTTCAAATCACATATTTCACTATGGATTAAGTCAAGAGATTCAGTGTACCTTTCAACATTTTGAAAAGATGACCTTTATTAGTTTTGCCTCAACACAAGTTTCACACTTATGCTTTGCATCAATTTGAAAATTTGGTAAATGATTTAAGTTGATTAATCTATGTAATGTATCATAATTAACATGTTTCAATCTACCATGCCAAAGATTAGAAGACTCAAGAATATAAACAGAAGTACTGACTTTATTCATTTTTGACTTAATGATAGTCATTACATTAAGCTTTCACATACTATCACTCATATACCCTTTCTCGACATACATTCCACTTTTGGATAGTACAAAATTTTCTAACTCAAAAACCATCTGAAATCCATGACTGTTCAGCAATGAACTAGACACCAAGTTCTTGCGGATTTCGGGCACATACAAGACCTTAGTCAAAGTTAGTTCATTTCCAGACGTCATCTTCAAGACCACTTTTCCTTGGCCCTTGATTTCCGAAGTGGTAGAGTTCCCCATGAACACTTTTTCCCCAGTCTCAATTGGTTCAAAGGTGGAGAACATCTTCTTGTCAAAGCACACATATGGTAGGCACCATTAATGTCCACTCAGTTCCTTAGATTGGATCCCACCAAGTTCACTCTCGTGATTGCCAGGGGAGGTCTATGTCAGACACATCCTTGGTGATTCCGTCAACTACATTTGCTTCCTTGGGTTTGTTCCTCTTCGGTAGTCTACAATCCAAAGATTTGCGAATTACCCATAGTTCAAGCATTTCTTCAACCCTCGCTTTTGGGACTTCCTTAGGTCTCAACTTATCGCTTCCTTGTCAGTTGGTTTCTCTTGAACTTGGAACTTTGACCATGTTCCACAAAGTTAGCCTTAGCCTCATTGGGATTGTGTGCCATTTTCTTCTCAGATCCTCTATTATCTTCTTCGATACGAAGTCTAATAACTAGATCTTCGATGCTCATCTCATTTCTCTTATTCTTGAGGTATTTCTTAAAGTCCTTCCAAGCACGAGGCAACTTCTCAATAATAGCTACCAATTGAAAAGTTTCGCTTAACATCATTCCCTCAGCATGGATCTCATGGAGGATTACTTGAAGTTCTTAGACTTGATTGACCACGGTCTTGGAATCTACCATTTTATAATCGAGGAATCGGGCCCACGACAAACTTCTTGGCCCTAACATCCTCGATTTTATATTTACGGTCTAATGATTCCCATAGCTCCTTAGCTGTTTTCTTATCTATATACACATTGTATAAAGAATCAGTTAAAGCATTTGTGACATAATTACTGCATAGGAAGTCAGAATGTTTCTAAGCATCCACAACACTGATGACTTGGATATCACGCTCATCTTCTTCGAGCTTAGGAACATCTTCATTCAAGAATCTCACAAGATTCAGGGTGGTAAGGTAGAATAACATATTTTGCTGCCACCTTTTGAATTAAGTCCACTGAAATTCTCTGGTTTTTCTCTAGGTAAGACAGAGATAGATACAATAATAGACATCACTAGCGCTTGTGCCACGGTAGGGGTTGTCACTTGGGCAAATGCAGTGGGAACGTCAATGTCTGAACCAAAGTCTATTTCTCTTCAAATTTGTAGACAATGAGTTAATTTTCTTTTCCCAAACCAATTCTTAGAATAATTGAAAATAACGAGTAACAAAATATTCCAAGGAAAGACTGGTGGGGTATAGAAACCCGAGCCAGAACCAGCCTCCTTAGACAGAATATTCAATTCCTAGGAAAGATGGGAGGGGTCACAAACGGTCCTGCTTAATATCCAACCTCCTTAGATATAACTTATTTATACCGTAATTCCAATTTCCTAATCTGTCGCCCCAACCTGGCACCCTGTGTTAGGAAAGGGTGTTATAAATCTGAGAACTATAAACATATTAACTTATATAATTCTAAACAATTATCTTGAAAATATAAGCTTACAAAAATATTTCATATACATCAATCGTAGAGAAGATTTACGTTGTTCTCGTACATATATTCAGTTTCCTTCTTTTCCTTTTCTCCACATTTGTACTTACATTTACACTATTCCAAAATTTTACATTTACATTTTACAAAGCGATTCAAACCTACCGTGATGGACCTTGCCAGCCAGGTCGCTTTGCTGTATGTGGAATATCACAGACGTCCTCTTCGATACCTACACGGATAAACACCCGTGCTAAGCTTTATAGCTTAGTAGGAATCCATAAATATGGACAACCATTATAACAATCGTCACAATACTTCATAACATTTTATTCATATTACATATTACTTCTCATATCACTATAATTCAATTACATGTTGCATTTCATAACATTTTCATGTTTCACGCATTTTCTAAACATTCCAAAAATTTCATCTCATCTTATGTCATGCTTGCATATTCCAAAGAAGTGGATATGAGAAAGAACTGTATGTACCTGAAGGTACTATCACTGTACGAGACAGTAATCTCTATCTATACTGTACTGTATGACCCAAACAAGGCCGCTGTAATGACCCAAACGGGTCAAGAGTAATGACCCAAACAGGTCAATGATATCCGACAAAAGATTTATATCCCTATTAGGCATGCCTACTTATCCATCTTGCTCCCAATATATAGGCAATCGTGTTTATTAAGTTTTTATCTCGAAGTTAGAGATATCAGTTATTCATACTCATGCTCATGCATAATTACAATCACATGTATTCATGGGGTACTCATGTAATCAAGTATTCCTTATGCTCATATTCTCGTGGATTCATTTATCAAACATGTTTGTATTTCGTTTCATGTGATCAGATTTACATCGTAAACTATCTTAATCATGTCAATGTACACAATTTCATATAACAATATTTTATATAGCCTTATACAATCTGGCCTATATAACCACTTTTGCCTCGGCTGGGGTCATGCATCCAAAGTCCATTTTCAACTACAATTTTGACCACGTAAACGGGATTGTTAGACAAAGTGATCTTCTAATTCAATATACCCCTATGTCTTAAGTTTCTTATGGTTCAAAAATGATGTCATTTGAACTTTTAATATGGGAGATATGGTCTAAACATTCCGAATTGCTCCTAGACAGTTTCCAAGAACATAATTTGGAATTGTGTCCTATATTTGAAAATTTTCTGGGAACGATAGAGATATAATTTGACCATACTTTTTTCATGAAAGTTGTTCTCTCAGATGTCTAGTTTGTACAAAATTTGAATGTCTCATTTGGACTTACAAGATAACCTCAAGTTATGATTAAAACAACCTAATTACTCAAGTCTGTGGACTGCATGAGATTGTGCTCAGACATAATTGTTCCCTTACTTTGACAAATTTCTGGTAACAATGAGGACTAAATTTGGCTATACTTCCTTCATGGAAGTTATTCTTCTAGAAGTCTAGTTTACCCAGAAATTATAATCATTCAATTTGAAAAATTTTGACAGCATATTCTCCAAAACCCCAACATTTCCTTTATACATAATCTCCTCATTTGAGGACCACAAACCAAATAACAATCAAAACCAACAAAATCAACAAAACAAAGAGGGAGAAATTATGATAGTTTCCTAACCTTAATTTTTTTAAACCTTCTCTTCCTCTCTTCTCTCTTTCTCTTCTTTCTTCTTCCTTCTCTTTTTCTCTTCTCTCTTTCTCTCTTTAGCAAGTAGAACCCAAGACAGAGGAGAAGAGCAACCCACAATTTCTGGTTCTTCTCCCACCATAAGCCCTAGCTCTCATTTGTCAAATGAGAAAATATCTCATTTAAGAGACCAAATGTGGTCTTATCCCATTTTCATGTACAAGGCCTTGTTTGACTTTTCTCATTTTTTGTTTAACTTTCTTCTTTTTTGCATTTTAGTCCCTCTTCCATATTCTAATTGCATAACAACTTAATACAATTTCTAATTAAGCATATACTCTTCTTCATTTATGACCTTTGAGTCCTTAATGTGACATTTTACTATTTTACCCTTAACTCTTGAATTAATTCCGGGTTTTATCATTTTTCTCACTTAGCATTTAGATTCTAGAAAAATAAACATTTACTTTTATTATACCCTAAACATTTTATAAAACTACTAGGGCATAATTTTGGGTGTTATAACTCTTCCCTCCTTAAAGTAATTTGTCTCAATTATTAATTGAATTAGTTATTATATATACATGGGTCCCCATTGCCGATTCGTTCTCATGTCACTTCTTCCATACTTCGTGTGTTACCAAAGCACCTTACCGTAAGGACTTGTTTATTCCAACTTGTCACGCTTCGATTCCCTGGGTCCGAATCTGACAATCTGAACCGGTTTTGGGAAGGGCTATACCGAGACCCTTACATGTTTGTTTTTTTTTTTTTTTTTTTTTTTTTAAAGTCAAACAATATTTTTCATAACCAACAATCATTTACATTTACTAATGAACTACCACCAGAGTGGTATCCATTAAAATCTCTACACATATGCTAAGTCCCACTACTTATACAACATTTCTATACATGTCCATTTAATATGACAAACATCGATCATGTAGAAAACAAGGCCGGTGAGCACTATCTCTCGAGATGGGTCCGCATCACTGTACGAATGTCCCGGTCCTCTTTATCTCCTCTTCGCACCTACAATCTGATTGAACACCCGTGCGTTTTTACGCTTAGTGGGAAATACAGACAAGTGAACGTACCAATAATAATAATTGCCGTCACTATCTTTTTTACATTACTTTACTTATGTATAACTAAGTCTATTCTTATATGACTTAACTCATCTCATATTAGAAATACAGATTTTATTCGCTCGTATCTATCATCATCTTGTTCATATTACTCCCTGCGGTCGTCTTTACAGGTTGTAACTCATATCTACTACATGTGGTCGCGACCAACCACATATATTCAGTAACTTATACGTATACAATGGCAATTCAGAACAAATCAAGTCATATTAAATTCATACAGAGTCAAATCAAACTATCGGAATACATTTTATTCTTTCTAATATCACGACCGGCTTCAGAATCAACTCCCTTTTTTCAATTACATTTCATGATCCGATGCCCGTTTAAACTTTTTAGTTTTCGTTTTATTAAATTTTTATTAAAAGTGTCGCGACCAATCCCCTACTTGACCCGGCCATGATCCAAGCCGGAGCCCTATTTACCCGACATTTTCAATCAAACATTTATTTCGCCTTTATTAAATTTTTATTTTCAAAAGTGTCGCGAATTCGAATCCCCGACTTGACCAGTCATGTGGATTCAGTTTGAGCCCTACATTCGACATTTTCAATTATCTTTCCAAACATTTGTTTATGTTAATCCATTTTAGACTTTTAATACATGAACACTTTTCGGGCAATCCCATAAACACTTATAATTTCAAAAGACCCTTAACATTCACACTTAATAACATGCATTTACAAAATAATGCCTTTTTATCCACATAAACTCATGCTATTCATTTTCGCATGCTTTCATTTTACACATCATTTATCATATCACAACATGCATTTTCAATGCACACCAATTGACATTCAATTCTATGGGATTTAAGCATACACATAAAAATCCCATTTACCGTCATTGTTGGTTATTTCACTTTTGACTATTTAATTTATTATCTGACGGATTCCGTTTAATGAATCCCGCCCTTATTATCATTCGGTAATGTGCCTACACATTTTACAATTCGGTCTCCCATCATGACAGATGCTGTTTGGTGCACCCCGACATGTGGTATTACTTATTCGGTTCTCCCATCATGACGGATGCCGTTTGGTGCATCCCGACAAGTGGTATCACTTATTCGGTTCTCCGTGCACCCCGACATGTGGTATTACTTATTCGGTTCTCCCATCATGACGGATGCCGTTTGGTGCATCCCGACACGTGGTATCAATTATTCGGTTCTCCCATCATGACGGATGCTGTTTGGTGCACCCCGACATGTGGTATTACTTATTCTGCCTTCCTATCATGGAGCGGATGCCATTTGGTGCACCCCGACATGTGGTGCATTATCATATTCTATTCCCATCAGCATTTCGATGCCGCTTGCGTATCCCGACATCGTGGAAATACTTATTCGGTTCTCCATCATGATTCGATGCTGTTTGCATCCCGACACGGTATCACTTAAATGCCATACGCCATCGAAGACGATGCCGATTGGTATCCCGCTGGGTGGGACATTCTTCAATGTCATACGCCATCATGACGATGTCGATTGGCGCATCCCGCCAAGGGACATTGGATAATTCGGGTGCTCAGGACGGATGCCGATTTGTGCATCCCGGGCCAGGCGTTCATTCGATATATCAATTAATTAGCGACGGCGACGGATTCCGCGAATGAATCCCGCCTTTATCATCATTCATATTCATTCGATTTTTCAAAATCATATTTCGGGGCCTAATTTCACTTTCAGATATCTTTTCAAAGATATACTAATCTATGTGTGCTTATTTCATATGCTCATTCATAAATTCATTTACTTATACTCATTCACGTATACTCATTCATACACTCATTCATATATTCATTCATGTATACTCCTTCATGTATACTCATTCATAAATTCATTTACGTATACTTATTCACGTATACTCATTCATACACTCATTCACATATTCATTCATGTATACTCATTCATAAATTCATTTACATATACTTATTCACGTATACTCATTCATACATTCATTTACGTATACTTATTCACGTATACTCATTCATACACTCATTCACATATACATGCTCATTCATGTATACTCATTCATAAATTCATTGTCGATACTTAGTCTCATTATACTCATTCATACACTCATTCACATATTCATTCATGTTTACCATTCATGTATACTCATTCATAAATTCATTTTACGCATACTCATTCATTTATGTTCCTATCATTTGTTATCATTTTCTCAAGTTATATGTGATATAAATTATATATACTTAACCACATTATGTGTTCATGACATATTGCCTCTGTATGTTCACAATCATGTTTCACTCGGTTTTCATTTTCTATTTTCCATAAATCATTTTCTATGTTTCATGAACACATCTTTACATTTTTCATTTCTATATTTTCCTTGTTTCATGCCTATTACATATGGCACTTCATATTCTTGTGAAGTATGATGTATGTGGAATCACACCATTCATATATTCTTATTCCTCTATGAATCTACTTTACTTAGGAAGTGGAATCAATCCACCTGGATCATCCAAATTCAAAGTTAAGGCATTTTCATGCCAACTAGCTCATTTAATTCGGATTACATACCAGAACAGCTCCTATTACTAATTTTTCCGGGATCTTAACTTCATGTTTGACTATAGGTCATTGCATTATTTTAAAGATATGTGCTATAATTCTATTCCAACTGGAATCACCCAATTCGGAGCACCAGAACTCAAGTTACGTCCGAACAACCCGAACTACTCTATGTTCAAAGCTGGAACTAGAATTTGTTATTTCTGCACATGGCCCCACTTTGAGGAATTTTTAGCCACTTAGGATCAGAATTTGGAATGCCTATTCTTAAGCTTTGTTCTCCTTATCTATTTTATGTAGCCACTTTTATCCACCAAATCGGATAAATGAGCAAGTTATGCACAAATACGAAAAACTGGTTGAAATTGGGAAAGTAGTAATTGGGTACTGGTACATGTCTAACATGTACCGTACATGGTTGCCAAATGACTGGGGAATGAGTTAAATGTGTACCGGCACAAGTTCAAAGTGTACCGGTACAAGTGATCCAAAGTGCCCAAAATGTGTATTTTTGTTCCATATTTCCATATTTTGATACCAATCAACTCTACTCTTCAAACACACACTAAAAACACTTCTAATTCATCTTATAACCTCAATTTTGCTTGATTCTTCTTTCAATACTTCTCTTATTTCAAAAATCCTTCATGAATTACTCTCAAACCCACTCCAATATGGTTTATGATCCATACACAACCCAATCATAAAGGTTAGTTAGGTTTGTCTCAACCCTAACTCATTTACTTACTAATTTAACCATGAATCCCTTCTCAAAAGGAGGACTCCCATTTTTCAGGCCATTTTAGAGTTTTGCTTAACCCTAATTTCAATACATCTTTGGTTAGATAACTCAACAAACCTAGGTTTGGGTACACAACAAAATAACCATTAACCAAATAAACCAAGGATCCATACAAAAACCAAGTTCCATACTCAAGGTTAGTAGTTCCATACCTTTTTTTGGCTCCTCCATCTTCTTCCTCTTCTTCTCTCTCTTCTTCTTCCCTTCCTCTCTTCTTCTCCCCTTCTTTCTTCTTCTCTACGGGTTCTCCCCAATTTGGAGACCAATTGGTCTTTTTAATCCATGTTTTCTAAGGCCATGTTTGGCCCTCTAAAAACCCATTTTTGGGTTAAGTTTCATTATTTGTAAAAAGGTCCCTCCATCTCTTGGCTATTTGAATTTCAACTTTCCAATATTTTATTTGGGCCTCTATTCTCATCAACTATGACTTTAAGCTCCCTTTTGGACAAACATAATCTTGTCCTTAAGTTTTGTAACTTTCCTGTCTCTGCTCCTTGTTTCAAGATTTAACTCACGAACAACTAAATTATGCTTACAAAATACCCTAAACATGTCGAAAACGACTAGGGTATATTTCGGGGTGTTACACAACTGCTTCACTTCACGAGCTAGAATAGCCTTTGACTCTTCATCATAGGAGAAATCCTGTTGCACTTGTACTTCTTGTACTAGCAGGATATGCGATTCATCTTAACGGTATTTCTGAAGCATAGACACATGGAACACATCATGCAACTTGGCTAACTCTGGAGGGAGTGCCAACCGATAGGCCATTAGTCCAATTCTTTCTAAAATCTCATATGAGCCAATGAATCTTGGACTCAGCTTCCCTTTATTTCCAAATCTGGGTATCGTCCTCCACGGTGATACTTTCAAGAATACTTTGTCTCCAATTTCATATTCAATATCTTTCCTCTTCAAATCGACATATGACTTTTGTCGATCATCATACTTTAACCTTCGTTTCAAATAACCTAAACTTTCGCTCTTATATCTTTTACTATGTCTAGACCAATCACTTATGCTCATTCAATTATGTCCAACACACTGAGTTCTAAAGATTCCGGCCATACAAAGCCTCATGGTGCCATACTCAATGCTTACTGATGAATCATGAGCATGCGGAAAATTCCATCAATGAATATACGATCCCAATCCCAAAGAAATTCCATTATGCCATCCTCAAAGCATATCTTCGAGCACTTGAATCAACCTCCTGATCATTCATCCGTTTCAATGGAATGTTGTACTGAAATTGCCAGTTCCTGGGCACAATTAAAAATTCTTCCAAAACCCTGATGTAAATCGCGATCTCTATCCGACACAATAGACAACGACACACCATGCAATCGACAACTCAATCCATATATAGTTTCACGGTCGATCCAAAGAATAGTCAACCCCGATCGTATAAAAAGTCATCATTGAGCTTATCAACTATCACCCATGCCATAATATGCATTCTTTTATGAAGAGGAAGACCTGGCACAAAACTATAAATAATATTGTCCCACTTCCATCAGAAAACCGAATGGGACGGAATGCACTGAACGGTACTGCTGGTGTTCGGCCTTACTTGTCAATACGCCAAACATTTGAACACATACTTCGCCACATCCCTTTTCATTCCTATCCACCACACATCGTTTCAAATCCTCGTACATCTTCTTGTTACCTCCCGGTGATGCATGGTAAATACCATATTATGAGCTTCTTCCAGATAGCAATTTTTTCTTCAGCTCATTATCAACTCGCACACATTAATTCATTCCTGAAATACAAACTTCCATCTTCTTTAACAAAATCAGTCTTAATACTATCTCACCAATTGTAATCTTTTTTCCTCGCTCTTTTCATCATTTTTCTAAGCATTTATAATTATTTGCTTTAAAACAGGTTGCGCTTTTAATTGAGCTACTATAGTTCCATTAGATACTACTCTCCATTCACACTGTGGTTACTAACAAAAAGTCGCATTGCCTTTCTACTCAAGTGCATCTCATGCTACCACATTAGCTTTTCCGTGGTGGTAGTCTATTATGCAGTCATAATCTTTGAACAACTCCAACCACCTCCGTTGCCTCAAATTAAGCTCCTTCTGTGTTAACAAATATTTGAGACTTTTATGATCTGTATAAATTTTGCATTTTTCACCATATAAGTAGTGTCGCCATATCTTCAAAGAAAATACTACCACAGCCAATTCCAAATCATGTGTAGGATAATTATGTTCATGTGGCTTCAACTGTCTATATGCATATGCCACTACTTTACCATCTTGCATTAACACACAACCTCGACTCAATTTTCAAGCATCACCAATGTGTGGTATACTCTTTACCCGGAGTAGGTCGTGACTAATACTGTGCTTCAACCAATATTTCTTCAATCGTCAAAACTATCTTGACATTTATCTATCTACTCAAACTTTTTATTCATTTCCCGAGTAATTTAGTGAGGAGAAGCTGGCGATTATAAGAATCCTTCACAAATCTTCTCTGCAATATCCCACTAAACAAACTTCTCACTAATCACACTTCAAAGTTTCAATTCTCCATAGCTTCAATTCTCACTTCGGTCACACTTCAGGTTTCCAATTCTCCACAGCTTCAATCTTAGCAGGATCAACTTTTATACCCTCAACAAACACAATATGGCCTAGGAATGAAACTTCCTCTAGCTAAAATCACTTTTGCTAAGCGTAGCATACAACTTCTTCTCTCTCAAAGTTTGTAGAACTATTTTCAAATGTTGCTCATGTTCCCGCCTCTCATCTCGAAATTAGTACCAAATATATCATTAATAAAGCACCAATAACAAAATGATCTAAATAGGGTCGAAACACCCTATTCATCAAACTTACGAATGTGTTTCTGTTGCATTAGTAAACCCAAACAGTATTATTAAAACCTAGAATGTATTATGACGGCCCCGAATAAGTTGTCTTCTGCGACATCGACATCTTTCACTCTTACCGATAATAATTCTCGATCATAGTCTATCTTTGAGAAGACACCCGCCTTGAGTCCATCAAAGGACTTCATTTCTAAGAATGGGTATTTGTTTTTCATCATTACCTTATTGATTTGGGTTTTGATAATCAATGCACATCCCGTAAAGTGCCATATTTCTTTTCACGAACAAAACAAAAAGTAAATCTTCAAGGAGCAGAACACTGTAAAGATAACCTCTTATCAGAAGCTCAGAAGTTCAATCTTAGCTCTTCAACTCGCTTGAGTCATCCAGGGTGCTCTGCAAGGATCAAAATATTGGTAAATATGGAAATATCGGTAATTGGATTTTATGAAAATATCGAAATATCGGTAACATCAGTGGATACTTTACAAAATATCGGTTCCAATTAAATTTTTTTCATATTTTAATTATATAAATGATAAGAAAAAAAAAATGATTCATATCTTAATTAAGGTAAATTAAAATTAAATGGATTAGATTACAAAATTAACATATTATATTTAGATATTATTCGATATTATTATGTTAAAAGAGAGACATTTATTTGTTTTTGTTATTATTATAAATATTATGTAGATAATAAGGGAGATTCAAAATATTATATATTATAATTTAAATTTTTAATGATATTATTTTACTCTTTTCCTTTTCAAATTAATATTTGATTTAAAATATTATAAGTTATAATATAAAATAAAAATAAAATAAAATATTATAATACATATAGGATTATGAACAAATAAATAATAAGTGAATATAAAAGTTTGCATTATATATATTAAGTGCAATGAATGGCTTGGTATTCGAGCAAGGCCACATCTATGATTTTCGTATGGTTCAAACCCCCTCCAAAGGCACTTTTGATTTTTGGAGTCAAAAGAACAAAGGAAAATTGGAAACATTTGAAAATCAAAATGCCTGAAAAATCGTAACAAATTTTGGAGATATTTTATCGATCTCCATCAAAACCAAATTACTAATATTTCAACCCAAATTTCCAATATTTTGTTCTTACCTAAAGTAGAGAGTTGTTCTTAAATTTCAATAGATAAATCCACTTCTTTAGTGTGAATACCTGTGCCTTCTGGAAACACATCCGAAAAATCTTCAGATTTAATATTTTCCAATTCTATTTGACCTCTTTAGAGTCACACCAAAGCCAAAAAGGCCTCTACCTTTCACTGTTCCTGTCAGACTTACTGAGACCATCGGACATCAGCTTAACGAACACCATGTACTATCACTTCAGATTGATCAGAACATCTAAGCACTACTGTCTTTTTATCACAATCAATTATAGCCCAGTGTTTAGACAACCAATCCATTCCCAAAATCAAATCAAATTCACGAAATGGTAGAACAATCAAACTGGGAGAAAATCCCTTATCATAAATGAACTAGAGTAATTCTATGCACTCTATTAACCTTAAGACTTGTATCTCCCAGGATCCAGTTACATGGTTATCATATAACTTCCTGAATGATGTTATTTTATCAAACACGCCTAATATTAGATGAGGTCGTAGAACCAGGCCAATCAATGCATGCATCCTACTTATCATATAGAGAAAATATACCAACAATCACTTCAGGAGCATCCTGATCTTCACGAGCCTTCATAGCATATGCTCAGGTCGAGTTGTAAGATGGGGATGATCCATTGTCTCGACACCACTCCACGTCCTCTACGTCAATTAGGTCACCGATCCCGAAGTTGAAGTGTGCAGCAAACAGATTTCCTCTGCACGTCTGCCAGATACCCTATTATCCCCCGACTGGGGACACCACCATGGAATATTCAGCTTCCACACCCAAAGCATCCCTGGCCAATAATATGTAAACACTCAAATGTCGCCTATAGCAATTATACTGGAGGCTTCCCTGTCTGCTTAGCACCACTATACTAGGTATCACCATTTCCTTGTCTTCCCCTGTATGAATCAATAAACTCAGCTTGGGACCTCTAGCTCTTTTAATCTAGAGAGAAGAAGCTCCTTTGTGTTTCCTCTTCTGAAATCTTTCTCTGCTGCTTGCCTCATATTTCTCCACTTTCATTATTGCCTGCACCAACTGATAAAAATTCACCTGTTAGAGAGAAGTAACAAGTGCTAAATACCTCTTTATGAACTCATTCAGTCCATCTTCAAATTGCCTACACCGAAATGCCTCGTTGAGACTTATTCAAAAAAGGCATTTATGCAGATGGTTGAATTCTTTCTCATATTGAACAACTGATAAGTTCCTTTCTGTTAGATTTAGAACTACTTCCTCTTTAGCCCTCACATCATATATTTGACTCTGTGAACTGGATGAAAAACTCCCCATGGTACGGGATATGAGTTCTAATTTTAACACTCGCTAGTCACCAAATCATATAAGCACTTGCCTTGGCTTAGAAACCAGACATGCCAATTTTTGACTGGAGGGCATCTCACCCCCTCTATTATTCTTTGCAGCTTTTCCAACCAGAATTCAGCTTTATCAAACTCTTCCATGTTTGACCCATGGAATTCCTCAGCCCCATGTCTTCTTATCATGTCTATCATGGATTTGGGAGTTGTTAATCATTCCAATACTGAGCCAGTCCAAGATATCCTTTACCAAGGTCATTTGGCTCGGGCTAGGCACACTCTCACTTTCCGCGATTCGTATGATTCAAGCCGGTAACCCTGATCTCATGGGTTAACACTCAGCTTGTTTTGAATGGATTCTGAGAACTGGCTCCATCTATACAAAACACAAGAACATCCACATCATGCCAACACATTATTAGACACATGCCTTTCTATCATATACCTCCTATCTTGAGCCGCCAAACCTTTGGCTCTCATACTAAATTTCCAACTAGACGCCTGAACCCTGTTATGACCGTGTCGTGAAAGGGTGACATGTATCCGAGAACTATAAACCTGCTAACTTATAAAATTCTAAACAATTATCTTGAAAATATAAGCTTACAAAAAATGGTTTCAGCATACATCCACTGTAGGGCATTTATAGTGTCCCTGCATATGCTACATTCCCAGTCCCATTTACTTGTACTTTTACATTTACACTATCTCCAAAATCTTACATTTACATTTATAAAGTCGATTCAAAACCTACCTTATGGACTCCTATTAGCCAGTTTGGTCTCACAGATAAGGATGAAATATCTGGCTTTGACTGACATATCTAAGATTTGATTTCACTTGATATATCGGAGATATACGATAGATATTTCACATGAGACGACATATCATAAATTGAACAAAAATACTTTTAAATTCTATAATATTTATAAAATGTAAAATTACACTAATCATTGAATATACATATAATAGATTATACTTTTGAATGAGTTTTAAAACCAAAATGAAGATCGATGTGGCTCCATTGCAACATTTGATGAAGAGATCCCATTTTGGTGAAAACAATACTCATACCAAGACATGGTGTTCCGAAAATATTGATTATAGGATCGAACATGTCATGCATAAATGTCTTTACTTTTACCCACAACCTCTCCATGGATAGGAAATTCGGGGTTCACCCACATGTTCGTTTAAAATCCTTGTTGCATTTGTTATGAAATGTGGAATGACATTTGTTCAGCATGAGGATAATTTATCATTCTATATTCTTCATCAATGGAAGCCGAAGGATTTGAAGAAGGCTGACCATAACTCATTGTGTTAGGAGGAAAAATGTTGTTGTCATTGGATGAATCACTGTATTGAGTGTCAATGCTCATAGACTCAAAACTAGCCGACAATGAATCCTCATTGTGGTGTGTCATCCTTCGTTGTCGGCCTCTATATGGCTTTCTAATGGCTCTAATACCTAGACTAGCTCTCCTAGACTTGTGGTCTTCATCTTGTGTAGCATGTGTGAAATCATCTTCACCAGTGAATGGACTCAATGGATATTGACTTATTTGTCGATCTGCAATATCTCCACCATCATTTCCAGTATCACTGCCATCATTGGTCCCCTCTCCTCTTGAGCCATCACATAACCTGTAGTAGAAGTACCGGCAAAACTAGGTCTACTACTATGTTCGAAACTTGAATCAAATGAGAGTCAAGAAGTAATAGCGGGCTGAAATGAGTCTCTCGTGTCTTGACTGAAACTTTCACTATGAACTTCTTCAGATAAAACACAGTCAACATCAACACCTGCTTCTCAAACATGTGCAGAAATTCGTGGATCAGGATTTCCATCTTCATAATCCAAATGGAGAGGTCTAACCCATTGAAATAATTGATTATTCTCGTCTTCACCAAACTCAGTTGAAATGTCGAGTAAATCAAGGTAATTCTTTTTAGCAACTTTATCGGTCTCTACTTGCATATCACGTATCTTTGGTTTCATGTTATGGTAACAAAAACTAATTGTTGGAGCCTAGGTTAGGCAAGCCGATTTCTCTGTTTTGTATGTATTAAAGAAAATGTGCTCCAATTTCTCTCACACACTAAAGATGATGCAATTTGGAAAAGAACCTTAATGGCCAAATTCCCTAATGTGGGAGCGTGGTTTCCATACATAAACCACCATTCAGCTACAATAAAAATAAGTAACATTCAAAATCTAATAATAACATGATAATAGACTTTACTTTTAAAGTTTTAATGAGAAATAACACTGACCAAGAACCATTAAATCTCTTGAGGCTATTGTTGCTCTATCACCGAATCCTCTTTTCACATCTCGAAACATTATAAGCTGTGAATTGAAAATGTACTTGTCAAATCAATATAAGTGTAAGTGTAACCAAATAAATTGAATCAATTAATTAGAAATGTAACCTATTGATGTACCTCGTTTCAAAATTACCAAGGCCTGGCAAGAGTAGAAGATAATCTTGCAACACTGCGGAACAAATTGAGTAACTTCTTGTGGTCACCACTAACCCCAGTCTATATTGAAATATTGGATTCAAATAATATGCTACAAAAGTGATTTAGAATTAGTATGTGATAAAAGGAAGATAGTATACATTAAATGTGATTATGATATCGCTTAGTTACCTGCTACATGAAGAGGATGTTTGAGGGTTCTATCCCAATGATCTGTGATGATTATTTTGACCAAATCTTTGGCATTTGGCATTGAGTTGATGTAAATTTTGCTTCATTACCCGAATCAACTCATAAACAAATGGCATTGTTGGGACGACTTTAGAATCAACAATGCGAATAACTGTCTATAGTGCTTCATAGATTGACTTGTCAAATCAATATAAGTGTAAATGTAACCAAATAAATTGAATCAATTAATTAGAAATATAACCTATTGATGTACCTCGTTTCCAAAATTACCAAGGCCTGCAGTAGTAGAAGATAATTTTGCAAATACTTCATGAACAACTTGGAGTAACTTAGGGTCACCACTAACTCCAGGTCTATATTGAAATCTTGGATTCAAATAATATGCTACAAAAGTGATTTAGAATTAGTATGTAATGTGACGCCCCAATCCGGGGTGTCCGTTGACAACCCGTCAACCCGCGAAATACTCGTGAATGTCGGGTGACCCGACATTTCCTTTGTACGGGGAGCTCTACCCAATTTACATAACCTGTCCCAAACAACATCATAAGACATATACATGAGTAAAAAGGGCCACTTGGGCCCATACAACAATACTCATCAATATACATCAACTATATACCATAAATTTCAAGAGTTAATAATTACTCTTATTTAAACATATATTAAAATTCTAGAATTCTAATACATATCATACATCATAAAATCATCAAAGCCACAACCCGGCTTTCTTCAAATTACTCTAAGACGAAACAGCTTCCTGAATCCGCTCCCTTGTACCCGAACAATATAATTCCCTATTGCAGGAGCTTAATGCCCGTGAGTGGAATCCTCACCCTAAATGGGCTTACTCTCCACCTATGCATATGCAATGATTCTGATAGTAAACACACATTCAAGCAAATTTGTGATCCTACTAATGTCTAAATGATCAACCCATGTCCCAGTCCTCATCGACTTCACACTTGCCTAAGCTTACGTATGAGAAAAACATAATTTCAAAACAAACTTGTCGCTTTATAAATACACTACCGGCGTCGGTAAAATACGGACTACCCTCCCGAGGTGGGTCGTGTCGAGAACCTTCCAAACAATACATGGACCTCCGACGTGTAATTGTAGGACCATCTCCCAACACCATTCTCCGGAAAATCATCCTGTGAAATTCCTTTCGCAACCATGTTCATTTTTCATAAAACCCGTGTCATGCACTCACACCTAATCAGGTTACCTGGGCTGCATATGAAATGCATTATGCCATTTCATGTCATTCATGCTAATATATTCACATACGTATATATATTAACATATTTAAATCACATATAACATGTTATGTAATTTCACCCAATTTTACAAATTTTGGTCAACCATCACCCAAATTAACTCACTTGAGCTAATCACAAACTCATCTCTAATGACCTAAACACACAATTATATTTCATATAATTGTGACCTCATGCTAATACAATAAAGTTCAGCGCATTAACCTATTCATTTCCACACAAATCAATCCATTACACAAAAAAAAATTAGCTCATGGCTAATTAACAAACACGAGCAATTCAATTTGAATCACTCAATCAAAACACATTATTTTTCACAAAATATTTCGTGTCACCATTCATATGTGAACAAGAAACCCTGCCATCTGGTTTCATAACCACTACTCCAACATCGGTTCCACTTTAGAACCTAAATTCTATGGCTAGCCCTCGTTTCATACATACAAAAGCACAATGTATGGCATAAATTATACCATTAGGCACCCAAAAAGTCCGTGGACAGTCACGGACTGTCCATTTGGTTTTCTAAATTTTTCCCACTTCGGTCCCAAGTTTTGGGACTGATCAAACGGTCGTTCAAGGCCTCAAACCAACCGAATCATCAACAAAGTACTTAAATCAAGAGTAAAACAAGTAGGATAAAACCCCTACCTCACGGAGTTTGTCGAAACTCCTTAAAACCGGAGCCCACGCGTAGGCCTCGTCGTGTAGAACAACTTTCCTTCTTGCTTCAAAGGAATCCGACGGTCGGATTAGCCAGAAATCTAGAGAGAAGTCCTCATTTTCTCCAAACGAACCAAATTATAGCCACGTATTCTATGTTTCTTCCCTACTGTTGCCCCCTTTTTCAATTTGAGGATGATAATATGCATTATTTTTGTCATTTTCCTCATTTAAAATTTCCAAAATGACATCTATGTCCCTTCTTCCACTAGCCTTGGACACTTGGCACTTATCCCACAGTCTCTGCTTCCATCATTTCTACTCATGCAACTTCAGGTGTAACATGAGTACATGTTATATGTGACTTTGTCACATTACCTGCTTTACTGCGGCACCCGATACTCTGTTCGAAAGTGCAAATCTGACCGTCCCTAATTCACTAAATTCGACGCAGCACTAGATTTCAAGACGATTCAATCCATGGAAACTGCTTCATCATCCGAGATCTAGAAAAATTTTGGATTTTTACCGAAATTACAATTTTGCACTTTTTTCAGAAAATTGGAATTTTCTGGGGTCTCACATGTGATAAAAGGAAGATAGTATACATTAAATGTGATTATGATATCGCTTAGTTACCTGCTACATGAAGAGGATGTTTGAGGGTTCTATCCCAATGATTTGCGATGATTATTTTGACCCAATCTTTGGCATTGAGTTGATGTAAATTTTGCTTCATTACCCGAATCAACTCATACACAAATGGCATTGTTGGGACGACTTCAGAATCAATAATTTGAAGAACTGTATATACTGCTTCATAAATTGACACTAGCTTAGAGACCTTCTCCCAATATGTATGATCAAACATGAGCACTTCAACCTCATATCCAATGGTCGATTGACTAAGCTTGTGAGAAGCTCATTCATTACTAATAAAGATCTTCTTCAATCAGCTCTCTTTTTTAGAAGACTTTCTAGGGCGATGTAATTTGTCACAAATCTTGTCGCCCCCGGACGCACAATATCTCCACCACAGACCCTTCTCATTTTCGCAAGCAACCAACCATAATTGTAGATGAAGTTAGTGATTTTGCGTGCATTGGTAATCAATTCCGAAACGGTAGCTCTTTTACCAATGTCTTCAAACATCAAGTCAATGCAGTGTGTTGCGATGGAGTCCAATATAAATTGTACTTCTTCATTAGCAACTTCCCCGCCTTCGCAAATGCTGATCCATTGTTTGTAACAATTTGCACAACATTTGCTTCACCAACTTCCTTGATCACATCTTTCAACAAACTATAAATGTATTTGTTGTCTTTTATCTTGTCTACGCATCAATCTTAATTTGAGGAATATTGTGTTTCTTTCGAATTTACCAAAATTAATGATGCTCAATTGTGAGGGTCGATCTATCCATCACACATAATCAGGCACCCATGTCTTCCATTTCCTTGATGTTCAAGCATAATCTTCCATGTTCCTTATACTTCATATCTAAGTATTTGTTTTTGATTTCATATGGATATGGTGGCTTTATTCCCATGCCTACAAGTAGAAGTAATGGAATTAATTATCTAGTTTTCAATTATAATATAAGATAATAATTTATTAGAAACTGAAAAGTGGTTGTCACATATTAGGTTGTTGTGCACCAATAATCATGTTCTTGAAGTGGTGAGAGTCTGTTTTGTGAGGCGCATCACTCTCATATATGAAGAATTTACTGATTGCTCAGCCCATCGTTTCTTTGATTGCACCACCTTTGAAAATATTTTTAATGTTCTCTTGTCTTACCGCCAAAATTTGTATAATGATGGAGCAAGAGGTGGTGAAGGATCCGATTGTCTCACACTTTGAGATCTTTACATGCGCCTTAATAATTAATTGCCGGCGGTTGCGAAGGTCACTCAAGGTAATATCTCACTAGAAATCAAGTGAATTCGCTTATTTTATAAAAATTAATTTAAGCAAAGATTTACCCATTTTTCTTTTGCCTCAGAACTTCTTCTTGTTGTCTGCTCCATCTTCAAGAGTTTTTACGTACAAATATGCCGCTCGAAATTCAACTCTCTCATCATATCAAGTGTCACCCTGATACATATATACATCCTCCTCTTTCTTCTCCTCATCCTCATCATCATCAATGAGATGTCTACTGGTCCCCATCAGGCCTCCTCGTAGTTTAGTGCGACTTATTTTATATCCACGCTTCTGCTTTTTTCTTTATTTTCAGGTCTAAAAGTTGCGCTACTTGTTTCACTTTTCGAGGCACATTTGGGTACTTTTGTATTAGAGTGGGATCCTGAATGTGATAGTAAATTTTAAAGCTTAGTTATCCACAACTTCTCTTATCACCAAAAACCACGTGAATTGCATACTATACCATTTCTATTCCCCTCACACGTGTGCAATATTTCATGTCGGGATCTCTACTTCCAGATACTTCCACTATCCATTCTATTAAATTGAACTTATATAAACTATATTATTATACAATTCAAAATGAATTTATTTTCATATAAAACTACAGATTTATAATATGTATACACAACTATAGATTTATATTAGTTTAAGGTAAATATCATATATAGTATATTATTAAGTTGTATATTAGTTTTATATGAAAATAAATTCATTTTGAATTGTATAATAATACTATAGTATTATACTATATAAAACTATAGTATTATTTAATAATATACTATATATGATATTTACCTTAAACTAATATAAAATTATATTGTTGAATTTATAATATGATATGAAATTATAAAATAAAACTAATATATAGTTATTTTAAAGAAGGCATTACTATTAAATTTATTATACTATATAAAACTATAGTATTATTTAATAATATACTATATATGATATTTACCTTAAAATAATATAAAATTATATTGTTAAATTTATAATATAATATGAAATTATAAAATAAAACTAATATATAGTTATTTTAAATAAGACATTACTATTAAATTTATTATACTATATAAAACTATATGCGTTTTAGGGAGACTTTGTCTGGTCTTGGTGGGGGGTTTATCCAATAACACGAAGTGATGTTTTAAAATTTTGATTTTAAACTAGGGTTTTGAGGAGAGATTGTGATATGAGTCTTGTTTTGGTATAAGAAGAAATGGTATCAGAGCACTAGTATGTTAATTAATTATTATTGAAATTTTTTTAAAATTGATTTCCAAAGTACTGAGCTTCATCTTACCCCGTTTAAAATATTATTGTGAAAAAACCGTTTAAAAATTGTATGTTTATGATTATATGCTTACAAATTGTCTGTTTATGATTTTGTTCATTTATTTGACTTCTTTCTCCTATATTCAAACTTTTTTTTTCTAACCAATTTTTTACAAATTCTACTCTACTACCTATATAAGGAGAGTTTTTATATCAAGAGGTTGAAAATTCATTCCATAATCTAACACCTACGAGTCCTTGTATTTTTAATATATATTTATTCAAATATTCTGGTATTCTATCAATTTTAGGAAGAATTGCATATTTCTTAAAATTTTGTTCATATTCTTTTATATACGAAAGGTTACACAATTTTAACTGTTCAAACTTATAAAGATATATTATAGGTTCATTTAAATCTTCTTGGGTTGTTCCTAAAAAATATAATTTTATAAGGTTTATAAACACAGATATACTAAAATTATTCTTAACTTCTTGAAAATAACTACTGTTTTCTTGTTCCACGTTTCTCAAAAATTGTAATATAGTTCCTCTAAAAGGACTTTTACAATATTCATATATTTCTTGTTGGTTTTGGAAAGCTACTACTACACCAGCAGAATTTAAAGATTGTTCCCAATTTTCTATGGTTTTTCTAAGATCACGAGTATTATATATATATAAAATTGTTTCATATTCATGTATCGGTTGTGAAGAACTACTAAAAGGTTCTATTTTTGTTTTCCATTAAGGGCCTTGTCCAACTATTTCTGTTTTTACATTTACAAATTCTTCTTCAATTTTATTTTCATGTTCTTTTATTATTTTTTCTTCATGTTCTTTTGTGATTTCAATTATTTCATTTATTTTTTCTTCTTTTTATATAATATGTGGTTTTATTATAAATTGGTTTATTACTTCTGTATCTAAAAATTTTCTAACTAAGTTTGTTTTATGAAGTTTTTTAATTATTTGGTCATCTAAATAATTATTACACATTATGTCTATCAAGTTTTCTTGATCTATTGGTTCATCTAGTAATTTTGGATTTTCAAATTTAACATTATATCAATTAATTTCAGTTTTAAATAAATTTTACAATTCTCATATTTAACAAAATTTTGTTCTTCTACTTACTACATTAACATGTATATATCTCGCTTTCACATCATTCTCGATTCTATATTATATTTTATACTTCAAAAGTTATACTAGCACTTCCATCCTTATTTTGATATATATATATATATATATTACTAGAGGTTGGATATTTTGTTTCTGATTTATTTATTTGTGATAATTCACATTCTCTTCCGAATAAATAGTTTATTTCTAAAGGTTTTGCTTCTGTAACACCCCAAATTATACCATGACAGTTTTATAACATGTTTTGGGTATAATAAAAGTAAATGTATATTTTGGTTAAATAAAATAACGCTAAAGTTAAAATTTTTAAACCCTAATTTATACGAAAGACAAGGGTAAATTGGTCATTCACCAATTTAGGACCTAAGGGTCATACTTTAAGAAGATTATATGCCAAAATGAAATAATGGGAATTACGCAAATATTAAAGAGCCAGATGACTTATGTGCAAATAAAAGGAAATGAAGTATAGTATGCTGAGGAGACCAAAATATCTTATTTTGGTCTCAAAGAGAAATTCTCATACTACTATAGAAAGGAAGAGAGAAGAAAATACAATAAAAGCAGCAAGGCAAGCACGCCAAGAAAAGGTATAACCAAGTAAGGATTTCTATGATTTTTGGTATGGAAGTCTAGTTTTGTATGGAATTAGTATGGTTTTGGGTATGGAACTAAGTAAGAATTTCTATGCACTTTCTGCTCAGACAATGCTCACACACACAGTGATTTTCTCCACTCCTGCTCAAAATGTTTTGAGACCAAAATCACACTAAGTCAAGCCTCGTAATATCCTTAACCATTCACATGACTCTACCAAAGAATAACACAAGTAGAGAAGACCACTACCTGAGTTAGAAAGCAGGGGAACTCCACAATCAAGGCCACACGTAGCCTCTCGCCGCACTAACTTTGTTTACTCCGTCGAGAACCGACTTGCCTGAACGACAGAAATCTAGGATAAGTCACACACTCTCTCTCTCTCTAAAATTCACCCAAATTTCACTGTCCGTTTTCTTTTTTTGCTTTCTTTGGAGAAGAAAACTATTCCTTTTTTTTTTGTCTTATACTCATTTAAACTTTTTCAAAATTCCATCATTGTCCCTTAGTTTGGATTTTTGACACATGGCTTAATCTAAGCCATTCATTTCCATCATCTCACTAATCATGCAACATGTGTCACATGGGCACAATGTAGTAGTCGACTTTCGTCACATCACACGCCTTTCACAAGCCGCTTTAAGGCACCCGACACCCTATGTCTCAAAAACGTGAAATTTCACCGCCCTCTTAATTCTAATAAAATTCATCGGTAGCTAGATTTCGCGATCGCATTTCAACGTGTGAAATCCGCTTGGCCATCCGAGAGATTCAGAAAATTTCGAATTTTGATCGAAATTACCATTTTACCATTTTTCAGAAAATTAGAATTTTATCGGGTTTTACACTAAAAGAGCTCTTCCTATTGAATTATTTCTAGTATCTAAAAGATTAATATTTACAAGTGCTCCTATTTCTTTTCGGTAAAGTCCAATTATCCCTAGTAAAATTACTCCTAAATGCATATATTTATCGATTTTATTTTTTAAAAGTTTTTGTTTTATTTTTGAAGACACTAAATCTAAATATACTATATTTCCTAAAGAACTTATGATATGTTGGAATCTTGTTATTTTAGGATTTTGAACTAGAGGTTTTTTGTAAGGAGTTACTTCTTTTATTGCTTTTTTAAGTTTTTCTTCTATAAATTCCTTTACATTTTTGTAACGCCCCAAATACCCCTTGGGACGTCATTACATACTAACAACCATTTACACCATGAGAGCACTAATAAAATCCATAAATGACCAAGTGTCCCACTTAATGTACCAAGAGTAGTCTCCCTTGTTCTGTGAAGCCTCACACCAAACACAACCCGTGCGATTATAATACATCACCCACATCAGCTCCATTTATCCATCAAATATTTACAATATTATCCCCAAAAGATTTCTATTCAATCGATGAAATAACCCACAATAACCTTCTAAAAGACTAAGCTGCCGTAGCCACAATAACAAAAGAATATGCCCAACAATGGCATTTACATATCCAAAGAATTAAACTATGATAACGCAGCGGAATAACAAAATACTGGACTTTACATGATTTCAAAATAATTTCTCTAGTCTCGTACAAATAAACTGATAGCTCTACATGTTCTCTCGAATTTAGATTCCCCCGTGTGGGCCTCCCATGCGCTGGTTCCTGGCCCCATCAATTCCTCAAAGGTAAACACCTGAAAAGGGATGTGTTAGGGAGCACGGCTCAGAGGAAAATCCTCCCAAACTCCAACAAGGTTTAGAAAAATATGAAAAACAGTCGGTCTCATTTTTTTATAACATATCATAGATGTACCATTTTAATGAAAACAAGGACATTGCAAATAGATCTCAAGTTTATATGAAAACACTTAAGTAAATGTACACTCAAGCAACACGTAAACAAAATTATAAACATTTTCACCAACACTGCTTCTATAATCGTTATTTTTGTTTCTCAAACATCCTTACAATAAACTTCCTATTCATTATAGTAGGTTTCTCAAGCATCCTTATAAGGAACCTCTCATTCATCATAGTATGTTTCTGCCATCCTTATAAGGACCTTCAGCATAAGTCGAAAGCATCCTTACAAGGAACCTCTCATTCATCATAGTAGTGTTTCTCAAGTATCCTACAAGGAACCTTGAAAGATAGGTTGAGCATCCTTACAAGGAACCTCTCATTCATCATAGTAGTGTTTCGCAAGCATCCTTTCAAGGAACCTCTTAAGCATAAGTTGAGCATCCTTACAAGGAACCTCTCATTCATCATAGTAGGGTTTCTCAAGCATCCTTATAAGGAACCTCTTGAGTATAAGTTTAGGATGAGCATGCGTATAAGCAACCTCTCATATATCAAAGTAGGTTTTTCCTCAAGCATGCTTATAAGCAACCTCGAGTATAAGTATAGATGAGCATGCGTGATGAGCAACCTCTCATATATCAAAGTAGGTTTTCTCAAGCATGCTTATAAGCAACCTCTGAGTATAAGTATAGATGAAAGCATGCGTATGAGCAACCTCTCATATATCAAAAATAGGTTTTCTCAAGCATGCTTATAAGCAACCTCTCGAGTATAAGCATAGATGAGCATGCGAGTGAGCAACCTCCTTCATATATATATCAAAATAGGTTTTCTCAAGCATGCTTATAAGCAACCTCTTGAGTATAAGCATAGATGAGCATGCGTATAAGCAACCTCTCATGTATCCAAGTATAACAACCCTGTGTTATGTAAAAATAACTCTATAATATTTAATAATCCCCATGTTATGTAAAAATCCCTATGTTATGTAAAATCCCCAAGTTATGTAAAACTCCCATACTAGTAACACGCCCAGATTATGTAAAAATCTCCCATATTATATAGAAATCCCCATAAAGAAAACCATTCCCGAGGGAGTCGGAAATCTGGAAGTTATCACCCTAGTAGAATCCCCCATACTATATAAAAATCCCCCATGTTATGTAAGAAAAATCCCATGTTATGTAAAACTCAATAATATGTAATAACCCAGTGGAGGAATCATTTCTCGAGTGAGTTTAACGGTCCGAGTGAGTCTGGACCCGGTCCGAGTGAGTCGGAATCTGTCCCGAGTGAGCCTGACCACAAAGGAGCACCATAGAAGAATCCCCCATACTATATAAAGAATCCCCACCGATTCCCAATCACCATACCGTAAAATTCTAGTTTACCAACCAACAATTTCACTACCAATCCTTCCATATTTCAATTTCCATCAAAACTCAAGAATCCACAAACAATCATAAAACAATTCAAGAAATAGTTAGAAAATACAAGAGATCATACCACGGTATTTTTCTACTCACACAAATCACTAGGAGTTAGAAATCAATCCCCAAAGAACACATTTAAGAATAAATTCCTCATTCCCACGTACAAAGAGAGAATGGTTTCAGAATACCAAAAAAAAATAGCATTTATAGCCCCAAAACGTACATATATACATACCCTAGCCTCAATGTAAGTGAATGGGAGAAAACCCCTACCTTAATCCTTTGGTTGCTATGGAGATCTTAAGCTTTTGAGATCACATTTCCATTCTTAAATCTCCTGGGATCACTTCCTTCCTCTTCTAACGATCCCTGTGGCTTCAAGAGGTGTGGGGTGTGCGGTGATGGAGAGAACTGAGGAAGAGAAGAGCCTTGCTTTAACTAAATCACTTCGAAAATCAATTGCTCACGGGTTATTTTGGTTTTTCTTCAAAATTACAGCTGCCACTACACCATCAAATTCAAATATAGATCACTCTAAGGTTTTTTCGACGTGCTCCTGATTCATTTTTAATGTTATTTTATCCTAAAACCTTTATTTCTATGATTTATGTAACCATTTTTATATTTATAATTCTTATACTTTGATTTAAGATGTAAAATTAATTGGGCGATAATTGATATTTAAACATGTGGGAGTTTACAATTTTCTTTTGGTTTTATTACTTCTACAATTTCCATGGTTTTACTTCTAAATTTCTTGGTTCAAATGGATTGATTTTATGTTCTACACTAGATTTTGGTTTTTCTCCTAAATTTAGTTTTTCAAATTATTGGAAAATACTATCTATTTTATTTTCTTCTAATTTACTTGTTTTCTTAACTAATTGTTCAAGGATTTGGTCTAATTTTTTACTAAGGTGGCGTTTGTTTTTTTTTACTTAATGCTAAATATAACTTTTTTTTAGCTTAATACTGAATAATACTTAATAGCATTAAGTGTTAAGTTGTCTGTTTTTTAACATTAGGTAGTGAGTAAGGATGACAATGCGACGAATTATTTCGGGTTCCTGCCCCACCCCACTCTTAATGGGACTCCAGTTTAGCTTTAATCAGAATCGTATGAAGCGAGTTTGAGTTTGTCAAATTTGAGACGAAGTTTTAGGCGTTCGTGCATTGCCTCATGCCTACCTTGATTATATTTTAAAAATATTTTTTTTATTATTTATTTTATACTTTAAGTAAATAATAATAATAATAATTAGAATGTTTTAATAAATAATTTCTAAAATTATAATATTTTTATTTTTATTAAATATATTAATTTTAATATAATAAAAATAAAAGGCAAATATAAAAATAAAAATAAAATAAAAACAAAATCAAATTTTAAATTTGAAGTTTGAGAATTTTCTTATCCCCACTCTACTCGCTTAATTTTTAAATGAGACTTTATTTGAGAATTGAAAAAAATAAAACTTAACCTGGGTCGTGATGGGGGCTAAATTTCGTCCCAAACCCTTTCGTCATCCATGTGAGCAAGGTTTACTCATTCTCCTCATTGGGTAATGATAAATTTTCATTCAGCGAAAAACGACTTTTCGAATAAAAACCAAATATTTTCACTTTCTCTATTCAGAACTTTTTTTAAAAAAATTTCAATAATAAGTCGTGAAAATTTTAAAAAACAAACAACTTAATACTGAAAACTTAATAGCTTTCAACATTAAGTCAAAAAACAAATAACCTCTAAGTTTTTCTAATATTTCCTTCAAGTTTTGTTGTTCAACTTTTATTTTTTCTATTTCCTTTCTACAAAATTTATCTTCCTTAACTAGTTGTTCTTTTATATAGTCTAAGTTATTTCTAATTAAATTAAAATGTTTAAAGTCTTCTAGCTTCTTTTCTAATTCCTAAGGTTGTATTACAGTTGTTTATTCTTCTTTGTTGTATTTTTTGGATTTTTTCTAAATTTTCTATATCACAATCACAATCACAATTTCTTTCTCGTTTTTTATGTTCTTTTAATACTACTTTTGTTATTTCTAACTGTATTTCTATAAGGTTCTTAAAATATTTAATTTCTTCTTTTTTTAAATTGAGGGTTCATAAATTTTTACAAAGTTTCTACACCTATTTCTAAATTCTACTTATAATTTCTAAATTCTAAGTTCTAAGAAGATGAGCAGCTAACATAAAGGTTATTAATATAATATTTTATTATTTCAGTTTTAACTAAGGTTTCTATATTAAAAAATTCTTCGTAGGTTTCTTTTATAGTATTTTCGTATTTACACAAATGTTTATGAGAAATAAGGTTTTGAATATATTTAGTAAGGTTTTTAATAGTTGTTTTTAAAGCATGCAATTTATCTAGATTTTTCCTAAATTCTTCATGTTGAATGTGAATTTTATTACTAAGTTCTTTTACACGATCATAATCTAAATTATAAATACTAGGAGGATAAGGAATAAAAGACATAAAATAAACACAAAATTAACAAAATCATAAACAGACAATTTGTAAGCATATAATAAAAAACATACAATTTTTAAACGGTTTTTTCACAATAATACTTTAAACGGGGTAAGATGAAGCTTGGTACTTTGGAAATTAATTTAAAAAAAAATTCAATAATAATTAATTAACATACAAGTGCTCTGAAGGTCATATAAAACCTGAATGTTTTGAACTTAAAAAATTGTCAAATGAACGAAATAGAAAAACTCAAGTCAAAATTAATTTAATAAAAGAGTATGAAATAAATAGTGAAAATGAAGAAATAATTAGTGAATTAGATTTTGAGAGTGATAATTATAGTAAATATAGCTTAGTTGATGAAATAGAGGAATTATTTTAGTATTAGATAATAACTTAGAAATTTTTTTGTAAAGATTGGTTAAGTAGGTAGATTTTTATAAATGATTTAACTATTTATGACTAACTTTTGTTTACAGGAATATGGCTCAAAGGAGATTTTCAAAAGAAAAAACCTTTCAATTTGGATCCGTTAGTTTAAATGAAGTTTTAAACCAAAACCTTCAATTTCAGTCTTTATATTCCCAAAACCTTTTTGAAGAACATAAAGTGATTATTGATAACCTTTGGTCTTTAAAACCTCAAAACTTTCAAAACCAAAACCTAGATTATGCTTATGGAAAAATCATTTCAGCTTTAGCCCAACATTTTCAAAATTTACAAACCAAATATGGTTTTTAAATGTAAAATTCCAAATGCTTAAAAACCAAGAAAAACAAGAAAACCTTATTAAGGATTTAGAAACAAAACTAAACTCTTTGAACAATGTCAGTAAAACCGATTTAATTAATATGATTAGAAAATTAGCTCTTTTTACAAAATAGTTTGAAAAACTTGTAATTAAAAACAAGTTCGGATTTGATATTTATGATAAAATAGAGTATTTCTTTTTGCAAAAACATAATGAAGAAGTATTTAAGAACCAATGCCTTTTGTATGAACAATTTAGAACAAAAAACAATGGAATTAAAACAGGATATATTGTGACGCCGCAAAACCCTAGGGTCACGTCAATAACCTGTCGACCTGCGGAAACATGTAGATATCGGGTGTCCCGATATTACACCCATACGTCTCATGTGTTGAGACTCATTCCTGCTCATTTAATTCATAAATACACAAAATAACCTCATATAGTTCATATACAAAACGTGAGAGTTATAGCACCTCACTCACACATATGGTACAAATATGTGCATTAGAACCAAATGTCGTTCCAATATACAAAACATGATATTTATTACGAGTAACAGTTCCCATACATATACAAAAATACATCAAGGCCACAACCCAACCCTCTTCTCGCCTGCCTGGGCTTTCATGAACGTCGGCTCACCAAGACGTGACCTGCACTGGTTGGGTCCTACGACTCAAGGAGCAAGAATCAAGAAACAAAAACCTATCAAAGGCTACTCCCCACCTAGGTGCACATGAAAATGATCATTTCACAGTCACACAACAACACAATCCATGCAGACATGTTGTCCTATCATGGAAAAAAAAAACTACATGCATGTATGAGAGGACACTCTACATGCCCCATGTACAGGGTCAACCTCCGACTCACCACCCAATGCAAGTGCCAATGGGAAATAAATACCGAGTCAATCTCGACTCCCATCACACAACTCATAGTCTATGTGATATTTATTTAATCGTTTCGTGTCTTTTGGGAAACGGAACTTTCCGGGGTCTCACCGTAGGTCTCTTACACCCTCTGACATTTTTCGGGCTTTCACCGATGGATACACTGTCTAACCAGGTTTTCAGGCTTTTCATCTGAGGGGGGGGTGTCTATCCCCTACTTGCTACGCCTAACACTATTCGTTTCTCCATTTTCGCTTAACATCAGGACTCCAACTGACTTCGGGTCCCATTCCCGAGCCCACACACTACACCAAACGCAAATCGCACTATGTACACACACTCATGTAATGCGTTGATTTAATGTGATACCAATGCAATGCAATCAGTACATCGCACTCGCTAAACTCATACCCAATGTATGAAGATCTTACATGGACATTTTACTCTTGTACACTATGTGTGCAATTCATGAACCTCATGTCTAATGCACACAGCAGTTCATATATTCAGTTCAATATCAATTTACATGTTGTCATGCTAGAATTCCACACACTCAATTCAATACATCATGCAAGCATACATTCCCATAACTCCTAACATTAATTAGGCAAATAGAGGTCATAGCTTAAGTCTCCAGCTCGACATAAAGACTCGCCCCTATTGTGTCGCATGCCAAACATGGCCATGTTAAAGCACAACACATATAACTCCAATTGTTTGGAACACACAATAAAGTCATCATGTCATCTCTTAACCAAGAGATGGCACTTTGATCCACAATTTTTACAATGGCTTAAGATTCAAGTCTCATACCATCATAACTGAGTATAGAGATTAACCCCATACATCACAAAAACCATGATTTAAAACTGATCTAAAAGCAAGGAGAAACAATTTTGGAAACACTGTTTTTAACAGGGTTACTCAGTTTTCAAACAGGACCAGAAATTGTCTGAACATAGCTCCCATTTGAATGCATTTCTGAGTTAAAAGGAGTCGGAAATTGGATAGACCTATTTCAAGGAGATATGTTCTCCTCTAAGTCTAGTTTACCCAGCAACTAGAATCACTCAATTTTGATGAGTTATGGCCAAGTTATGGCCAAAACACAGTCAAGGGGTAGAAGGGAAAAAAAAACTAGGCAACATCTCCCCTAAAACACAACATTTTCCTTATACACAAAATCTCCTCCATTGAGGGTCACAACCAAACTCAACCAATGCCATTTCCATGGCCCCAAGCAAGGAAAATAATCAAATAAAAAATTTCCCTACCTCTTTTAGTGTGTGGGATCAAGTCCTTGATCCTTCAACCTTGCAACAATGGAGGTCTTATAGCTTTTCCTCCTCCTCTTCCTTCCTTCCTTCCTTTCTTTCCTTTCTTCTCTATTTTCTGGCTTTTCTCCCCTGGTTCTACTCAGTCCACGAATTGCTTATCCCAACAACAATTCCCCTCATCTCTCACAATGTTTGATTTCATTTCCAACCCATCTACTAACCAAGCCTAAACATGTTCTAAGGTGGTTGACACATGTCCCATGCTAGGCCATGTGTCCCACATGTAGCCTAAAGGTGAGACATCTGGCCTCCACTTATCCACAATTCAGGTGCCACATGGCATCTCGTGATTGGCACGTTCCGTCTCGAAATGCTTGAAAAACCAACTGTCTCCGAATTCGACGCAGTTCTTCTGGTTCAACTAGATTTCGCGAGACGATTCCAACGGCGCGATCCGCTTCGTCATCCGAGATCTAGAAAAAAATCTAGGGTCTTATCTGTACTGACCCGGTAAAATTTACCGTTTTGTCCTTTTTCCAGAAAAATACATTTATTTATTTTTATTTTTTTCCCAGTTTTCACATATATGGCTTACCATGATCCTGATTTATTTTTCGTTGTTTACCTTGCTTATGTAAATATGTCTATTTTAGATCAAAAATATTTTGAACTCATCCCTAAAATGATGGATCAAGGGATTCTAAAAAACATATTTTTAACCAGTATTTATCAAATACCTAAGAACTTTCCTGAGAAATTAAAAACTATTGTAGAATATCTTTTTAGAACCGAAAATTTTGTATATATATCTTTTGAAACCATTCTACCTTTATTTAGAACTAATGGAAGCACATTCCCTGCTTATCATCATGTTTATATAAAACACAATAAAAAACCTTTAATACCTCAACAACAAACTGTAATGGGTAAGAACCCACAAAATGATTCCTCAGATATAGTAGATATAGAGATTTTCAAATATTTGATTTTAGAAAAACCAGAAATAAATTTTTTTATCTTATTGGAGAAACCCAAATCATGTCTATTTAGAGAACCAAGTCTTTACAAAAAAAATTTAACCCAAAAATTTTTATAACCTCTGAAGAACAAGATTTTATAAACCAGCTTTATTCACCAAAAATGTCTTACGTCAGCGATGATGCAAACTTCTGGGAGAACCTAGATGAAGAGAGCTATGTCAATCTGGAAAATGCAATGGAAGGATAACAATGACATCAAATCTTGCAATAGTGTTCAACTCTGCAAAAATAGCCCTTAGCAGCCTTTTCAGAACCAGGCTTATCCTTATCTCACAAGCAAACAAGAGAAGACATGCAACGTGTAAAGATTTTTTGATAAACATCAACCTTTTCTTTGTACTAAAGGACATTTGTCCTTATAGCCAACTTTTTAGTCTTTATAGGTTTTGATAAGTTTAAATTTGGGACACTTGTACAAATCTAGAAATGTTGTCTATATGAGTCACACACATGTCCATATAGAAATAGTATCATTTTTGTTTTTTTTCAACCACATGGCATCTTGTAATAAGTTTTAGAGCCTCCCAACTCTCTATAAATGAGTGGGAGAAGATGTAAAATGCACAGAAAGAAGAGAGAGTGGATAGAAAGATAGAAGCAAGTGTGAGAGAAAGAGTTAGGTGAGTGGAGAAGTGAGTGGATAGTAAGTGAAAAAGTTTGTAACTCAAACTTTATACATACTTTTGAAGAAATAAAAGTAAGTATTTTTTTCATCTTTCTTTTGTTCTTAATTCGTTATATCAGTTAACAAGTCCACCTTCCGGCGTCGATATATCGATGATAATTTGAGTCAAAAAATTTTGCACACGTGCGTGTGTCTCACGACCAAAACTTCGCCGATATATTGGTCCAATACCGATATATCGCCGATATTACCGAGTTTTCCCTTAAACGATTATCGATTGCCGATATCATGTTGGACATTACCGATATCCGATATATCGGTGATATATCGGATATTTTTAACACTGGTTGTATGTGGAATATCACGAACGTCCTCTTTGGTACCTACACTTATAATGTGCTAATTTTTATAGCTTAGTGGGAATCCATAAATATGGACAACCATTATAACGATCGTCACAATACTTCATAACATTTTATTCATATTACGTATTACTTCTCATATCATTATAATTTAATTACATATTACATTTCATATCATTTTCATGTTTCACGCCTTTTATAAACATTCCAAAAATTGCATCTCATCTCATCTCATGCCTGCATATTCCAAAGAAGTGGATACGGGAAATAATTGTATGTACTTAAAGGTACTATCATTGTACGAGGCAGTGATCTCTATCTATACTGTACTATATGACCCAAACGGGGCCGCTGTAATGACCCAAACGGGGCCAATGATATTTCTATATGTTGCAGCATCTATATTCCTAATAGGCATGTCTACTTATCCATCCACCCGGGAACATAAGCAGGCAATTAGGCTATTAGGCTTATTAAGTTTTTATCCGAGTTAGAGATATCAGATTATTCATATCTCATATACATGGATAATTACAATCACAACTTACAAACCATTATTCATTTATGCTCATATTCTCAGGGTTCAATTATCAAACATGTTTGTATTTCTGTTCATGTGATCAGATTTCATATCAAAAACTATCATAATCATGTCAATGTACACAATTTCATATAACAATAAATTTATATAGCCTTTATACAATTCAGTTTCCATAACCAATTCTGCTTAAACAGTTCGAGGCAGCTCCGAAGTCCATTTTCGACTTTAATTTTGATCCTGTAAACGGGATTATTAGACAAAGTGATCTTCTAACTCTAAATATCCCTATGTCTTAAGTTTCTTATGGTTCAAAAATCATGTCATTTGGACTTTTAATTTGGGATATATGGTCTAAACATTCTGAATTGCTCCTAGACAGTTACCAGGAACAAAATCTAGAATTTTGTCCTGTATTTGAAAATTTTCTGGGAATGATAAAGACATAATTTGACCATACTTTCTTTATGAAAGTTGTTCTTCCAGATGTCTAGTTTGTATATAAATTTGAATCACCTAATTTGGATCAGTATAACTCAAGTTATGATTTAAACAACCAGAATTACTCTAGTTCAGGGGACTGTTCTGAGACAGGTTTCAAGAACAGAATTGTTCCCTTATTTTGACAAATTTTTGGTAATAATGGGGACTAAATTTGGCTATACTTTCTTCATGGAAGTTGTTCTCCTAGAAGTCCAGTTGACCCAGAAATTAGAATCACTCAATTTGGTTGAGTGAAACTCAAATTATGACCTAAACACTAAAATTGTACCAAAATAGAGGATAACCCGATAACTTACCTGTATTTTCACTTTAGTCTCAAAAACAGGGGACATAGGGTTAGGTTTGCTTCTTGGTACCTTTTATACTTTTGTAGGTTTATCTCTTAGGGTTCTTTCCTAACTGAAATCACTCAATTTGGATGACTAATGGCCAAGTTATGGCCAAAACAAAAACATGAGTTTTGAAAAAAAATTGACACTATATCCCTTAAAACCCCAACATTTCCTTTATACATAATCTCCTCATTTGAGGACCACAAACCAAATAACAATCAAAACCAACTTAAAACCAACAAAAACAACAAATTAAGGTAGTTTCCTAACCTTAATTTTTTTTTAAACCTTGTCTTCTCTCTTTCTCTTCTTTCTTCTTCCTTCTCTTCTTCTCTTCTCTCTTTCTCTCTTTAGCAAGTAGAACTCAAGACAAAGGAGAAGAGCAACCTACAATTTCTGGTTCTTCTCCCACCGAAAGCCCTAGCTCTCATTTGCCAAATGAGAAAATATTTCATTCAAGAGACCAAATGTGGTCTTATCCTCTTTTTATGTACAAGGTCTTGTTTTGCTTTTCTCATTTTTTGTTTAACTTTCATCTTTTTTGCATTTTAGTTCCTCTTCCATATTCTAATTGCACAACAACTTATTACAATTTCTAATTAAGCATATACTCTTCTTCATTTATGACCTTTGGGTCCTTAATATGACACTTTACTATTTTACCCTTAACTCTTGAATTAATTTTGGGTTTTATCATTTTTCTCACTTAGTATTTAGATTCCAAAAAAATAAACATTTACTTTTATTATATCCTAAACATGTTATAAAACTACCATGACATAATTTGGGTTGTTCCACCTAAGACCACAAAGGAATTGGCACAAACTCAAAATGAGTGGAGTTTAGCCTAGTAACCTTATCTCTTTATTATATATTTCTCGCAAGGAAAATTACAACTAAATATGTAACTTAGTGGTAGACCATTTATTACTTGAATGCCAATTCTTGGGTTCAATACCCTTTTTTGTAATTTTATAACAATGATTTTCCAATAAACTAACAAACCAATTTGTTTGTTTAGTTTCTAAGATAAAACCTTATCTTGTATATATATATTTTTTATTTTTTTGTTATGTTCCACCTTGGAAAAACCTTTGAGGTTTCTTTTGATCGGATGGAAAAACGCTTTTTGTTTATTTATTATTTATAAAAGGAGTACCCCAACCTTTGTTTTCCAAAAAAAAATTTCGGTAGATGAAAGGCTATTTTTTTTTCCTTAAAAAAAAAAAGAAAACGTTTATCCTCCTGCTAGAACAAGCATCACATTTTTTTTTCCTTAAAAAAAAAAAAAAAAAAACCTTTTCCCTTCCTGAAAGGTGTTTCCTTTTAACCAGTTGGAAAAGGGTTAAAACCAATAGTTTTTGTTTTCGTTCAAAAAACCTAGTTTTTTTTTTTCTTTTTTTCCACCGAAATGGAGAGACCGGTTAAAAATGGTTTTTTCCTTTTTAGTTTTTCCCCTACTCGCCTTTAAGGAAAAAGGAAACCTCTTTTTTTTTTTTTTTTTTTTCCCTTTTCTACTCTTTATGATTCTCTTTTTGGCGACTCTCTTTCCAAATAACTAAACTCGCTTTCTCCCTTCCCCGTTTTTCCGTTTTTTTTTTAAATATGTTTCAAGATTGTTATCAAGTATAACCTTTGCTATACACCAAACTAAAAAGAAGAAGACATAAAAAGATTACAAAGGAAAACCGAAGACAAGAGATGGAAAAACAAAGATGCCGAGTCTCGTGAGGAGTCACGATATCCTTAAAACAGATTCGTCGTCTCCCTGATTCTCGGAAAAACATGATGACGTCTATCTCTTAGGATGAATTGACGATTGAGCAGCACCATTGCATCTTGATGTAACTCCGACGAACTGGAACAAAGTTTGCTCTATCACAAGAGGGACGTGGAAGAAGAATGAGGGATATAACTTGGCTTCAGTTGAATTCGATCATTTTGGTTAAGGCAACTCTGACGCTGTTATATAGGCACAGGAGATGAACAGAAGAACAATTAAATTCCGATCGTTTCAGGTTCCACAATAAAGGGGAAATAAAACCCATAAATGGTATTAATCCATTTATACAACCGTTCAAAAATTTAAACCCTAAACATATGTTAATTTAATTTAAACGGAAGGAAACTCCAACAGAAAGGTGATTGTGGCCCCTCGATCAATCCTTGTTTAGACTTTATCCGATCCTTGTTTGAACCTATTCCAGTCATCCATTTCCTCAACTAATCGATCAAGCCTTTTGGAGAAAATAGAGGAAAAATGAGTTTTTTTTGTTCGGACTTCAATCGAAAGACTATTCAATTCACTCATTGTGCGGTGTGTTTTTGTCGTTGTCTTATGCAGCGTATGGTTTGTGTCGTCTTAGTACGACGATTTGATTTTCGTCTTCTTGTTGAGGCGCTCTCTAGTGTTTGGGTGATTCAAACGACAAAACATATTCGATCAAGACATCAAGTCAAACCATGGTCATTATTATGCTGCAGAACTAGAGTCATATGTATTATAGTCATCATAGAATCATCAAATGTATAGGCTTTAATCCAGAACTAGAGTCATATGTATTTTAGTCATCGTAGAATCATCAAATGTGTAGGCTTTAAGCCGATTCATTGTGCTATTAACCTGAATGTTGCGTCATTCTCTAAAGTTTTTAGCTAATTTGATTATTTGTTTATATCGAATGTATAGCTAGTTTGAGTCAATAAAATTATTATCCTTTTAAAAAAAAAAAAGCACACCAACATGTTCATCTTACATTGGATCCTAAGAGGGGTCGTAATGCACTGCATGCTTGATCTTCATTCATTTCAAGTTTGTAACTTCTTGATGATTGAAATGATTTGAAACTCTTAGACCTATCACTTAACTTAATTTTAAATCATTAGTGCACTTAAATCGTGATTTGTTACCATCAAAATCTTACTTTGGAATAATCATTTGACTAACAAAAAGTGCACTTTGAGGTATGTAATAAAGTAAATGCACCATATATATATATATATATTGAGAGTTATTGAATGAGAAAATGATAGTTGGAAGCTTGAATGCTAGTGTTCTCGTGGTTATAAAGGAAATCCAACTCTTAATCTATAGGAATGGGGTATCAAGCACAAAAAATGCTTGAAAGTATTATCATGGGGACTGTGGTCTCTCGGATTCTCAGAGTCTCCGGATCGTCGGGGCATTAACCTAGTAGCAAGAACCTGCAAACAAACAAAGTATCGTGGATGATGTGCCGACTGGCTCTCCGATGCTTAAGTTAGACAGAGCGATAGAGAGCGTAAGAATATTAGTCTTGCAGGCGTATATTTTTTCACATACCTTTTTGTTAGCAATGCTTCCTTATTTACGAAGAAGGATGATGATCCACTTTTTATGGAAAGTGGGTGATTGGTTTCCGAAATGGAAGGGAGGCAGGCGCTTCACTTGCGCGTCAATCGTTTTTCCTTTTAGATAACCAAGTTGTCCGAGTTTTCCCCCTCAAGGATCGGTTGATCATCTTAAGGGAGGTTACGTACGAGATTTGTGGGAGGATATGTTCTGTCGCATGAACCCGCAAATCATTATCGACCATCTTCTGTAGATGGAATAATAGAAGAGGGTGCGCAGCTCGGCTGTAAGAGGGCATGCTCGGGCCTTTGTTGTGATTGACAGCCCACAAGCTAGACTTCGTGCCTAGATCCATGTTCGTAGGGATAATCGGCCTCTTTTGAGCCTTGATCCATCTGGGGCTCTCCGAGGGATGTCATTAAAGCCATGGGCTAAAAGCCATGGTACCCACAATACCCCCCTTTTTCCGACTGGGGAGTTCGATCTTCCCCGGCTAGAAAAATACCTTGTTTTCGACCTATTTGTCGTCTGGAATGAGGGATCGTTAATGCTTAAGTGTTCCAATGTGCATGTTTCCGGGGATTTTTCTATTTTTGGTATCGCATTTAAGATTTTGACTTTTCAGCTTCCACGGCTTGGTAACTCCTATAAAATGCTGCAGGGTGACAGGTTTTTATCTCACTGGCTAGTTTTGAGTTTTTAGTGGAAGTGCATGGCTAGACACTGGCAGATGCTGCTAGTACCGGGCTCTTCTAAATGTGATGTTGACAGAGGTCAGTCGGTGACTATACAACGGCTGGGCCGAGCGTGCACTTACTCGAGGGTGGTTCAACTCGATGGAGAATGCCCCTTGAAATCGATGAAATCCTCAGATCTCCATGTCTCTAAGGATAAGCCCCTCAGATGCCCCTCTGCTTTGGCATTGTTGAAATCATATTGCCAGAGGTGGCCGAGGCTTTCTCATCTTTCTTAGCCTCTTTAGCAACAACTCGCTTTATTAGCTCTCAGAGCAACGAAGTTCGCTTCTTTTAGCCTCAAGGCAACCGCTTTTCCCCTTTCTAGCTCATGCAGGCTTTTTCTTCTTGTTTAGCTTTCTTCTTCCTCTTCTTTCTTAAGCTCAGTTTTCAACCCTAATGGGTTATGTAATTGTCTTAGGCTCAGTTTCAGCTTGGATGGGTTATGTAATTGTGAACGCCATTTGGTGTAATTAATAAAATCGTGTTTCTGGAAATTTTTGTATTTTGTCTCGCCTTATTCTTATTGTGCTTGGCTAACTAGTGATCAATCAGGACTAATTTCGGGACAAGGGTTGGTGGCGTTTGATGAATTCCTGGGAATGGGATTGGCCCTTATGATTCCCGATTGGAACCTACTACAGGCCCACTAAGCCCATCCACCGGGGGGGAGGTATACACCAGCCGGGGGCCCACGAATCCGGCCCACGCCGCTCACTGGCCTTAGCATGAAGCGTCAGATTCAAATCGCTTGGAGGTGATAGTTAGCGCATTTAATGCATCCATAGGCTAAACTTGTTCTGGTGGGAATAATTAGATTTTACCCGTCTATCATGCTCCACCATTTTCTTGCTTCCCTCCGCTCAAGAGCTTATACTTCACCGTAGGCTACGTGAGCCAGATAGTCTTTTTAGGTGTTCGTCTTTCCCTACCTTCCAAGTAAGCCTTGTTTTTGTCTCGGGTACGTTAGATTCTAGTTGTCGGCATGTGTACAACGACATGAACGTAGGATGTGTTTTCTGGGTATGCTAGAACTTGGGGGTTTTGGCTCTCGTCCGTTTTCGCCTTTACCAAGCCAGTATTACAAGATGGAACCGACTCTTCTTCTATCCTTTTGTTGTTGTCTGCTTGCAGTATGGAAAGAGGTTAATAAGAGACTTCCACCACGTCACAGGAGAGTGGCTCTGACGATACGCCAAGTAAAGAAGCTACTATTTTCTCTATCCATGGAGGAGTTGAGGTCTTACTGCCACATTCCTGATAATATCAATTTTGAGTTCCGGATGGTCCGGCTGAATCTACTATCGGTAAGGAAGACGGTGCAATATATTTTACTAGGGAACAACTTGCAACCGGGCTTTGCTTCCCCGTTTCGTCTCTAATCAAGAAATTCCTACACTTCTCCGTAGAGCGCCCGCCCGTCCATCCGAATATTATTCAGACACACTCCCGATCCCGGCCCGAATCTGACACATCCAACCGAAGTCCCACGCCGGAGCACTATCTATACTATATATTGGGACTCTATCAGACCTTGGCTCTTCTCGTGAGTCAGACCAGACTTATTTGCAGCATAAACAATTTCAAGAATAACAAAATCATTTGTACATGTACAAAAGAACTACCAACGAGTGGTGTCCATCACAATTTATACGCATATACTGTCCCATTACTTATACAATGTTTATATATGTACATATTTAATAGTGTTCAACATTTACATTGTTTGCAAAAAGAAACAAAAGACTTATACATTATACAAAATCTTCCAATGGACCCCTATCGATGTGTCAATTTCTACGATGTGGAAGGTTCCGTCCCAGCTCCTCTTTCTGGGTATCTACACTGATTGAACACCGTGCTGCTTTACGCTAGTGGGAATGATAAGCTTGACAACCACCAATGGCGATCGGCCACAAGCTTATACATAGCATTAAGTATATATATATCTAAACATATTTCTATAACGTAATTCCTTAATATCCGATATTCCATTGCATGTCAATCTCTTTTCTATTATGTTCTATGCCTTTAGCATCTCCTTTATTTATACTTTTCAGATTCCTATTTGAGTACTTTACATATTCCTATACTGTCTCAGGTTCATCTTTCTTCACGCTTGTTATATGTCTTTTTCAATGTTCCTATTCTTTTGTCAAGTTGTCATAGTATGTCTCTAGTCTATATCTTTTCTATCTTCTGGGCTCTAAGGATTTATTAAATTCTTCACTTTCATACTGTATTTCATTGTATACTTTCCTATTATAGGTGTTCATCTTGCACTGCTCATCCTGCTATCCCGTAATTTTCATTCCTAATTTTCAGGTTTTTATACCCCATTTTCATATCAAAGTTATAATGTACTCTTATTCCCTGTGAATCGTTCACTTCATCGCATCAGCGCTATGCTTCTCATATCATATCCTATTATATACTTTCATACATTTCCTTTGTGTATACTCTTTCCTTTTCTTTTATTTTTCATGTCCGCAAATACCTTAGAAGTGGATTCAGAAATAATCGAGTGTACTGGAAGGTACTTATCACCGTACAAGATGCTGATCTCTCTCGTTAATACCCGAAGGTATCATCACCTGCATTTACGCTGACCTATGTCATATGCTATCTGTACCCGAAGGTACTATCACCCGCACGGTGCTGATTTCTATTTATTGTGGTGACTTCATGTCGACTTCATCTCAAACGGATCTATATCATCGACCCAAACGGGCCTCACATCCGCCTACGGATGTCAAGAACAACCGTATTCTCCCTATAGACATGCCTATCTATCCTCTACTCAGTTCTAAGCAAGACAATCATTTTATTACATTTTCAGACATATTTCATATACATGAATAACTATTGTTATCATAATTGCTTATGCATATATACTATCATTACTTTACTCAGATACTCATAATCGTAGTTTCACATTTCTCGGTTCTCATATATCTATATAATACATATATTCATATCTTTTCTATCATTTTAGTTTTGTCTATCATATATTCCTAGTGTGTTCCATCTATTCTTTTCTAAGATAGTCTATCTTATACTCATATCTTTTACGTATTCCTATCATTTGCTCCCTCTCTTAGCATGTTCTATCTATTCATTTATATATCTTATCATATAATCCTATCATACACGCTATATTCATATCATTTAATCTTATATGCATATGTGCCTATCATTCAGATATTCTTTAGGACTATCATATCTTGGCGACATGTTCTATCATATCTTATTATATTTTGGCGACTTATACCTATCATATCTTACATGACATATTCCTATACCTTTCTATACTTGTACATTATGCAACCTATGTACCTCTATTCCTCTATGATTCTACTTTATTTAGAAATTGGAATCAATCCAATCGGATCATCCAAACTAAAGTTATGGCATTTCCATGCCAACTAGTCATTTTACCGATTTTTCTGGTGACCGTTTGTATTACTAATTTTTCCGGGGTCTTAACCTCATATTTTGACACTATGTCCTTATAATCATTTAAATCTAAGGTGCTAAGGGTTCTATTCCAACTCTCCCCCTCGGAATCACCCAATCTGAGCACTGAACTCCGCCACGTCCGAAACAACCCGGACTTCTCTATGTTCAACACTGAAACCAGAATTTGGTTTGCACATGGTCCCACTTCGAGTGTATTTTTGGGCCACTTAGGATCAGAATTTGGCGATACCTTCTCTTTAATTTTTGTTCTCCTTGAAGTCTATTTTAATTGGTCACTTGAATCACCCAAATCGGATAAGAGATGAGCAAGTTATGGCCAAAATACGAAAACTGGTCAGAACAGGAAAACCAGAACAAGTTGTACCGGTACAAGCTCAAGTTGTACCGGTACAACTTGGCCAAAAATGACCAGAATCAAAGTTGTACCGGTACAAGTCTGCTGTACCGGTACAAGTCACTGAATGCCCCAGAATGTGTTTTCTCACATTTTTCCATACTTTTGATCCCCATCACTTTATACTTCAAACACACACATCAAAACAATTCCAAATTCACCTTTGGAATCTCTCTTTTTCTACTCAATTTCTCTTTCAATTTCATATATTTCTTCAAAAATCCATCATGGATTTCTTCCAAACCCTTCTAATATGGGTTATAACCCATACACAAACAACATGAGGATTAGTTAGGGTTTATTCTAAACCCTAACTCAATTACTCTCCATTAACCATGGATTCATCCTCAAAGAGAGGATTTCATGAGCTTCTTGTGCCATATGGGGTTTTACCCACCTTAATTGCCATCATTTTTGGGTTAAGATGAAACCCTAGCAAAACCCTAGGTTTGAGCAAAATAATCATCATACAAACCCAAAGATACATGCCAAATCTCATAGAATTCATAATCAAGGTTGGTTTCCATACCTTAATTTGGCTTTGCTTGCTCTTCTTCTCCTCTTCCTCTCTTTCTTCTTTCTCTCCTTTTGCCTCTTCCCCTCTCTCTACGCTTTTCTCTCCCCCTCTCTCTCAATGAGACCAAATTTGGTCTTAAATCACTCTTGCTAAGGCCATGTTCGCCTTCAAGCAAAAATCCATTCGGGGTTATTTTTATTTTCCTTTAACCCCATAACTCCCTCTATTTACATTTCATTTTCAAGCATTTTAAACATTAACCCCTAATCTTTCACTTTTATGTCCAATAGGTCCTTTTTAACAAATTACAAGATTGCCCTTGTATCTTGTAAACTTTCCGTGTCCCTCATTTTATTTTTCGAAAATTCATATTTAACTTTTAATATACCCTAAACAAATCCGAAAACTCGCAGTATACTGGCAGTTACACCAACCCGACCGAAAGGTAGCCGTGACAACCTCCTTTACCAACTAGATATTTAGTTGGTGGAGATTTTCTTTATTTACACATTGAAGATGGCGCATGGAGGCCGGCTATCCCTGTCGGCCCAGAGCCCCCATCTGCAAGTTGTTACAAGGCTCCCCGACTCACCTAAGACCGAGGCGAAGGGTGTGATCTTAGTCAAAGGACCGTGGTAAGAGACCTCGGGCTCTCCTGACCTCCCGTTTACTTTGAACCGAGCAATGTCATTCCCAGGTGTGTTCAAGTTATGGGATTTGTACGTTGTTGTACGTTTATCCTACGTATTTTCTTAATAAACATTTTTTCGTGAAGGGAAAAGCCGGAGAGGTAGATTGGTAAACTGGGTGGAGAAAGCTAGCTTCAAGAACATTCAGAAGTTACTAGAGATTTCTAAGCGGGACTGGCATCACGAAATTCTTTTAACCGTGAAGAATCTTCATGAATTGAGTCGTAATCCCTCTCCCTATATTCTTTCAGTTATTCCTCGCCCTCTTCCCACATAAATAGTGGAGGGCGAGTATTACATTATTACCTACCTTCTGACTTTAGTCTCGAGCAACTCGCCTAAATTCTGCACTTCGAGACCGAGGTGGTTGGTCGGAACGTGATCGCCTTCGCCCAAGCACCGCTAGACGATTCCGGGCCCCGCCCCCAAGCATCTAAGGAGGTTGATAGGGGCAGCCATCTTAAGCGTCTTCCTTTTACAAAAAAGGATTCCCGCCCTGCCCCCCAAGCATCCAATAATGGAAGGCGGGTGCCTGAACGACGAAGAGCGCCCGTCGCGGGGTGATTACTACCCAAATAATGCTGTTTTACACTCTTATTACTACGGGTTTTGAGCACTTTTTGCGTAATAATCAACCTAATTAGCCAAGTTGGCATGTTAAGGACCTTGCAATGCTACTGATAAAGTGTTATGACAAGTTTTATTGTTTTTATAGGCTATTTATACCATAGATAGGGATTCAGCCCAAGCATGAAGAAATCAATTGGAATTAGAGCAGAAAAAGGCAGAACCAAAAGCACAACAGAGAGATGCAGTAGCCCTTGCAAAATTTCACAGGGCTACGAATTTTCGCAGCCTGCGAAATTGCCCTGCCCTACGAAAGTTTCCTGCCACTGTTGACTTTTTGACTTTTTTTTGTCACTTTTTGGATTTCTTCCCAATTTGTCCCCCTGTATTAGTATATTGTTTTTGTTATTTTGATAATTTGTAATGGGGTTTGGTTCTAAAGCCCCTGCATACATTATCAGAGACGCTTTTCATTATTGTAATTTGTTTTGGGAAGCTTGAAAGACAAGCTCCCTAGCTCTCGCTTCATTTTCTTTCACTTTCTCTCGTTTTCTCACCAGCCAAACACTCTTTGAGGATGACAACTCAGAGGATGAGCGGCTAAAACCCCTTCATCCTTGAAGTGGAAGGCCAATGGGCAAAGGATCTAAGGCAAGCTGAGGGGTTTCATGGTTTTCACGCAGGTATTTACTGTTATTAATGTTCTCCCTTTCTAACTTTAGGTTTTGATCCCTTTGAGTCACCTTGAATGATTATTATTTGGTAAGCTTTTAGGGCTCATTGGATGCTTAATGTTAGATCCAATGATGTTCATTAGTTATCATTTATGAGCCATTGGAAGGTGAGTCAAGAAGACTTGTTTTTCACTGTCTGAGACTATTAATGCTCAGTGAATACCATTTCCAAAGGATAGTTATTTTGGGTCAGCTTTCATAGCTAAATGAAGAACCGGTTCGGGAGATGACTATAGGTCATCCTCCCCAACGCGAGGAAAAGACCTGAGAAACCCTCATCGCCTCTAGAAATCCCAAGCCCAGCTGACCTAACACTTCAAGGAATTTCCTTTACATTTTAACTTTTTATTTTCGCCAACCATTACAAACCCAATCGCTTTTATTAAATCCCAACATCCAAAGAGAAATCACTAGTGTAAAACCTCAGTATTAGTCATTTCTACGAAAAAACCCATCCCTGTGGACAATCCTAGAGCCACTATACTACGATAGCAATGTTACAAAGCAGTAGGAGGTATTAGGTATAAATTTTGTTGATTTAGGATACCCCACGGCACACGAATCACAGGGGTGAAAGATTTTGTCCCTTGGGTTACCCCGATATCTAACCGCCCCTTGCTAGCGAAGAGGAAGAAGATGAGGACGAGATGGCTGACCTCATTCATAACTTTGGCGCGCGGAAGCGTAAACGGGGTGCCAGCTTCAAGTGGGCAATTGATGCTACCCCTAAGGTGGTTGATGAGGTTGATCAACACCCAACCGGCGGAGGTTCGAAAGAGTAGGCGATAGTCGTTATGGACTCGCCTAAGATGGGCTTTCATGGCCAATTGGCTTTGGAGATTACGCACTCAGCAGATTTAGGAGAGTTCCTTTAACTCATGAGGAGATCCAGGAGGGTATTCCTTCGGAGTAGACTACTAGCCGGCCAGCCAAGGCTACTTCTTCCCGGTCCGGGCGCAGTAGGTTGTTGCTTCCCGACAGGTTGTTGTTATATTCTTATATTCCTCCACAGGGTCAAGCTCCCCTTATGGAGGAAGTGTTGGCTCCTGGGCTTGAAGGTGCCCAGGAGATTATCAATCGCTGGGAGCCATTCAACCGAGAAGAATCCCCGGTCGCCCATTTGGAACAACTATATCCGACAATGCTTCTGATGCCGGTAGAGGTGTGGGCTGAGGGGAAAGGTGAAAAATATGCCATTTCGATCCCTACCTATACTTGTAAGGAAGATCTCAAGTAGGCGGTCGAAGATCGAGATAACATACGCAACCGCAATCCTGCCTTATCACAGCCAGCACGTCACAATCGGCCACGCACTCCTTCTAGTATCATTACCGAGTCACTGCTTTATTCTAAGGTGTTCTTTTACGTGCTGTTACTACATCTTAATAACTCTACCAGCATCAAGAGTTTGACTGACCGAGGGATGGAGAGGTCGAGGCTCTATCGCCCCACCTGGCCGCTCTTCCGACCATGTAAGCTTAGTGCTTCCTTAAATGGGCTTTAGTCAAGATCCCGACGCTAGGAGAATGTGGCCAAAGGAAGTGTTGAAAGGATGGCCTGAGCCGAGGCAGAGAGAGATGCTGCTCGCCATGATGCCTTAATGGCCTACATGGATGCGGATGCAGGGAATGCCAGGGCAAAGGTGGAGTCCGAAATGGGCTAGTGGTAAAAATGCCTCTGCGCTGCAGCGAGGCTAGGTCAAGGCCGAAGACGAGGTTAGCAAATCCGGTCGACAAACGAGCCCGCACAGAACTGACTTGTAAGGAGCCGAAGTGTCCGCGATCCGGCAGAGGCCCCATGAGAAAAAAGGCCTTGAGGAGGCTTACAAGGAGGGTCAATGCACCTTCAACTACGGTACGGTGAAGCCGTGCTTTGCACATAATATTCAGGAAGCCAACCCGAGGTCCTAGACGGGATGTCGGATAATCACGCCCAAGTCAGTTATTCCGCAGTTCTTTATTAACTCTCGATGCCCCTGCGTCGTCCCCCGTCGGCTGCATCCATCGATGTTTGTCCCGTGAAGGCCAACGCGCCTCGAGAAGGAGGCTCCTACTACAGCTCTCGGTAATGCATCATGTGGAGGTAGGCGAGCACTTTCGTCGAGGTCAGCCAGATAAAGACGGCCTGTACACAAGAGAGTTCGGACAACAATATTTATACTTGCTCATCTACCGCCGTAGCAGCTAATGCGCAGATAGCGCTCTGTGGATCGAACACATGGATGGGTTTTCGCTTTACAAATGATTTTGTAATATCCATAATGGTGAGACTTTGTTCGATTTTGGTTTTGTATGTACGTTGCTTTCTATGCTAACCAAGGTAATTTGAAATAAGATGTAAAAGAAGTCCTTGAAGTTTTGGTCCACTAGCTGGTATGATAGGTTGCAAAGGTGTCTCAAGTTATTTCTCAAGATTGTGTGAAGATGACCGCAATATTTCAAACCTGATCTTTGTTTAACTTAAAACTAACCCTAAGCATCATTTCTTGAAACATAGCATTTAATGAGCATTCAATGCTCGTTGAAATCAAGATTTAATCTACTTCCAAATGGCTCATAAATAATAACTGACGGATGTCGTTGTATCTAACACTAAGAATAATCGAACCCGAAAAATACAAGATTTAACAACAAAGTACATCAAATAGCTTAACTATTTGTTTGAAACATAACTACGTGCACCCGCTTCGTGAACACAGAGAACACCCGCAAACATATCAACCCACTCTAGCAACCTCTTCAAGGTTTAGAGGCTTTAGTTTTCAAACATCCTTTGAGATGTCATCCTCAGTATGGTGTGTTTGGTCATTTAGAAAGCGAGAAAGTATAAGAGAGAAGAGAAAGTGAAGGCAAAACGGGGGCCCGTATCGAGAATGCTTCCCAATTAAAGTTAGTTATAAATTGTTCGAAAATGGCTTATATAGCCTTACAACAGTGAAAATACCAATCTAACCTAACTAGTATAATTACAGTGAGGGTAGAAATGAAATTAACCAAAAACGGGGTCGTTTGTACACAAAAATAGGGAATAAGGATTTTCGCTATAGGGGGAAATTTCGCTACATAGTGAAAATTCACAAAGAGCTTAAAATTACATAAGAATAAAATTACATAGCTTGCTAAATTCTCCATAAGTAGCGACTTCACATAGCTTAAATTTTGCTACGTAGCGAATTTTCTCTCCTATAACGATATTTCCTTGTTCGTTCTCGCTCAATTTCTTCACTCCTCGCTTGATGCAATTGGAAGATAAATCCTCATATGAACTCGATGTAAATCAGCTCAACTCATATGCCTAGCTTGCCATGATAGAATAGGCCTTCAAACTCCTGCAAAAACAACCACAAACAAATTAAATACAATCATTAGTACCAAAGGCACCCGAGACGTGTCAATCGACTTAACCAATATGATTAGTACACAAAAAGTACTTAGAACCTATCTTAAATAGGGTTCAAAATAGCACTTTTTGGGCACTAATCACACCCCCAACCGACACATTGCTAGTCCCGTAGCAATGCCAGAAGTAATCAACAAGTAGAGAACAATAACATGGGAGGTCAAAAAGCTTTGTACAGTAATGCATAGCCTACGATGAGAATCACGAAAACTTAAGCTAATAACCATCTTAAAAGAATGATAACTATACCGCGTTGACTGTCCAACAAGCTCCCTCCTCAAGGCATGAACCAGACTCTTATACATAAAGCTATTGGTTTGTTTGATCAAGTCTCAATCATAACCATTTAAACCGCACGCTCCCCCCCCACCCCAACCGAGCTAATGCCATAACTCAGATGTTAACTAACCTAAATAGATCAGACTCGCCCTTATTACACAATTCTTTTGCGTCGTAGGCAATGCCGAGGGTTTGATCACCAAAGTCCGTAATCTGGATTAACCGACGACTCTTAACCAGTGAAGGTTTAGGGCACCAAGCCATGAGGATCTTTCGACCACAAACTCTATAGGTTTCACCCCGAACTTCGAATGATTTCGAGCCTCTAGCACCTACAACTCGCTAAACTCCACCTATCCACCCGTGTAGCGAACACTAAGCTTTCCAGCGACCCCAACCTCAATTTAGGGCATCAAGCTTTAAAGGCTTTTACATACGCCCTGACCGTGCTCTGCTTCCAAGGAAAAGGAACGATTCTATTCTTTTCTTTTCTTTTCTATTCTTTAATGTGAGACACATTTGCCTTCTTTGTATGGGGGTCCGTAACCTATTCAAGGGAGTAAACGACACTAGGAACAGGTTTGCATTGTATGAGGGGGTTTTGTGCTGTTTCTTAGCCTATCATTGAGAGCTAACGTGCTCTATGTGTTAGCTAAAGGCTGAAGAAACAAAGTTAAAGACAACAAGAATTTGACTAGTCATCCACTAACTCAAGCATAGACCTCTAACGACACTCATTAGGAAAGGCTTAAGTTCATCATATTGCAAGGCTAATCATTACATATTCCAAAAGTTAATTAAATAAAATAAAAAATACGGGTGTAAAATAGAAAATGCAACATCGCTATAAAGTTTTTAATATAACCAAAAGGCTAGCATGTTTATAATAGCTGAACACAATACTCTAGCTGGGTTAAATAAACCACGCCTACTATCACACGCATACTAACAAATAGTCCCATACAAGACAAGTAGGCAGTTGATAAAACTAAAACAACACAAGTACAAAACAAAACAAAACATAAGTATGATAAATGCCACTTCCGACGCTAACTCTCCCCCCAACCAAAGCATCACTATGTCCTCACTAGGTAGGGATCGGAAAGCTAGAGAAGGAAGTGCGAACTTCTCACTGTGCTGGTGATGTAGAAGCTAGCGATCGGTCGCTGATAGAGGCTACCGCGTGACAAATGAAAGCACATCCAAAGAAGCTACCGGGCCGGGAGACAATGGAATATCCATGAGTGGGCGGGCTGATAGTGTTGTCACAGAATCGTGGGAGACCAAGGTGGCTCAGATCTATAAGAACAGCCCTGACTCAGGCGTATGACCGGGCCATCCGGGCCTGGGCAATGCCGTTGAGAAGCCAAAGATGCGTATGGCAAGAAATGCGGATTTACATCCATAACAGCCAAGAAATCCCTGGAAGTGACAGGGATGTGCTTAGATGGTTGCTGTGACGCAAAGGACGGCCCGCACCCAGGAGGAGTCAAAGCAGAGGGAGGAAGTGGAACTGTGAGGGATGAATCCGAATCGAGGTTCCCACTCCACCACCGGGACAGCCGTCATCCCTAGGCATGTCCGCATAATCATCCAATGACATCCTCCCCCGCCGGGACGAAAGAAAGAGCGCTGCATGATAGGCTCGCCATGGGATATAATCATAGCACAACTCTGCCGATGCTCAATACGTGGGTTCCTCCAGAACCCGAGGTGCTCACACGTGGCATAACAATCTCTATGATCAAAAGGAATAGCCTCTTACACGAGTCGACCCTTACGCGGACCTTTCTTCGAAATGAAGTGAAGAAGGCCATGATAAGCCTGCCCTACCGAACTGCAACCCCTCGATATCCGATAAAAGAGGCTCTGTAATAGCTCCTCTACTGCAAATGGGAAGGCAAAAGCTGGGGCCAGATTAGCCCGCAAGATGTGATCCGTGAGGAGCATATGTGGAGTGAAGCCGCCTCCGTACAAGGATGTAATCTGTGCTAGATTGAGAAATGAGCTGAATCCATCTCTAAAGTATGGGTGAGGCCACTACCGATAATTTTGCCGAAGTAAATGTGAAATTACCAGCAGCCTAGAGCGGTGGTGATATCCGGCTCACAAGAACTGTGACTCCACCATCTATACCGGGCGAAGTCAGACGGATCGACACACTCCTCGAGACGTCATGGTACAAACTCAAGAACCACCCGGATGTAAAAATCACGCAGTCATAAACGATGCAATAATACCTGTGGACCAACCGCATAGAATCTCGGAACCGTGGGTCCTCTGCCAATGCTGGTATATCATAATAGGACTCTCCGTGAAAGTCCTTGGCACGACAATCCACATTCCCGCATTCGTCACAATGAATAAAGGACGCCCACTCAAAGCAAGGGATAATCGATATGATGACCGCGGCAGACTCGAAAGTACCGAGACCGTGAAGGCCTTGGCCCTAGAACTCAAGACTCCCTCAAGCCGTATGTCCGGCCTCATGAAATGGCAAGGTTCTCTATGGAGGCCGTGGATGCACAGGAGAGGGGGGTCGACAGATTGGTCTCTGGATGGGGGCTCAAAGACCCCGCGGCTCCTCCGGGATATCGCAAAGCATGGCCGTAGTAGAGACACAAGGAGGTGCTTCGGCAACCTGAACTGGAGAGATGTCTACGGCAGCCCTGGAAGTGGCCGTGGCATCTCTGGTAGGAGAACGGTCCGAACCCCGGTCAGACAATGCCCTCCTCGTCCGAACCATCGCTGAGGCTTCGCAAATGGAAACCGGGCGAGGACTTACGTAAGAGGGGCCGAGATGGGCGTGTGGTGGCGAGATGGGCGTGCAGGTGCATAAGCATGGGCGAGATGTAAGTGCGCGACAGGGGTGAGATGTGTAAGTGCGCTGTAATAAAAGAGAACGGGGGGGTCCTTTATCGTGCTTCAGGAAGAGGTGCGAGAGGAAGCTTATAGTCATTCCTTGCCCAGAAAATATCCACTGTCAGGACGATTGCCATCAGAGAAAATTTTGTCCCCGCACCAAATTTTCTCGCATTACCAAAACAAAATAAAAGAACCATTATGCTAAAATATTAAAGAAGATTTTAATTAAAACTAAGGTATAATAAAATACTAAAATAAAATAAATTAAAAAATCGACCAATAAAGAAAAACAAAATTTATACATAGCTTGGTCTCAGTGGAGACCAAACCAACTCAGAGGGCTACAATGTCGGTCATGGAGGATCAAGGAGGGATATCTCCTCCTCTTTTTTGTAGAGTGGCAACAACATGTGGCTTCACTTGTCAGTCGTTAACCTTGAATACTTTTGTCTTTCTCGAGCTGATAAGGTCAACTAACCATTCAAATATGCTTGATGGATGATAAATGGGCTCGTCCATCGCGATTTGAGCTTGCCCGAAAATAGATGGAGCTTAGAATCATACAGGAGGACTTGATCCCCCTGATTGAAAGTTTTCCGGGTTATGAGCTGATCATGCCACTTCTTCTGCTTATCCTTTCAATCTTTGGAATTGAAGGCCATTGCTTTCAACTCTTCTAACTCGTCGATCTCTGCATTCTTTTAGCGCCTCTGCCTATATCCATGTTCAAATTTCAGATGGCTCCACCATGCCTCAGATTCGATTTCTATCAGAAATGCCTCTGCCATAAACTATGATACTTCGGGACATGCCGAGGATGGTCTTCAGACAGCCAGTTCAGAGTGCCCACAATGAGTCTAGGAAGCTTCCAAAGACCGTCCTTCATGCTGTAGAATTAACAACTTTCATCAGATGGTCTTTATTTCTCCGCTGGCGAGCCCACTTGACCACCTATTTGATGATCATACTGTGGAGGCTACTCAGGCACACCATATTTGATAAGAGGTTCTCAAAGGGTTTGTTACAAAAGTGAGAACCTCATCACCGATAATTGCTTTGGGAACTAATCTAGAGAAAATTGTTCTCCTTCAAGAATTCCAAGATCGACTCAGGGTCAGCCGCCCCGCATGGCACCGGCTCAAACTCCATTTGGACACGTAGTCTACCCCTACAAGAATGTAGGCATAGCCGAAGGAAGTAGGGAATGGTCCCATGAAGTCGATGCCCCATACATCAAACAATTCAACTACTAAAATGGGGTTCAAAGGCATCATGTGTAACACCCCAAATTATACCCTAACAATTTTATAACACGCTTTTTGTGTGATAATAAACGTAGCTAATTTATTCTAATAAATAAAATAAAGATAAAACAAAAGTAGAATATGCATAAGTTAAATTACAAATAATAAAGAAGATTTGAGGTTATCAGAAAATATTATAAATTGATTTGCAACATTATAAGAGAGCTGGAGGACCAAAGTAAAATAAAAAGGGGATAAGATCAATAAGGATAAGACCAAAGAAACATTTTCTCTTATTTGGTCTTGGAGAAAAGGAGAGCAAATACGAAGAAAAGCAGTTAAGAAGAAGCAGTTAAGAAGATTAAGGTGTATGGAATTTGAGTATGGGTACGATACATGTCTTTGGGTTGTATGAACTGCAGAATATTTGTATGAATATACATGTTTGGGTTTGGAAACTCCCAATCTCATTCTTCTTGTTAGGATTAAGTTGAGAAGAGCTCAAGGACCTTAGATATGTGCTTTAGGAAGGGTCTAGGCTGTAAGTTGAACCAAGAAAATTCCCTATTTGGATCATACAGTAGCCGGACTTTAGAACGAGTTTTTAGGTCAGAAGTAAAGGAATATGGAAGTAAGTCCTTCTGATAATTGTAGCCACATCAATTAAATTGATGTTAGGCTTTGAATTTCGATTTGGACTTGTAGACTAAGTTATAGTCCTTTATCGAGGTCAGCCCAGCTAAATCTGGTAGGGCCGCTTCGCCACCCGGTCAACTACCCAGACCTTAGAACGAGTTTTTGAACCAGAAATAAAGATAATTTGGTAGCAAGTCCTTCTGAAATTGTAGCCACATCAATGAACTCGATGTCAGCTTTGAATTTCTTAATTCGGGTTCCCAGACCAAGTTATGGTCTTTTTACTCGAATAGCCAAATGCGTGAGCTCGCCCATAGAGGTCGTCCTGTGAGGTCGCTGCAGCAATCGTAGAGGTCGTCGTCCTGAAGAGGCTCGGTCCCGTAGAGGTCGCAGGGTCCCTGCAGGCGCCGCCGTGACCTCGTAGGGGGCCGTCGATCCTCGTAGAGGCTGTCGATCCCGAAGAGCTCACCGTCAAGACCGGGATCGCGCATGACCTCCAACTTCGGCGTCATATCTCCTTCGTCTCGAACTCCGATTCGGTGTTCTCGACTCTATGGAGCTCCATTGAGTCAAGAATCCATCCATATGCCTGAAGAAGATATTAGATGTCAGACCAGGTGTTAGACTGAGCTCGTCACTGCAGCTCGTTAGTTCAGTCACCCGTCAAGACTGATCACAAGATGACCTCCAACTTCGGAAGGTCATATCTCCTTCGTCTGAACTCCGATTTGGGTGTTCTTGGACTCTATGGAAAGCCCATTGAGTCAAGAATCCATCCATATGCCTGAGGAATATATTAGATGTTAGACCAAGGTGTTATACTGAGCTCGTCACTTCAGTGCAACTCGCTACCCAGTCGCCGTCAAGCATTTCATCACAAGATGACCTCCAACTTCTAAGGTCATATCTCCTTCTGCCTGAACTCCGATTTGGTGTTCTTGACTCTATGGAAAGCCCATTATCAAGAATCCATCCATATGCCTGGAAGAAGATATTAGATGTCAGGACCGAGGTGTTAGACTGAGCTCGTCACTAGTGTACTGTCGGCTTCGTCGCCGTCAAGATCGATCACTACATGACCTCCAACTTCTAAGGTCATATCTCCTTCGTTTGAACTCCGATTTGGTTGTTCTTGGACTTATGGAAAGCCCATTGAGTCAAGAATTCATCAATAGACAGCTTGATAAGATTGGAACTCATATTAGTTCCAGAAAACACGGAAAACAGTAGGCAGTACAGGTAACCATAGTTAATTGTATTATGAACGCCTATTATGAATTCATAAATAGCTCATAAGTATACAAAGGTAACCATAGTTATTTATGCATATAATGAAGTATGAAAAATGTAAAGATATGAATAATTGATTGTATATATATCTCATATAATTACCGAATGACAATAATTATTCTAGAATATGAAATATATAATCGAACATAAAATACATATTGATCATTCGCTGTAACTGGTAGATGGATAGACGGGCATTTATTAGGAAAATGTCTGGCGTGATACAAGTTCCGATATTTTGGCCCTCGCTTCGTCGATGACATAGATCCCGTTTGGATCAGGTGGCCCCGAAAGGGTCACCACAGAGCCTCCGGGCCCTCATGGATAGTCACCTTCAGATAAAGGATGATACTCTTCTCGTATATTATATTAGCCGCCTTTCTGCCTCTCATGGACCACTGTTTACAAGAATATAGCGCTCCGGGTTCCTCATGGACCACTGCTTGCATGCTGAGGTATAGCGCCTTTCGGCCTCATGGCTTCAGATTCACTTTGCCATGCATATGAAACATAAAGAAAATGACAGGTATACGCAAAGGAAGTGTGTAGAGATTACACGACATGATATGAGAAGCATGGCACGCTATGCGATGATAGTATACGCTACAAGAACAAGAAGTAAAAGTACAATATTACATGGTATATGAAGATGATAAGAAATGAAATCGATTATGAAAAGTATATATATATATATATATATATATGAGAAATGATAAGAGTCTGCAAATGTTATATGTGTTATATGCATTTGTATAAAAGTGTGTGACTCTTAATAGTCATATTCCCACTAAGCCGCAGTTTAGCACGGTGTTCAATCCGTGTAGGCGTAAGAGGAAACGAACCCAGGGCAATCCACATCAAGAATAAAGGCCACACATCATCAGTGCCCACTGAAGACCTTGTGTCTATTTTACATGAAATTTTGTAAACTAATGTAAATATTGTAAATGTTGAACATTTCCATATATATTTGAGCTTGTATATATATTTGTAATCCAAGCATGAATGTAATACAAGTTAATTGTTTAACATTATATGAATATGCAAGTGTAAAGGTTATGGGCATGATAAAAAGAGCTTAATTCCTCACTGACATCCTGGCGCTGAGTCACGCCACAGCTTTAAGCATCAGAAATCCCTTGACGGTCTGACCTCGCCAATCGGGTCGGATCGGAGAAAGGGTGTCACATCATGTGACGACGGGAAATCTTTCCCAATCTTTGGCACTTATCACACTACTTGCACATGGTGTAGGCATTCTTAAACAATGACAGCCAATAAAAGCCCGAATGCAGCACTTTTCATGGTTGTTTTCTGTGAAGCGAAATGGCCTCCACACGCACTATCATGGCAATGGCTGAGAATTCCTTCCTGTTCTTCTTCCGGCACACATTTCCTTATTATCTAATCAGCACAATACTTGAACAAATACGGATCTTCCCAATAGTACGAATGAACCCTTGCATGGAAGAACTTTCATTCCGTGGTTGTCCATTCCATTGGTAACTCTCCTGCTACTAAAAATTGGCAATGAACATACCATGGTGCTATACTCATCAAGCCGCAGAGACTCCTCCGAAATTCATCAAATATAGGAGGCTGCGGGTATTGTGTGCTATGGTTAACTGAGAGATGATCGACAACAACGCTCTCCACACCCTTCTTATCTCAACTGGATACAACTCTCAGAGTAATAGAACTGCATCTAATAAGCCGAGCCTTGGAATTCGTTGTGAGTAGATATTTCAATGTTGAATGATCTCGTGAAGATTACAATATCTCGACCCAATCAAATAAGATCTAATCCTATCTGGAAGCATGTAATTCACTCGCTAGCAATTCTTTCCGTAGTAGTGTAGTTTCGAGCTTCCATTTAACGTTTGCTTCGCATAATACACCACATACTCTGCCTCTACTCTCTGCCCGAACCGCCCGACAAAGAAGGTCACTAGCATCGCACATTACCTCAAAAGGCAAGTGCCAGTTAGGGGCTCTCACAATGGGTGTTGTAGTCAAATATGCCTTAAGCTCCTCGAACTTATCTTGGCATTTTGCATCCCATTCGAACTTTGCATTTTTTTCAAGGAGCTTGTAGAGCGGCTTAGCAATTTTCGAGAAGTCTCGGATGAACTCCAAGGAGAAGCCCCGCTTGTCCCAAGAATTATCGCACTGTCTTCACATTAGTAGGAGATGGCAATTTCGAGATCAATTCTACCTTGGCTTTATCCACTTCAATTCCCCTCTCAGAAATGATGTGCCCCAACACTATGCCCTGATTTACCATAAAATGGCATTTTTCCCAGTTTAGTACTAGGTTCTTTTCGATGCATCTGTGGAGGACAGTTTCCAAATGGATGAGGTATCCATCGAAGCTTTCCCCGTAAACTGTTATGTCATCCATATAAACTCCATATAATACGCCTCCACCATATCAACAAAATACCGAGCATACAACGCGAAAAAGTGGCTCTGCATTGCATAGACTGAAAGGCATCCTCCTATAGGCATATGTACCGCTAAAAGGACAAGTGAAAGGGTCTTTTCCTCGATCATCTACAGCTAATCTCGATCCGAAATAGCCTGAATACCCATCTAAAAGCAGTAGAAGCGGATGACCTGATACTCGAGGAGTCGGGCTCCATGAAGGGTAAGGAAAGTGATCCTTCGCTGGCCAATTCTTCATTCAGCTCTCGTATTCGATACATACCTCCACTCGTAGTAAGTCGGGTGGGCATTTCCTCTCCTTTCTCATTGAGCACCGTAGTAACCCTTGATTTCTTGGGTACTACTGGGGTCGACTTACCCAAGAGCTATCGATACTGGGGTATATGATGCCTAGCTTGTAGCAATTTCAACACTTCCACTGCATCACCTTCTTGCATATGCGGATTCAGTCTCCTCTCAGGGCCAGCTTCGAACCGCTTCGATTCCTCTTTCAAGTAGATATGATGTAGATATGATGGGTGCATACGGTCATGGATGCCTTTCAAATCGGAAATCTTCCATCCGATTGCTTCGTTTCCGTGAGGATTCAAGCAAACTAACCTCTTGTAGATTGCTCAATAGTGAAGAAATCACTACTGGACAATGCATTTTTCCTCCCAAAAATGCATATTTCAATTCAATAGGTAGGGGTTTAAGATCTAACTGTTGAGGACCATGTCCCTCACTTCCAGTACGTAGAGGTAAAACTTTAACCTTTCTTCTCCATTGCTCATACAGTAGGCTCACTTTTTGAAGCTCCTGTTGGTCTTCATTACTGTCAACCAACTCCCTGGTTAATACGTCTTGCACAAGCAGCTCATTTTCTTGTTCTTCAAGAATGGCCTCTATCGCACAAACCTCTTCACTTTCATTCTCCTGTTGGTGCATGTGCTTTTTGCTCAGATGGAAGATATCGTTCTAAGGTCATATTTCCAAAGGTTAGCCGCATCACCCCATTCGACAATTAATGACTGTGATTGAAGTGGCAAAATGGCCTCTCCCAGATGATCGGGTACACGGTTAGCCCTACTACGACCTGGCTCGCATCAAGCACCCGCTAAAATCCACTGGATAGTGCACTCATCCACCTCGAATCAAAACATCCTCAACTCGTCCCCTTTGGTATTTTGATGGACCTATCGGCCAGAGACAAAGTGATAGTGGTTATTAAGTTCGCCAGCCCAAGCTGCTTATACATGGAAAAAGGCAGTAGATTAACACTTGCCCCCAAATCTAGCAATGCCTTTTCCACACAAGTGCCGCCTATGTTAACGGAGATTGTAAGACACCCTGGATCTTTATACTTCACAGAGTTCAGACTAATGATGGCACTCACTTCGCTTCGCCAAAAGGCCTTTTATTAACATTAAGGCCTCTTCTACTATGCATAGGTCCTTCAAAACTTTGCATACGTGGGGATTCTGCTTGATCAGCATCGAAGAGGTTAACCTTCACCTCGCTATAGTACTTCTAAAATTTCAGTTCAAGTTAACCGACTTTTCCTTTTTCTCAAGTGCCCGTGGGAAAGGAGGTACATTGTGTTTTCACCTCTTCCCCGTCGGTTTTTCTTCCTCTAGTGGTTCAACCAATCGTGGGAGCTTTCGCTAGGTCTGACTCCGCCGGGTCTCGCTATGTACCACTTCTCAATGTTACACGCTTGACTTCATCAATTCTTGCATTAGATCACCATGAGCCTATCTCATGCATTCCTCGAAGTTTTATTGTCTCTGGGAATTTCCCTTTCAGACCCCGCCGCCGGGTTAGACAACTCCGAAATGGAACTCGCGCTGTCATATTTGTTTGAGATCTCATAATGCATATCGCCTACTTTCTTGTCGAAAGTGAGCTCTAATTACCTCACTTTCGATTAGTCTTCAACATTCAACACCTTTTGTTCCTCCACAAAGGTACCTACTACCTCGCTTAATCTCGTAATCGCTTGCTCAATGTGAGGTTAAGAAGGTGGAGGTCGTCGCTGCGGTTCTCTCGGGAGCATATGCAAGGGGTTTCGCTTTCCATGATAGGTTCTGATGATTCCTCCAATTAAGGTTATAGGTCACATACGGAAAGTATCACATTTATTTCACCTAAGACATGGGCATGTTTCAGATCAAATCCTCATCGAAGGAACCATCAAGTACGTCTCCCAAGATGGCTACTGGATCGACAATTAAAACAGCCGGGTGAGATGCGGTGCACTAATCACTACTTGCACTTCATGTTGATTTCATTTCAAGCTCCTAACTCAGTCAAAGTGGTCAGCTTTGCTTTCATCTCCGTGTCTCTCGAAAGTGCATAAATGCCTCCTTCGTGGGCCGAAGGCCTCATTTTTCAGCCTCTCGATTCGCCTCGTCCCATGCCTTGGATGTTTCGCCACATAGTTCAAAAGTCCATGGCTTCATATGGGTGCTTGCTCGTGAAGTCCTCCACATGGTTTCCTAGATATCTTCTACGGTCGAGACATACCATCATAGAAGTGATTCACAAGCATCCATATATCAAAACCATGGTGTGGACATGCAATCGATATTCCCATGAACCTCTCCCAACACCGATAAAACTTGATTATCGAGGCCGAGTAAGTGTAAATTTGCCTTTTCAAACTGCTATCTGTCACCGTAAAAATTTCTTCAAAATCACCAAGTTCTACCACTTAATTGTTCTCTACCGCTGAATCGAGCCGGACCCGTCTGGCTTCGTTGTCAATGGAAATGCTTTCACTAAGTAAGTCCATGTCGATACACCTTCCTAAAAAGTTGTGAAAACTTCCTCGAACTCCCCGATATGTATATGGATTTTCATTCCATTCCATGAAAAGTTGGGAAGCAGGGGCATCAAATGTGGTCTTACCACCACATCACGCAGTGAGATGACGCAGAAGGCACTCACTCTAGGTGTACGTGGTCCCTCATCGACCTATATAATCAGGGGTTTATCGAGCCCTTGCCGACTTTGCTATTCTACAGAGGATCCATTTCGCCTTCACCGCGGTACACCGACTTTACAACCTTGTTCAATCGGGTGTACTAACTCTTGCAATCTAATTCGATATATCTCTATCCCAGTGGTACATAAACACCTGTGAAACAAAAAGAGACAAAGCAAAGAACAACAACAGGGCTTGCCAAAAAGATTAGTGTTAGCTAAGAAATAAAATGATTGTTATTCATAAAAAAAAAGCCCAGTAGTGACTGCTGAGAAAAAAAAAACTTGAAATTCTAAACAATGGAATTCAAAAGATGAAGGTAAGGTCACTACTTGTACGAGGATTACAAGTACTATCAACTCATCATCTGTAATACGACACCATCCCCTGAATGGCGCCTACTCCGTTCGTGCCACAAAGAGGTTCTAACAACAATATTTATACCTAAATTATCTTCTACCGCCGTAGCAAAGCTAACAAGAAGATACGCTCTAGGATCGAACATAGTGGATGGGTTTTCGCCTTACAAATGATTTTGTAATGATTCATAATGGTGAGACTCTTTGCTCGATTTTGGTTTTGTATAAAAATGCTGGTTGTTTTCACTACGCTTAATCAAGGTAATTTGGAAATAAGACGAAAAAGAAGTCTCAGTTTCGGGGCCACTAGTTTGGTATGATAGGTTGCAAAGGTGTCCTCTGCTATTCCTCGCACAGGAAGATGACCTATAGTCATTTCCAAAACCGATCTTTGTTTAACTTAAAACTAACCCCAAGACCATTTCCTCTTCAAACATAGCATTTATCGAGCATTCAATGTTCCCGAAGTTTAAATCAAGTATTTAGACCTACTTCCAATGGCCTATAAATGACAACTAATGGATGTCAAAGGTATCTAACACTCAAGAATACACCGAACCCGGCAAGCTTGCCAAGCATTGACCAATGAAAGTACATCAAATAGCTTTAAACCTAATTTTGAAAGTTCAACATAACTACGCAAAGACTCGCTTCGTGAAATACGTAGGAACACCCGCAAACATATCAACTCACCTAGCAACCTCCTCTTCAAGGTTTGGGAGGTTTAGTTAAACATCCTTGAGCTGTCATCCTCAGCGGTGTGTCTGGGTCGTTTAGAAAGTGAGAGAGAAAGAGAAGAGAGAAGAGAGAAAGTGAAGGCAAAAAACAAATGACTGAGAATGCTTCCACCAAAGTTAAGTTACAAATTGTCTAGAAAATGGTTTATATAGCCTTACAACAGTGAAAATACCAATCTAATCCTAACTAGTATAATTACAAGTGAGGGTAGAAATGAAATTAACCAAAACTAGGTCGTTTGTACACAAAAACAAAGGAATGAAGGATTTTTGGTTAGTAGAAATTAGCTGGGGCTCATATTAGAAGAATTTACGCAAAGAGTTTAATTTTTCTCCTCTATAGCGATATATTTCCTGATGGTTCCTCGTTCACTTCCTTCACTCGGCTTCGATGCAATCGAAGATAAATCATATGAACTCGATGTAAATCAGCCTAACTTCTCGATATGCCCAGCTTGCCATGATAGAATAGCCTCCTAAACCTCTGGTAAACTACCACAAACAGCTTCTAAATACAATCATTAGTACCAAAGGCACCTGCACGTGTCAATCGGTTTAACTAATATGATTAGTACACAAAAAGTACTTAAAACCTATCTTAAATAGGGTTCAAAATAGCACTTTTTAGGCACTAATCAAGAGCCTACTTTCCTCTCCTGGAGTAACCAAGGAGAGTGAGGAGCATGATGTTTATGGGTTGTATTTCATGGTTGCTCATTGAGCCTTGTTTCTTCATCCATGTTTTTGCGTAGTTTTTGTTGTTTTGAAACCAAGTTCAATAATGAAGCATGTGTTATCAATAATAAAGCATGGGGTGTTCACGATAATAAAGCATGTGTTGTTTACTAATTTGATGTGGGTGCTTTACTTCTATCGAATCACATAACTAAGCACTTAGCCGGCAAGAAAAAGATAAATTCTTGGAGTAGGACATAGATCTGCTTTGGATGAACATTCCAGTTAGCAAGGTTCATTGACCCTTCTTCTACCGCTTCCTTACCCGGACATCTCGACAAAATTAACCGGGCATCAACCATACTAGCCGATGTGGCATTAACCCACTCTGACTTTGGGATGAACCACGGCATCAACCATGCTCTACGGCAGATATCAACTCCACCCGAACTCGGTAATGAACTAGCTGGGCATCAACCATATTGGGCCAGTAGGACATCAACCTTACCTGGACTTTGTTATGAACCAGTTGGGCATCAACCATACTGGGCCGATAGGACATCAACCTTACTCAGACTTTGTTATGAAATAGCTAGACATCAACTATACTAGCCTAAGAGAGTACTCAACTTGGTCTGACTTTGTTATGAACCAACCGGGCATCAACTATAATCGGGCTCCAGAGAACATCAACCTTACCCTGCTTTGTTATGAACCGTATGGGCATCAACCATACCGGCCTGGGTAGACATCAACCTTACCCCAGCTTTGTAATGAACCAACCGGCATCAACCATACTAGCCAGAGGACATCAACCTTACTCCGCTTTGTAATGAACCATTGAACAATCCATACCGGGCCAAGAAGACATCAACCTTACCCGGACTTTGTAATGAACCAGCTGGGCATCAACCATACTGGGCCAGTAGGACATCAACCTTACCCGGACTTTGTTATAAAAAATTGAGACTGGAACAAAGTTAGAAATTGAATCATTCTTTATTGATAGTACCTTTTGAGGTGCATAACATTCCACATTCTAGGTACAAGTGTCCCGTCTAGTTTATCTAATGCATACGATCCTGGATTCACTGTACTTATGTTACAAGTAACATAGTGGTCCCTCCTAGTTTACTGAACTTTTCGACCGACGACCTACTGTGTTTTTGAAAACTTTTCAGACTGTGTCCCCATTGAAACACACCGGTTTCACGGCCTCAGAAAGGTTTGCTAGCCTCGCGTGGTATGATGCTATTCGCACGCCACGCTTCAATGAAGTTCGTCCCGTCGTGTCTAGGATCATTGATCGCGCTCTGTGCATCTCACCCGCTTCTGCAAATCGCCTCGGCATGGCATGCCGATTCGTTGGGACTATAGCCTCCATCCCACAAGTGAGCGCGACCTCTGATATGAATTTGAGGCCGTCGCCGAGCCGTCATTCTATAGGCCCAAAGCACCCCGGGGAGTTCTTCCACCCATTTTGCCTTTTAGTCGTAGCCCAATCGTCTCTCTTTAAGGCTGGCCAACAGTTTTATTGTGCTTCATTAAGCTGCTCGGATACCGCTGGGTGGAGTATAGATTCTGTTTTCACCCCGGCGTAGTTCCCGTATGTCCATGATTCAATCGAGGCCCGTTGTCTGATACAATTGATCGGAGTATACCGAACTGGCAGACAATATTCTTCTAGATGAACTGAGTGACATCCTTATCTTTGATTGATGCAAAAGCCTCGGCTTCTATCTACTTGCTGAAATAATCAGTCGCTACTAGCAATAATTTTTCCTGAGCCAAGGCGATAGGAAGCAGCCCGACTATGTCAATTCCCCATTGGGCGAAAGGCCAAGGGATCATAATGGAAATTAGATCCTGAGCCAGTGATCTCAAGACAGGGGCTAGTCGCTGGAATTGATCACACTTTCGTACGTAGCCTGCGGGCATCGTGATCTCATTGTCGCCAATAATACCCCGAGTACGGGCCTGCGGTGCCAATGTTCTATCACCCGGATTGATTACCATATCCCTTCATGCGCATTAGCCAATACATATTGTCCCCTCTAAGAGTTAAACACTTTAAGTAAGGGTCTCGCTCAGTGGACCATTTAAACAACTGCCCGTTAACCAAAGAGAACCCAACGATCGGATTCGACTATGCTTGCTCGCTTGCCCGAGTTCTCCCGTGTCGATATACCGTGACATGGGCCCATCCAGAGCGGGGACCTCGGGCCCACCGACTTACTCCTGCAAAGGACAATTGACGAATCCAGTTGATAATAGATGAGCAGGAACATTGTTTCTCTTATCTAAGAGAAGCTATGAATAACGACTACATGCCCCGCTCTCACATTCTCTAGCCGATGTGTTAACTCCAAGTTGAAAAGTCGCTGCCGCTTTAAACTAAGATACGACTTTCCATCTCAGGGTCTCACACTAAATTCTTCATTTACTCGCCTCATGACCAACTTCAATCACTGAATCGAGCCTATTTGCCAGACATGGTAGCCTTAGTTCACTTGCCAGATGGCACATATTCGACTATTATTGAGGCGCCGGTTTAAATGGATAGCTTGTTCAATTTTCTCCCGAATCGATTTGCTGCAAACCGATGCCGACTCGGCACAGATGCCTCGCCTACATTAAGGATCCACCACCAGCTTTCTACCCCGCTTGTTCGAATTTGGGATTTCGCTAGAAAATCCGCTAAAACCTGTCATTTTAGCCAATCTGGTCAGACCGACACGACCGCTTAATTCATCTGCCCATCGCGCCTATCCTCGCGGGACAAGTCAAAGCTTGTGGAATGGTGTCCGAAGAGGAAGGCCGGCTTAGCACAATAATGGAGTGTGCTTGAAGTAGGCTGAGCTTCTTCATCGCTACTCAGAGGCCACGCCGCTCGCCGAGGTGACTATATCGGGTTTCTAATGCCGATCATGACTCGCAGATAGTACCATCGCCTCGCTTTTATTCTCATCTTCAATGTGGCAAAAGACTCATTAAGACATCCGAGATCGCTTAGGTACACGAAGAGTGTTTCATTACTTTTAAGGTTAGCAAGGATCGGAGGTTCCGCAAGATACCGCTTGATAACAGGAGGGCTTCATCACATTCCTCATCCCATCCGCCTGGTCAGCCCTCGAGGGTAAGTGGAAGAACACTTTACGCCTCAGAACCGAGAGATGAACCGCCCTGTGGCGGCCAACCGACTCCGGCCGAATCGTTGTACTCCCTTTCTGCAGGCGGAGCCGAGGACCCGTAATAGCTAAGTTGAGCTGGTTACTTTACCCCCTCTGAGTCACCATGAAACCCAAGAATCGGCCCGTGCTAACTTCGGAGGCGCATTTTGAGGGATTGAGCTTCATACCGTATGCCCTTAAGAGTTCAAAAGCATCTTGCAAGTGTCCAACATGGTCTGGGCGTTCTTTGGAATTTACAAGCATGTCATCAATGTAAACCTCCATGGTTTTTCGTAGTAAATGTCCGAACATCTTCGGGTCACTAACCTCCGATAAGTCGTCTCAAGATTTTTGGGCCAAACGAAATCACATCAGAGCAACAATCCGTATGGGTGATGAAGGTTGTTTTCTCCGTGTCTAAAGGATGCATGGGTATTTGATGATATCTCGAGAAGGCATCCAGGAATGACAACATCCCATGCCTAGCCGACGCATCAACGATCCGGCTCCATCCCGGCAGAGGAAGTCACTGAGGTACGCCCGGGTCGAGATTTTGCAGTCCACGCACCCCCTTCGCTTTTCGCCTGGGGACTGTCAGCTACTGGCCGCCCATTCCGTACTTTATCTCCGATGAACTCGCTTCCAAGAGATTATCCACTTCCTCTTGAATAGCCTGATGTCGATCCTAGTGGAAACGCCTCACTTTCTGTCTAACAGGCCTGGCCGAAGGAATGACATTTAGTTTGTGAGAGGCGTGTACGAGGTTAATGCTGGCCATGTCTGAGTGAGTCTAGGAAACACATCCATATTACGGAGCAGAACTTGCTGTATTTGTTCCTTCTCCTCACCGAAAATGAGGGAACTAACATAAGTAGATTTATCCGCCCGGGCCTAGTGGACATTGATTCTGTGGGGTCAATGTTCAATCGCTCCTCGTCTTCCACCGCGCCAGTGGTGGCGACCAGTTGCAGCCCCATGCCCGGTCTTGAGGGCCTGATCAGGAGCTGCTTCTCACGCTCCTGCACTAACAATTGGTAGCATTGTCGAGCTGCTAGTTGGTTGCTCAGGAGATCAACTTGCCCAGCACTGGTCAGATAGCTGATCATTTGATGGTAGGCCGATGGCACGACTTTCATCGCATGCAGCCATGCTCGACCAACAATGGCATTGTACGGGCCCAGATCTTCGACAACTGAAAACAAAACCTGTTGAACCACCGGCTTTGCTCTGATGAGGAGAGTAATGTCACCCATTGTCACTGTGGTTGCCCCGTTGAAGGCGGATAGGATTCTGCAAACCGAACTAAGCCTATCCAAGGAGATGTTCATCCGCCAGCGGCACCGCAATGGCATCACGCTACGCTAGTGGTCAACTAATACTCTCAGGCACATCAAAATCATTGATACATAAAGTAAGTACAAGTGCATCATGGTGGAGTAATGACCGATGGGTTAATAGGGGAAAGGCCTGGCCATTGCCTAGGGCGTGATGGTGTTGGATGGTGTTTATCCGGGCGGACGGTCTTGCCAACTGACCTCTTCTTAAAGGCGCTTGGGTCAATCTTGATGGTCGGTCGGTCCATGATATGTGGTTTATGATCTTGGCCTTAGTTTGGTTCGACCGTTGGCGGGTTAGAGCCAGGATGCGAGATCTTTCTGATACCACTAAAGCTGTGATGCCCCCGACTTAGCACGATTGTCGAGGGTGTCATCATTTTTCATTTACTATAAACTTATAACCTTTAAGCTTGTTCATTCATATAATGTTAAACATTTAACTTATGTATGTGCATGCCGGCCGGATTACAAAATATATACAAGCTCCATATATGAAAGTGTTCAATATTTACAATATTTACATTGTTTACAAAAGAAACAAAATACATATACATTAGACCAAAGGGTTTTCCAATGGGCACCTAGTGATGTGTGGCCTTTGACTGCTGATGCGGATTGTCCTGTCCTTTGGTTTCCTGCTTACAACCTTACGGATGAAACACATGCTAAACTTGTAACACCTTACAAGAAATATACCTAGTTGTTTTTCAACATGTTAGAATTATTTTGTCATTATAAATTGAAATCTTAAGTAAATTAACCAAAATATAGAAAGTTAGAAAGCAGGAATTTTACAAGAGTGAAGGACAAAGGGTAATTTGTAAAAGGGGTATAAAATTTATAAGTTGTTAAGATTTAAAAGGTCGAAGTAGAAATAACTAAAAATTGAAATACAAATTCCTAGAGTGGGAGGGGACTAAAAGCGAATAATCAAACCTTCACTATAAATAGAGGAGACCCGAAAATGGATTATTTTTGGTCTCAATGAAATACGAGAGGGAGGAAGAGGAAGGAGAAGAAGAGGAAGAAAGGGAAATCAAGCCAAGGTATGGATTCTTATGTGGATGCATGACTTTGGCATGATATTTGTACATGATTATGGAGTATGAGTCTTTAGGGTTTTCCTTGAAGATTAAATTGGTTCCCTTTTCTAGGGTTTTGTTAGGAAAACATCCCAACTCTAGAATTAAGGGAAGTTTGGTTGAAAATCCCTAGTTGATCATAATTAAATATGGAATCATTCACAATTCCAAGGTTTGGGTGAACTTGGGTATGAATCCTTGGATTCTTTGACTAATTAAAAGTAATTGTGGAGGGATTTCATGTTGATTTTTGATGAGGAGTGAAATATAAGTGAATTGTGGAAGAAAAGTGCATGAAAAATGTGAAATCCTGAATTTATGGGCAAATTTAGGAGACTGTCTGGGGTACACCTTGAACTGTATCACCGATGCAGGTGATGTAGTAGCCAAGCATAAGTCTGACCTTCGAACCGAACTGTGCGGTATAGGTAGGGCGCAATGCCGATGCCCGGTGGTCCCTACGACCCCTCTTAATACGATTTTGTGATGGCTAAAATACGCATTAGGAAGTATAGAAAATGATGAAATTAAGTGAGAAATGTCTGCAGGTACCTGTGTGAGGTGCGAGTTCGATGGAGCAAAGTTCATGCCCAGATAATAAGATAGGAAGTTCCCCGAACACATCTGATCGTAGGAATACTGGTAAGTATTAAATGACCACGGCATACGTCACGGCGTAGGCGGGGAACGTCCACGATTAGTACTTCGGTGCTCGATTAGTGCTCAGGCACTCTGATTAGTGCTCCGGCATGATTAGTGCTCGGCACTCTGATTAGTGCGCCGGTACTCTGATTGGTGCTCGGCACTCTGATTAGTGCCCGGTACTCTTGATTAGTGTTAGAGCCTCGATTGAATACTCGATTACTCCTGTTAGTCTTCACGGAACTCTGTCATGTTAGTGCTACGACACTCCACACATCTGATTAGTGCTATGGCACTCACATTCAAATACTTGCTGGCAATCTACTTTGTCTTCAAAGGCACTTAGTCTTTGTATAGTATCTTTGGATACTTATTGTGTTGTGTCTTACACTTTTATTAGCACTGGTCTAGGTATTCCCATAGTTATATGATAATAACCTGAATAATGAATAAGAGGAAACGAAGGTGTATCGTTCTGATCTGTAATACCTATGGGTATTTCTGAATATGAATAAGCTCTGTAACTCCTACGGGAGTCCCGAATAAACATAAGTCTGTTATAAGTATAAATTCTGAATACGAATAAGCTTTGTAACTCCTACGGGAGTCCCGAATCAACATAAGTCTGTTATAAGGATAAGTTCTGCATAAGAATAAGCTCTGTAACTCATACGGGAGATCCGAATAAGCATAAGTCCGTTATAAGCATAACTACTTGTATAAGTCCATGATATGAATGCATGAAATTTCTGATATCTGTTGTTATTATATGCATATTACCTATGTTTCCCACTAGCGTAAAAACGGCGGGTTCAATCGGGTGAGTACGGAAAGAAGAGACAGCGATATTCGCATTACTGCTTAGGGCGACACAGTAGGGGTTCATCGTTTGTGGGTTCGCTCGATCGACAAATGTAAATGTATAGTTTTTGAATATGTAAATGAGACTGATCCTGTTTGTAAATCTTTGTAAACACCGCTCACGATTGGTAGTTTCATTTTGAACTTTGTATATGATATGTTGATATATTATAAGACTTGGATATACGATAATACGATTATGCGGAGTAAGAGAGTCCCGGTGTATTCGCACCCGAACTCGGTTCGGATCATGTCGGTCGGACCAGGAATCGAGAGTGTATGAAAGCTTATAGCTTAGTGGGAAATCATACTCGTAGACGAACTCTAATAAGAGTCATCACACTTTACACATATACATATACATATAACATATCATATACTTATTTCGTATTCCATGCTTGTCATATACACATGCTTATATATATTTCATACCTATAATTTACACATGCTTATGCATTCTTATACTTTCTTATCATATCATATTTCATTTCATGTCATTTACATTTTTCTTCTTATTCTTGTCAACATGTACTTGTCCTTTGTTTACATATCATCACATAAGCGATCTTGTGTTTTACCATATCATGTCATATATCATATACATTTCATTTGCGTATACTTGTCATTTGCTTTTATGTTTCATGTCTGCAAAAACCTTAGAAGTGGATAAAGGAAACTATAAAGGGCGAAAGGCGTTAGTACTCATTATGCAACAGGTGGTACATAAGGGCGAAAGTATTGTTATCATTATGCGAGACAATGACCATCTATAAGGACCCGAAGGCGATGTAATGACCCAAACATGGCTAGGCGTCGATTATCTTGCAAACTTGTTTCCTAATAGGCATGCCCATCTATCCCATACGGGTTACAGCCCGGTGATTATTGTATTTTATGTTTAGTACATATCTCATATTCCTGAATGATTATTGTCATCTGGTAATCATATGCGATATTTTCACTCATTTATTCGTATCTTTGCATTTTTCATATTTCATTATATGTATGAATAACTATGGTTACCATGTATTCTTATGAACTATTTACTATCATTCTAATATCAAGCTATATATGGATGGATTCTAGACTCAAAGGGCTTTCCATAGAGTCCAAAACGGAGTTCGGATGAAGAAGTTATGACCGTCCGAAGTTGGAGGGCACACATGACTAGCCAATCCTAGCCGCCAGTAGCTCTAGAAAAACCTATATTTCAGCAGGGTTATGTTCACCTACTGTCCTCCACAGGTATATGGTTAGAATCTTGACTAAATGGGCTTTCCATAGAGTCCAAGAACACCCGAAACGGAGTTCGGACGAAGAAGTTATGGCCGTCCGAAGTTGGAGGTTTGAAGGTGTGCAGGGGCTACGCAATTGCGAGGAAACCCACACAATAGCGTGGGTTCCACGCACCAGCGTGCCAGAGAGCTCCTTGGCAACTCCGGTACATGCAGATTTTGACCCGAAACCATCCCGGAACAACCCTTGTCCACCGACCACATTATCCTCCCAATTGAGGCCCTGAACATGCCTGAGCACGGCACGAACATGCGAAAACACGACAAAACCATCCTCTGATCAATCCCAGGAAATCACCCCAAAGTAGAAATAAACCAAATTCCAAAATCCATACAAATTCTACACCAAAGCATAGCGCCATCTTGATTCTACACAAACCTTAGTAAGTTCCATACTAAATTCTAAACAGAAGTCCATCTGAAATCCACACTAATCAGCTACAAACCCGTACTTTGCATACTAAAATCCATCCTCGAAAGGGAAGATTCCATACTCCTAACAAGTAATCACACTCTTTAGTACCTCAAACTCTTTCAGGAGGAATTTCCATGCAGAAGTCCACAAATTCACACTAACCCATAACAATCCATACAAACCATACAAAAATCTTAGTTTCCATACCCAAAACCATACAAATTCCATACAAAAACTAGACTTCCTTAGCATTTCTTGGCCTTTTCTTCTTCTTCTTTTTCTTCTTCTTCTTCTTCTTTTTCTTTTCTCCTCTTCCTTTCTCTCTTCTTCTCTCCCAACTGTATGAGCTCTCTTTTGGAGACCAAAAATGAGATATTTTGGTCTCCACTCCTTCTCTTAATTTCCTTTGTTGCACATAGGTACTCCATCTTTATTATTTGCACTTCAATTTCATTATTCACTTTAGCATATAATCTTCTTAAATTATGACCCTTAGGTCCCGACAGTGAATGACCAATTACCTGTTTTGTATCAGTCGGGTTCAGAAATTTTCTTTGCTATTATTTTTATTTCGGAAAAATATATATTTACTTTTATTATACCCAAAACATGTTATAAAACTATTAGGGTATAATTTGGGGTGTTACATATGGTGGGTCGTGATTCAGGTGGGAGCTCTGTGTTGGTCGTTATTCTTTTGACCGTAGGGGCGACCTCAGCTCTGCAGACCGTCTCCCGGATATATCTCTAGAGGTGGTCGGCTCGATTACTTTCCTGCGCAAACTTAGGCTTCGGCATCGATTGGTCGTGCACATGGTCTCTGTGTGTAATCACACCTGTGCGTTTGCATTAATGCGGGATGCTTGAATGGGTGTGGGCCACTTAAAGTCGGGGTGATCCCAGATGGGCGGAAGGAGTCGTTCATATGAGATGTTCAGTGGGTTAAATTGCGGGGGTTCCCTCTTTCTCTCTTATTGGTCTTAGGAACATTACGGTTCTTAAATACGGCTCCCCCTTTTGTTAAGTGACCTTTGGTCGACTTGCCACTGAAATTTATTGATCATGGCGATGCAGGAGAAATTTGCCGAATATTATCCTCCGGTGTTGAATACTTATCCAGCGTGCATGTCATTTTCCATTGTCGTAGTCGGATCCGAGGATAGCGAGTGAAGAGATGGTGTGGTCGACCCCAAAAACTCAGCCGAGAAAATTTTGGAGGACCGCATCCATCTTGTAAAGTATCAATCGTTGGAACTGACCCCTCACGAGATCTTTTGGTGAAATAGGATGGACTCGTCCTCCCACTTGAAGATGGTTCTGAAAATGATGTTTCCCATACGGCCGAGCGGGCACAGTTTAAGGAAAGCAGTCACGATCCGACTCACTAAACAAGTTGATAGATCTCCACGGAAGTTTGTGGAACTAGGCCAGGGCGGGCCCCTTCAAAATGGCCGGGAACACTTTGCATAGCAGGCGATTGTCTCTCGCATCGAGTATCATCGCCTGATTGAAGTGCAACATGTGGTCATACGGGTCAGAAGAGCCATCATACGCAGCCGTGATGGTATGAAAGAAAGCCCGCATAGCGGTTCGTAGCTTAAGATATGCGGCCCGGCCAGAGAGGATATGTCTTAGTCCCACGGTATTGCGGATGCGAGTATGTACGGGGCCAGTGTAACCCCCGAAGGCGGGATACCGAGCGAAATGATGGTGCTACGCCCTTGTGCCATGTGGGCATATTTTCAAGGGCTTATTCCATTTATCGCCTCTCTCTGGCAGTTTCTCTTGCATTGCTGTTGTGAGGCATGCCTGAAATGGAATGGTTGGAGCAGTTAATAGGGCCTCTTTCTTGATTCGACCTCCACGTTGTTCTTTGGGGGTAATAGTCAGGGAGCGGAGAGCTCTGGAGATCGCTAATAAATCATTCTTTGCATCCTTTGTCGTCTGGCAGTCGAGGATAGGCTCCTTACCTTTATTTTGTTGGCGAGGTGTAGGGTAGGTTTCCTCGGCGTTTTCACCCGATCTTCTTTGGAATGGCTGCGACGTCGTTCTCTGACTACGAGATAGGGGTGTTCCACCTACCCTACGGAGTAGGAAATATAGTCTTAGCCTTCCTACCCAGAAGTGCTGAAAGATTTTTTCTTATCCTACCCTACCGTCGGATGTAGCATTCCTACGGGCTTCCCTACCAATTCCTACCCAGATTAATCGGGTGGAAGATGAGTAAACTTTACTTTAATAGCTATTAATTTTTGAAACTTGTTTAACAATTTAATTAAATAACATGCACTGATGTTGCACCAATTTAATAACACAATAAATCAATAACACTAAAATCTACAAAACAATTCTGATAACAATTATAATTGTTTTGTAAATCAATCCACCATAATTGTTACAAATACAATCCCATATATGATTACACAAATGCAATCCACATAATTGTACACAAACCCGATCACCATAATTCTTGCAAAAACACAAATACATTAAAATCATAACTACTTACTTTGTGGTAGTTCACCTTCCTTGATTCACCACAAATCAAGTAGCCTACACAAAAACAAATCAACATTTTGCAGCTCAAACATCACAGCAATAACAAATACTCTTATAATTACTAAAAAAATATAAAAAAGTTAAATAACACCTTTTTTGCTAGTGCCATTCACCTCTATTCATTCGAGAGAAATTGAAATTGTCTCTGATTCTCTGTAGTTATTTCTAAGAAAAAAAATAGTATGGAAAAAAATTAGATACGAAGAATTCATCAACAAATAATAAAAACATAATAAAAAATTATAAACCTGAATCCCTAGTTCATAGCTTTACGAATCCTCAAACATCTTCCAAGTCATACTTGATGGATGGCGATTGAAGCCAATTTTGTGCACATATGAGACCCTCAAGCGTTTTGGGTGCGGACAACTCCGAAAAGGATCTAAAATCGACCCCGTGCTAAAGTCGGTCGATGCCCACTTTGTAGAAATAGAATAGGTAACACATCACGAGTTATTTTGGCGGATTAGAATTTAGAAGAATTAACCTTCCACCCGATTCAAAATATCAAAATTGTAGAAATTCAACATCCTCCATCAAATATCGATCCAACTCTGATTTGTTGTCCACATTACCTTTCTCAGCTCTATACTTACGGTACCTATTCATGAAATTTGTAGGTACTTGATCTTAGTGAACATCTCGGTAGAAGACACATTTTCTCGCTAGTCCAACATGACCCTATATACCCACACTAAATCTAGTGTATTGTTGTATAATCGATCGATGACCCTTTTGATATTTTCAACTTGATTGAACCTTAACTACTTCATCCTCGACCTTATAATTGTCATTGAGCAAAATTCTAAAGCGTCGATTTATATCATGGGTGAAACACAGTAGCAACAAAACAACATCAAATTAATATTATCTAAATGACCCCGATGCTTATCATACTTACTTTTCATTCTTATAGCCATGGTACTCAGATAGTCATCATCTTCACAATAACATACAAATGATCATACAAAGTGAAAAGTTCTTGAAAAAACAAGTTAGATGTGGTGTGTAGCGACCCCGGGGTTCAGGCGGCCCAGGTCCAGGCGAGTCGACGAAACTCGAGGCCTTCGGTTTATTTCTTTTAATTTTCATGTTATTAAATTTTCTTTCAAAAATGTCGTGACCGAATCCTGAAGCCTGGCCGAATGGCGAGATCGGCGGGCCGGTTTACTCAGCGATTTTCAATTATCTTTTCAAAACATTTTCTTTATGTTATTTCTCTTTAGGTTTGATTTCCGCGGAAGCATTTTCAAATGGTAGGCCCTGAGCATTTACATTTCACAAATAAATTCTGATTAGAAGGCATTCTATGCCCTTTCAAAATGATATACAAACAAAACGTTTCTTTAAAGTTCGACTATTTGTTGACAAAATATCCCATGTTCAAAAAGGAAATGATATGCATATGGCGGGGTATACACTTATATGCGGCTGCTATGACTCTGCGCTTCCGCGATCTTGTGCTTTAGCTATTCTGTCTACTTGAAACTGCTAGCATAGATAAAAACTATACGCTAAGCATTTTCATGCTTAGTGGTTCTATACAGTTCAATTTCAATATTCAATTTAACTTGGCATGTATTAATCATTAAACCATGCCTATTATATCAACATATGCTCATGCCATTCACTTTCGCATGCTTTCAATTTACCAATCATTTACCCATATCATAACATGCATTTTCAATGCAACAATTCATTTCACAATTCAATTTATGAGATTTAGGCATATACATAAAAATCCCAGTTACACTCGTCAATGTTGGTTATTTCACTTTGACTATTCAATTCACATTTCTGACGGATTCCATTTAATGAATCTCGCCCTTATTATCATTCGATAATGTGCTTACACATTTAACAATTCGGTCTCCCATCATGATGGATGCCGTTTGGTGCACCCCGACATGTGGTATCACTTATTCGGTCTCCCATCATAACGGATGTCGTTTGGTTTTTGAAGCATGGTATCACTTAAATGTCATGCGCCATCATGGCGAATGCGTTGAATTGCATCCGCGAATGGGACGTGGACAATTTCGGGGTGCCTTCGCGGATCTTGGAATTTGTGCATCCTGTCGAGGAAGGCCGATTAAATTCAATCTATCAATCAATTCACATTTATGACGGATTCCATTTAATGAACCCCGTCTTTATCATCATTCACATTCATTCGGTTTTCAAATATCACATTTCAATTCCATATTCACTTTCGTATTCATATTTATGACGGATTCTGTTTGATGAATCTCGTCCTTATCATCATTTTCATTCATTCGGTTTTCAAATATCACATTTCAATTCCATAGTCATTATCGTATTATCTTTTCAAAGATATACTCAATCTATGTACTTATTTCATATACTCATTTACGTACTCGTTTCATATACTCATTTCATATACTCCTTCATGTACTCATTTCATAGTTATTTGGTAAACTACCAAAATACTTGAAATAAGAATAGTGAAGAGCAAACCAAAGGCATGAATCTAGCTTCCTTCTCTTGATCTCGGTCCTAGGTTAGGCGATCATCACCGTCCCTAGTCAATAACATTCATACCACTCTTAGTGGATAAACAATTGAAACAATTTTAGTGAATTACAAATTTATTTTAGATTGCAGTCTTGAGTTAAGACACTAAGTGCACTTAAGACGAAGCTTCGCCTGTATTGGTCACAATCGTTTTAAGCGGATTACATCCTTATTTGAACCCCCATTATTCATTTCTTAGGGTCCCTGACATGGTATCTGAATCACAGGACTTAACGGATTGCAAAATATGTCAAACGAGTACTGGATGAGTGGTGCAGTGCCGCTGGCCGTCTGGTGGGTTGTCGAGCACGCTGGTCGTGCGCAATACCCGGTTTAGGTGGGTACCGGTACCGATTGCCCTGCATCCTGGTGCTTGGTACCACTCATGGAGTGCCGTACCCTATCTGAGGTTTGCCAAAATACGGGATTGTGCATTTTCACTCATTTTCTTCTAAATCTTCTCCAGTCGTCCCATATCAAAATCCACCATGAATCCTCCCAAAACAATTTGTGGTTTTAGAATCAATGAAAACCCTTTTCTCTCAAGTTAGGGCTTTTCCCCATAATCCAACTCAAATAGGATGAAGTAGGGTTTGATTTATTACCTTAGACCTCTTGAATCTCTTCTTGTATGTTGCTTGGTCTCTTAGGAGCAGGGTAGAGCTCAGCCAGCAAACTTGATCTCTGCTTGAGCCTAAGCTTTTCCCCCCTTTTCTCCTCTCTTCTTCCTTAAAAACGAGATTGCCCATATAATGAGCCCTAAGACCACATTTTTGGCCTTTATATTCCCACTTAAGTGTAAGGCCTTGTTTGACCTACACATTTTTTTATCATTTCTCATTTTTTTATCTTTTTGGTCTTAAATCACTTATTCCCCATAAGCCCTTGTTTGGCCCTTGATAAATCAATTTTCCATTTAGTCTCCCTATTATACACGGCCCATTCATTTATCATAAATTCACTTAGCCATTTATTCTTTATAACAATTATTATAGGTCCTCATTTTACAATTTTTTTTCTACATTTGCCCTTTTTCACTTGGGTTTATTTCCGGGTTCACTCAGTTTCTCATTTTTAGCATATAATATTAAATCATATGCTCACACTTTCAATTTGCATTTCACAATTTGTCAACTTATCAATTTTCCCAGAAAAACCTAAGTTTAGCTCAATTCGTACTCGGAATATATAATAAAAATTATTATAAAAATTATAGGGTATTTTTGGGGTGTCACATGGTGTACAATGATCCAGAAATGTGCAAAGTGACCTCATAAAAAAGTTTCAAAAACTTCATAAACACACGAACAATGTCCCAATCATTAAATGTAGGTGGCCCTAAGCCACCACCCCCTCCTCAATTGACACAGTTGCTTACATCATCTTCTTGCAACAAATCAAATGCACCTTAGTAGCGTGCAGCTTTGAGCATCAAATATGTAGAGTTCCATCTCGTTGGAACATCAAGACAAAGAAGACCCTTTTCACCAATTTTTTGCCTCTTAACACATGACTTAAACTTGTCAAGCCTTGAAGGAGAAGACTTCACATATTTAACAACATTTCGTACCTTCAAAATTGACGTGTTCACTTCCTTCAAACCCTCCATGACAATTAGATTCAAAATATGTGCACAACACCTAACATGCATAAATTCATTTCTAAGATGATGCTCTTAATATGGTGCCTCTTTAAATAATCAAGAGCACCATCATTAGAAGTAGCATTCTCCCTTTGTAACGATAAATGCTATCTATACGCCGAGCATGCATGCTTGATTTCCACTCCAATTGTCACATCCTTATGATTAGGAACTTTCGAGAAAATTGGTTATTGGTTGTGCCTTCCGATCTTTATCAATGAAATGCGATTAAGGACATATAAGTTAAATTTTGAATGAAGCGTCCATGTATGTCGATATTCGCGAGCCACTTTAGATGAGACAAATATACTTCAATTTTCTTTCTCATATATATAATTTCAAACAATCCCTCGTAAATTGTACGGAAGGTATATATGAAAATCTAGGTTGGCAGTCCTCATGACTCTAAATCCTTCTCTTTCAACAAAGCGGAATGGTAATTCATCCACTATAATCATAGTAGCAATTGTCTCCCTAATTTTCTTTTCATTGAATTTAGCAACACTAAGGTTACTAATAACACCATCTCCATATTTTTTGAATGCACCAATTAACTTTAATTGAGATATGTCATTCTTATTCTCACTCGCTTAAATAGGGACATGTTCATCAAATGATAAAGCAGATAAAGTACCTGTTTTTTCTTTGCATGATAATCGGTAATCTTAATGCTAATGTGTCGACATTTAATTTCATCCGTAGCTTTAATCTTTTCAAATGCTCCCAAACTCTAGACGTTTTTTCAGATCTGTCCCCCAACGTAGTCATCAATAATCAGATTGCACTGCTAGAATCCTACGAACTGATGATCAGATAATTTCATCCATAAAGAAACGATCCAGAATAATACACATCATTCCAATAAGAAACAATATAAACTTATCAAAAATAAATACCAATTAAACTTGAAAGCACACAAATGAAATAAATTTCCATTATACACAAACAAAGTTGGAACACTACTATGAATAATCAAATAGACCTAAACCCAATACAACTAGCAGAATGACAAACTTGGGAAGCAATATTCAAATAAAAAATCAATAACTATTCACTGGACGAACAATAACCACCCAATATATTATTTATTAAATATTGGAAAAGATCTCATGAGTAATAAATCAAATACTGGAAAAGATATGCCATTTGCTTCATCAAATCAAATACTGGAAACAATTTCAACACAACTGATTCAATGTTGTACAACCTGACTCGAATTAAGCTAGAGTTTAACCAGAGTGTAATTAATGGCGAAAACACATAATCAGGAGGAACAATAGAAAGTATATAACTCAGTCTTCCTAAAGAGCTTGAATTTAGAGAAGTACAGACTCTTTCAAAATTTTGTAAAGCAAATCTGAACACAACCCCTACCGAGAGCACCGCCTCCAATACACCAATTTGCAAAATCCACTTCAAGAGCTTCCTTAGATTGATCTCAGAAGCCTCGACTCAGAACTCATGGGGTTATAAAAGGAAATTTAAGAAAATTTTTCTGAAAATAAGAAATACTGGAATTAAATTATATCAAGCCATGCGTATAAATCATCTTAAATTGATTTAAGATCTCAAATACAAGTAAAATCATTAGCCTCTAGAAAACAAATGTACGTAACATCAAGATAGAAAATAGAGAATATTATTTTAATGTTTTTTTAAAATTGTTTTAGTTTTATGAATTTAATGTTTTATTTTATTATAAAAAATTGAAGAAAAGAAAAACCAAATCCTTTTTCCTTATTCTTCTTTTCGAATACAAAAAATTACTACATAAAACAAAACAAAAATTTCTTTTTCCTATTTTCCTTATTTTTCTTGTTTTCAAAAACACTTTTTGCTTTCCTTTCAAACAACATTTTTTGTTTTCTTTATTTTCCTTATTTATTTGAAAACACTTTTTGTTTCATGTTTTCAAAACATTTTTTGTTTTCCTTATTTGAAAACACTTTCCAACACATTCTCCTTGTTTTTACTACGCTTTAAATCGAAACCAAAGTTCACAAGAAGCTGAGATGAGAGCCACCAGAAACTTAAAAAAAACTGCAATTTCCCTAATCCCTAACATCCATGGAGCCAAGTTCACAAAAAAAAAAATGGAGACAATATGATCACGATGAATGATTTGAAAAAATGGAAAACTTAGATTCACGATTCGACGATGAAGGTCTCCATGATCGCACTTCAAGCCAGGACCAGACATGAGAGAGAGAGAGAGAGAGAGAGAGAGAGAGAGAGAGAGAGAGAGAGAGAGAGAGAGAGAGAGTACCTAGGGGCTGGGTGGGTGGATGAAGGAGGGAGGCGCTGAGATTACTCAGAATCTTAGATTAGGGGTTTTTTTTAGTGTTTATAATATATATATATATATATGAGCAGCAGAAAGAGCATATATATATATATATATATATATATATAAGCAGGAGTATATATATATATATATATATATATACTAATGTAGTAGGGTAGGGCAGGGTAGGAATTTGAGCCAGGATTGCTATTCCAAGATCTTACTTCATTTTAATCTAGTTACTCAAAATCCTCCGCATTCCTACCCGATTTTCAGCTAACCATTCAAGAGGTAGGGTAGGCTCTGGGTAGTAGGGAACTTGCGCTAATCGGAAATTTGAACACCCCTAGCTGCGTATGGTTAACATTTGGCCCGCAACTCGCCAGGTCCGGCATGCCTTTCTTTGTTTCTTTCCCATATCCCGACGCGCAGTGAAGGAACCGGTCCGCAAGGGACCGATTTGTCGGGTCAGCCGGCCATACCATGGATCCGACGACCTGAAGGAATGAGCAAGAACTATTGAATCTTCTGGGTGCGACGCTGACAGCTTCGACGCTCACACGCTGTCGATACGACTTTTTTCTCAATGCCTACCAACAAAATAATTGTGGTCTCTGATTCTCAGAGTCTCCTGACTACTCCAGGGCATTAACTGGCAGAACTTGCAAACAAATAAGGTACCGGCAGGTGGGAAAATAATTCTACTTCCGATGCTTAAGTTAGATGTAGCGATAGAGAAAGGTGAGAATATCGCCTTGCGTATACATATATTTTTCACATACCTTTTGTTAAAAGATTAAGCCTCTTATTTATGAAGAACGTGATGATGATCCACTTTTATGGAAAGTGGGTGATCGCTCAAATGGAAGGGAGGCAAAGGCGCATTTGCATGTCAACCTGCTTTTTCCTTTGATAACCAAGTTATCCGAGTCTTCCGCCTCAAGGACTCCGCTGATCATCTTAAAACATACGCATTTGGTGCCTTGTGTGAGAATATGTTCTGCCGCAAGGATCACCAGAATCATTGGTCAGACCATCTTCTTAGAGATGATCTACCAGAGCGAGGGGTGGCAAATTTCTACTAGAAGAGAGCATGCCTAGGCCTATTGAGATCTGGATAGCCTACAACTGACTTCAAAGCCGATCCGTGTCTATGGTGGAATATCCGAAGTCTCTTTGGGTTTTGATCCACGCTTCCCCGACAAGAATGCTAGTGCCAAAATCAGCGATAACGGCACGGGATGTCTTCAAGTTCATTTGAATGACTAGCCATTGGAGTATTAAATACACAATAGGTGACTATTACCTCGTTCAATCGTGCACAACTACTCAAGATATAGAAGATTAAAAGTGCTCACTCGTTCGACGCTTGTCATGATGATTCATCCCTTCATTTGGTCTATAAGGCTATCGGATGGGATAGAAAAGTAGAAAACCAACTTTTTCTCTCGTTTGGACGAGCTTAACCGATAGATTGATTTATAGTATGGTAATTTCAATTGAATCATCTCGTTTGGATGATATCGGAAGGGCTGTCTTTGGTTATTTTCAACTTTCTTTTGCTCTAACTTTTAGACATTGTATTTTATAAATGAGTATGATCCAATTAAATCCAAATTACAGACATGGATTTTTAAACACATGATGCATTTAAAAACTAAATCAAGTAGGAAGGTGATGCATGCAAGTGTAATCTTCGTTTTATTAATGTGATCACTTTATATTGATATTCCAAGCTTGAAAGGTCATTATATCATAGTTGAGCTTGAATTATTGATTCATTGGTGTTCTTGGACTTGAATTCTTGACTTATTTGATAAGGAAAATTGACTTCACAATGTTCGCTGTAACGCAATCCTTCACTTATTTCATTTTTAAATTATTAACATGCCGCTAACATAGATTTATTTTCATCAAAACCTTAATTACATGCATCAATAGGCCAATATATATAATGTGTAAACAATTTAAAATAAAAAATTTAAGATAATAATTTAAAAAACAAAAACAAAGAAGGAATTTATTTTTTGATTTGCACAAAATTTAACAGTTTAAAAACTAATTTTAATGACCTAAAAAGTGCATCAATGCTTTTTTTTTTCCAATGTGGTAGTTACCATGGGTCATACAAGTAATTGTCATTTTTTTTTTCTTTTTAAGATAAAACCTAAAAGAGCTCATCATGTCTAGTTAGAACGTTTTTCACAAACATGCGGTATAAGGAGGAAGTCTCAAGTTTGAGCAAAGGGTATTTGAGGATGTTAGGTTTGAGTATTAATAGGAACAATTTATTATTACGTATTAAAGAACAAAAAAAGATAAAAACTAAAGGAGTACTTAATCAAACATTAACTTTATTATTGTTACTTTTATGTCAAGTCAATAAAAATGCTTTTAACTTAGTTTTTATTTAAATATTTTTGATGAAAATATTTTATTTAAAAATACTTTAAAGAGGATTATTTAATCAATTATTTTAATGAAAAATGATATGATTTTTAAAAATTTTAAAAATATTTTCATAAAATTTATCAAACATTTATTTATTTATTTGAAAAATATATCAAACATTTATTTATTTATCTAAAAGCATTTTCTAAACTAAATCACTACCTAATTCATGTAATCCATGAAATAGAAATACCAACAAGAGTTTTTTTTTTTGAGAAAAAATACCAGCAAGAGTTCGATGTTGGGAATTTGTAGAAAAATCTCACGAGTGGTAATGTTGCCTGTGGCATAAGAATAGGTATCATAGGTATGCCTATAAGGCCTATAAGCTATTAAGCACGCAGGACAACTCAATCATTATTATTTCCTCTCATTCTTCAAATGTAGTCAGTTGCGCCGAGCTACACGGATAAATGCAGTGGATTAAAGTCTTGCTCCAAAGTTTGTTGCCCAGCTACAGCTACACCGTTGGGCGTTGGCCAAAGAATCAACATGGTCCCCACATCATTGATAGTGGGGACCAAATTAAAACAAAAAAGATTTAATCTTAACCCGTGATTAGAACCCTTGAGACGTGGGATGGGCACTGGAGGTTTACTTTGTCAGAACAAAATATTGCATATCAAAGAAGAAAAAAACCGTGATTAGAAATAAATGAAACAATAAATTAACAATCAAAATTTCCATGATTATGGGATAATCAGTTTGTTAATAGGAAATTGAAATTAAGCCTACCGCCAATCATTCCAAAGTTTGGGAGTAGTTGAAAAAAAAGGACCAAAATCCATTACAGCTGAGAGTGAAGGAGAAGGAGATAGCTGCATGGAATAAATATTGAAGGCAATGCGGGCAGCTGCCGAGTGAACTCATTTAATCAATGAGTCGGTTCAGCCAGCTGTCACTTGGGATAACCGTTCATTTGTCATCAAGAAATAGAAAGAAAGGGAAGTAACTAAAACATGGAAAGTGAGCGTACGTGTGCAGGTTTTCCCTCCAAGAAATATAGAGGCTTGACGTGTACAACGGGCGCATTCGCAGGAACCCCTCAAAATGGGTCGCTTGACAAACGGGTTTCCGTTGGGTAACACAGGAGGTCTCGCACCGTCTCTTTCACTTCCACGACTCCTCCGTCTTCTCTCTCTCTCTTTCTCTCCCTCTTTCCTCATTCCCTTACGTGAATTTGATTTTCCTTTTATCTTCTTTTGGAGTTTTGTTTAATTTTCGTGCAAGGTAATTTATGAACGAAAACCATTCCTACTTTTGAATTATATTTCTCACGTATTTCGATTCGTTTGGTTTTTTATTTTCAAGAATTTTCAAGGTGCGAACCGTTGTATGACTGTGTTTTGTGTTATTTTATATTCTTTGCATTTTCTTGATTCTCGCGGTTTGATCGAGGTTTTCGTTTTTATTTGTCTGTTGGAGTGTTTGTGTGGGTCTGTGATCGTGATCAATGTGATTGCAGGTTCGTGAGGGGTGTTGTTGATATCGCTTGCGAATCTTGTGCGATGTGATTTGGAATAAAAGGATGACTAATCGAAATACAGAACCCTCACATGTAAAATGATTGATGAATACCTTTCAAGCTCTATCGTTCTTCTTTAGCTTTCTTCCTCTTTTATCTTTCTTTCCTTTTTGTTTTCCTTTTCAATGACATTTCAAGATTATTCCTGTCACTTGATTTCAATTTAAAATTTGAATTTGTTCGTTTCTTATAAATTAGAATTTGAATTTTTGGATGGTTCCTGTTTCAGGGGGGAGATGACAGCGCTCCTCCTCAACCTGCTCAGACTGATCAAACGCGTTCTCGAGCAGGCAATATGGTATTTATCCCTCGGCAGTTATACTTTTTTCGTCTTGAGCTTTGTATTTTGTTATGTTTTTATACATCCCCGTAGGAAGACAGAAAGTTTTTACACCAGATTTTCAATTCACACAACCCTCCTGTAATTTCTGTATATGTGGAGCTTCTAAACGGATCAAGTCCCCTAACTTATATAAGCATGCTAACCTTCATTTGAATGCATATAAAGGTGGGACAGTAATGTTTTGTTGGCTTCTAATAACATATAGTGGGCCCATAATAAATGTGCTTAAAAAGAGATAAGTGTTCGGTTGGAATATGGGTGTATACACATAAGTATTGTCTATATCTTTTTCCCATTTTTTCTTTTTCTTTTTTCTCCCTTCCTTTTCTTATACAACCAGCATGTTGCCATTATCTTCCATGGTTTGAACTAATTGATTAATAATATAAACAACCAACAGAATATTTATTAGAGAAAAAAAAGGGCGGCACTAGGTATTCAATTTAGTATTTTCTCTAAGAAACAAAAACTCTCTTGCTGTTGATGTCCTTTTCTTTAATTTTTTATTTAATCCAAAGAAGAGAAATTAAAAGAAAATTAAGAAAGAATTAGAAAAACCAGGTTCTTGACAATACAGCAGTTTCCACGTCTGGTGGTTATACAAGGAGCCAAAGTAGTGGCAATTGTATGTAGATTCTGGCCATCCTTTACCAGTAGCAAGGGAACAACGTTGATTATTTGTTGTTTACTACAAGTTAGAAGGGGAAGCATGACTAGAATGGATTTAAAAATTCAAGGTCTCTGCTTTTTGATGTGTTTTTCATTTTTTTAATATGTTAGTTCAAATGTCCTTTACATCAATTATGTACTAAATTTTCAGTCTTTTGAGCTAATTATGCATCTTTCATATCCTCTTGGACCATTATATGCTATTGGAAGCTCTAACAAATGTTGGCCCCTAAAATTATTGCATTTTTTATTTCCAAATTGGATGATGTCATGACCATGGCATGCAAAAACAAAAGTCTTTATTAACGGACTGGAAGAGAAGGTTGATTTGCATCCTAGAGAGGAAAGTGGAAATAATGCTAAAAGGAATAACCAAATACTACGGATGTATCAAACATGAAGGATATGGAAGTGTGGAAAAGTTGGGAAATGGAAATGGGAGCATATTTCATCATCTTGTGTATTTGGAAACATGGAATATGATCTTTGTGGGTTTCCTTGAGTGTATACATGCATGTTGACGAGAGTAAGGCAACTATTTTGGAAGGAGTTATTTGCATTTGGGAATATGGGGACCTTTTGTTCATAAAGTGGAAGATTAACTGCGACAGAATTTTAGGTGTGACAGATAGACTTTTGGGGTTACTTAAGAGATATGGATCATTGAATATTCTAGAAGGTGGAGCATATGGTGGCTAATGACCAAGAAAGGATGACCATATCCTTGACAATTCAGTTTTTTATGTTAGCGGATCGTTGGTTTTTTATGTTAGCGGATCGTTGGTTTTTTATGTTAGCAGATTGTGTTAATGATTAGTCTTATTTGACTCAGTATGTTCTTTGGAGACCAATTCTGGACCAGATCCCATCGAATTGGATCATGGAGGGTTAAGAAGAGGAATAATTGTTCCTAACTGATGCTGTATGGACCAAATGTCAGCGAGAGTGTCTTATCACTTCTCACTGCATCATGAGGTGGCCAAGGATTATTGGTTAATGACGTTTATAGTCTTTATGTGCCCCTAGCGATTCCAGGAATCATAAGATATCTGCTTTCCAGGTGGATTGGTAAGCTTGGTAGAAGGGGAAGGTGGAAAGTGAGAAGGCTTCATAATGCATGTTATATTGATATGAATGGGCATACAGAGGATTGCGTGAGAGAGTTAAAAAAAGGGGATCGGAGGCTAAACATATTATTTTATGATCTTCACATGTTTTGATGGTTGAATGTAGCATATATAGGAGGAATTTCTTTTTATATTCTACTGAAAATGGGTTGAAAAATGAATGGTCTTGGGAGTTTGTGCTGGTGGAAGCTTATATATATTTTGTATTTCTGGTTCCATCCTGAGTCCACCTTTCTATAATATATTTTTTACCAGCAAAAATAGCATCAAAGACTTTTTCTAGTAATGGTTTATTGAGATGCACAAGCATCCAGTGGGAATATTTCAGGTTGGCTTTTTGAAATTCTGCAGTATGGGGCCTATTTTTTGATGTCCTTGGTCTCTTGTTTTTATGATCTTGCTTTACAAGAAAGAGCAAAATTAGCACTTTCTAAGATTCACAATACTTTGCAGGTTTTCAAGAGCGGACCACTTTTTATATCATCCAAAGGTGTGCCTTTCTTCTTCAATTGTGTATCTTATTATTTTTATTTTAATTCATTCCTAAATTTTAAAGCACTGCTGGTTTGTAAATGTGGGATGACTTCTACTCTAAATTTGCAAAGTCATCTTTTACTTTACTTTTTATGTACATTTAGTTTTCTTGGATTGCATATGTCTAGTAAACGAATTGCAATGACATGTAAGGGCAGTTATGCCTTGCCCTTATGTTGAAATATTATATATATCAAAATTTTCAGTTCCTTCCAGATCTGCTCACTGAATATTCCTTGTGAGGAGTAAATTTTCTTCAATGATTCTGAGATTTATCATGTATCATTGTTTTGAGAAAATTGACTATATCTGAAGTTGCAATTTAATTTCTGTTATATAGGAATTGGATGGACATCCTGGAAGAAAAGGTGGTTTATTTTAACACGTACGTCATTGGTTTTCTTTAGAAGTGATCCAGTAAGTGCTTTACTGTCTCAAGATTACAATATTATATTTTTTATTTTCATTGTCTTTTATTAAAGTGAACTGCTTTATTAGAGGACACTAAATCTTCTCCATTTCAAGTTTCTAAGACTATGAGGAGACATTGATTTACTAAGACACCAGTTTTTCTGCTTCTCCTATTTGCTAGCCTAAGTATATTATAGTGATGATCTAGAGTGTTTTTGGAGCAATCTTGTTTGTTGGAAGGTGAAGGGATGATGCAGTAACTGTTGGTTTCTAGTGAAGATGTTATTAGCAGTGCTTTCAACTTCTAAGGGGATGGAATTGTTGTCTTCTCAAGCCAGTTTGCAAAAAAGAGTGTAGAAACTTATTTATTGGTTGATGTTTCTTCTTTTGTTTTCCTTGTTTTTTTTTTCTTCCTTGCTTTTCCTCATTGAAATTTTGCATTATTTTGTTTAACTTTGTTGAGAGGATGAGAATTCATATCATATTCTCATATTTCCATATTTTCTGGATGAGATCAGAAGAAGCGTAGAACAGTTAAAAAGAATGAAGCAAACGTTATAGAAAAATGTTCCTACTATAGCTCCTATTATCTCTTTTAAACTCTCACATGATCTCAGGAGTTCCCAAGAAGTTGGAGAGTGGGTATTAGTAGCTTTCCCTTGCCATAAATGAGTGAAAGTTTCCGTTTGGAAGAGCTTTAGTAAAGCTGTAAACCAATTACTTTTTTGATGATACAAATGGAGTAATATTTTCTTTTAAGATCAGTTTGATGTGATTTGTAGAAACAACCAAGAGGAGGATTGGAGGAAAGAATTCCTTGTGTTTTTTTCATTGAATTAACATATGTATACATACAGGAGGGATAGTCTATATTTCCTAATATGTTACAACTCTACACATTAAGTTTCCTAACTAGTTACAACTCTATATGTTAACACTCCCCCTCAAGTCGGAGCATAGATGTCAATCATGCCCAGCTTGTTACATAAATAGCTAACCTGGTCCCCACTTAGAGCCTTTGTGAAAATATCATCCAACTGTTCTCCCGTCTTCACATATCCTATAGAAATCAAACCGAGTTGTATTTTCTCACGAACGAAGTGATAGTCAATCTTAATATACTTAGTTCGTTCATAGAATACAGGATTCGAGGCAATATGAAGGGCCTGGTTATCACACCAAAGTTTTGCTAGGACCATAGTCTTAATGCCGACTTCCATCAAGAGTTGATGAAGTCACATGATTTCACAAATCGTACACACTTATATTTCTTGACTCGCACTCGAACGAGAAATTTCGTTTACTCTTCCATGAGACTAGATTTCCACCAACAAAAACACAGAACTTAGAGCATGGATCTCCTATCTTCCTTTCAATTTCGTTCAATCAAAAGACTGGTGAAGCACCTCAACCCTACATGCCATGATTACTATATAGAATACTCGTCCCGAGCTCCTTTCAAGTAACATAGAATATGTCAGACAATACCTAATTGTCAATACGAGGAAGACATGTATTGACTTAGCAACACCGACCGAAAGTGTGTCGACGTGGGACGTAGTTAATGGCTGGGTGGCTTCTCGTCTCAACTACTTTCTCATCTCTGTGCTCCTCAAACAACTCGCTTTCTCTAGTGAAGGTGTACGCCCGAGCTGGGGGAATCCATGGCTTTGTTCCTAATTTTCTTGCCTCGCATTAACAAATCAATCACATATTTCCTTTGAGATAAGAAGATTCTATGTCTACTCCACATAACTTCAACACCTAAGAAATATCTAAGCATCCCTAATTCCTTTGTATGAAACTGACTGTGAAGAAAGGACTTAAGGGATGAGATTCCTGTAGAGTCACTCTCAGTGATAACAATATCATCCACATGCATCACTAACAAAATGATACCTGAACTGGAGTTCCGATAGAAGACTAATGGTCGATGATTTCTTCTACTAAGCCACTTCTAACCGCTTGGTTGAATTTATCAAACCAAGCACGGGGACTTTGCTTCAAGCCATATAACGACTTCTGAAGGCGGCAAACCTTCTCAATCTCCCCCTAAGCAACAAACCTTATATACTTCCTCCTGAAGATCACCATGAAGAAAGACGCGTTTTAATATTGGGTTTTCAATGAAGATCCCACCATGAGTGGCAAATGTGTGGAAATAAAACCGAATGTATGTCATCTTAGCAACGGGGGAAAAGGCACGCGATACTAACACCAGGTCTAAGCTGCACTTTTCGCTACAAGTCGTGCTTTCACTGGCAACTGGAACATCCTGATTAACTTTGATCAGAAGACCCAAAGGGAGCATCCAATGGCTTTCTTCCCAGTAGGTAAATGTACTAAGTTCCAAGTACCATTCCAATCAAGAGCATCCATCTCCTCTATCATAGCACTACGCCAACCAGGGTGAGACAAAGCTTCCTAAAAAGTGTTAGGCAACGAAATAGAGTCCAAAGAAGCAATAAAAGAACATGATTAAGAAGACAACTGGTCTTGTGTGCAAATGAGAAATCGATGAACACACCACGCCTACTGCCATTTAAGAGCAATAGTGGAGATCATTAGGAACTGATTCGATAGTCAAGCAATGATCGAGGACTGTGAGACTGTGGGTTCTCGCTGGCGGTGTGACTGAGGATAGGAGACTTTACTGGAGCAGGAACATGAGGGGCCGCGGGGGAGGCAATAGTATACACTAGCAGGTCGTCTGCCTCCCCTTGACTAGTGTGGGTCGGGGGTGAAGAGAAAGGCACATTCTAAAAAAACTTGACATTCATAGAAACCAAGTAATCACGAAGATCAGGCGCAAATAATCGATACCCTTCTGAACCAAGGAATAACCAAGAAAGATACATTTTAAAGATTTATGGTCAAGTTTAGATACCTGAGGACGAACATCTCGAACAAAATAGGTACATCCAAATATTCGAGGCTCAATAGGGAATAGAGGTTTATTGGGAAAAAGGACGTGATACGGAGTGTCCCAATTCAAGACTGATGAAGGCATCCGCTTAATCAAAAAGCCAGCCGGTAAAACAAGACACCTAGAAATGCTCGGGCACATGCATCCGAAACACAGAGCTCGACGCTTCAAGGAGGTGTCTATTCTTTCTCTTAGCAACTCCATTCTGAGCAGGAGTGTCAACACAAGAAGTCTAATGAAGGATGCCATGTTGAGCATGAAGACGAAATTGAGCCAAGATATCTTTCTTTCGCATTATCACTTCCTCGATTTTGAACATAACATGAAATCAGTATGAATCTCAAAGACAAAGGCACTAAATGAGAAAACAACTAGAGCTGGTTTTTCATTAAATATAAATCAAGTGGTTCGTGAATAATCATCAACAAAAGCGACAGTTATCGAAACCCTTGGGCTGGGGCAATAACCTGACACCGACCCCACATCCGAATTCAACACCCAAAAGGAGCACTAACTCGCTTTATTAACTCAGGACTATAACTAAGGCGAAGGATGTTTTGCAAATCGACAAGACTCACAATCTAAGGATAGCAACTCGAAACTAAGGACACAATTTCTTTGATAATGGAAGCAAAGACGACTCCAAATTTAAGAATGTGTCCTTCAAATGGTGCAGCTTAATTTAACAAGCACAGTCTCGATCATAGGATCAAGGGATGTATAAACCCCTGCACTACGACCTTTACCAATAACTGGCCGTTATAAGATCTGAAAGAGACAAAAATCAGGAAAGAATGAGATATAACACTTAAGTGCTCGAGTTAACTTCACGATGCATCAAATTAAAAGAAATTTGTAAACTCAAGACTGGAGGTCAAAGGAATAGACGGAGTGACCACAATCAGGTTCGACTCCAAGAATACATGAATGTGATCCATCCGCTGTGAGGAGGTGACTGCCCATACGCACGCTCCCCGACGATATTCAAATTGTTTCGCTTCCATTCCAAATAGCTCCGGACTTGGCCACTTGTCTTATGATTTCGACATCATCGACCACTTGGGCTTCTGTTTGCTTTTCTCCTCAATCACTCATTGCGATACCAAAGGAAGAAGATCAAGAGCAGAGAGCACTTGCACCTCGGATTTTGGAAAATCAAGCAACCCTAGAAAAAAGGGGTCAGTTTCTGACACAAAAGACTCAAACTACTGCATCCAGAACCAAACAGGAAACCAAGCTGCACTGCAGGCCCCGGTCACCGACGGACGCGACCCCGGAGGAGGAGCCCGGGATTGAAACAAGATTCACACGCCCACACGTGCGACGCGCGGTGGAACTACCCAGAAGCTTACTTGCAGTCAAGCATTTAGCTTCACGCGCTTGGAATCTTAGCCACCGATTTTGGTGTACCGCTCACCCAGCTACCGGGCGGCTTCCTCCTATGGCCGGCTGAGACTCCACGTCCCCATGTGGGTGTTTCAAAAGTCACCCCCTCGACAGCCTTAGATTGTCGAAAATCCTCCAAAAATTCTCCAAAAAATTCTCAAACTCGAACCTTAGGCTCTGATACCATGTAGAAACAACCAAGAGAGAATTGGAGGAAAGAATTTCTTGTGTTTTTTTTCATTGAATTAACATGTGTATATATACAGGAGGGATAGTCTATATTTTCTAATATGTTACAACTCTACATGTTAAGTTTCCTAACTAGTAACAACTCTATATGTTAACATGGATGAAGTGTAAATCTACTTTGGTGTGTTTTGTTTTTCATTTTAAAACAAGATAGCTGACAATATAGATGAGTACTCGATTGTAGAGAGGAGTTGGATTGGTATTGGTATGCTTAATTTCCACCCTCCTACCATTTTCCATATTAAACATATAACCCTTTAATTAAATTCCTTCTTCTTGATCTTGATAGACCTTCATGATGTTGCACTGTAATCATCCCTTGAAGCTCTTGAACACTAACCTCCCTTTTTTACGCATTATTTCCCTATAATCATTTGCTTTCAAAGGGACTCATTCTTGGATGCAAATCTCTCACATCATTTTTCCAAAATGGTGCCTTTTTTATACTGATAAATTTCTTATGCTCAAACTCCCACTTTTTTCTCCATGAGCATTGTTGGCCATTTTACTCTTTTTTATGGCTCACCTTTTTTTAAAATAAAAAGTCCCTTTGAATCTTTTCCAATGGTAAACTCACTCTGCATTGAATAATAAATGAAGACTTGAAGTAAGTTGGTAAGCTTGAAAATATGCTTTTAATGAAAATGGATTTTTCTTCTTTTGACAACCACTATCTAATCTTTACAAATTGTGATTTTGGAAATCTTTCTTCCACTAAATTTCATTAAAGAAGCTCCTAAAGGATGGTTTAGGTAGGTGATTGGTAGGAAAACCACTTTACAATGTAGCATTGAACTAGCTCCTTTGGAGTTTGGATTAGTAATCTCTTCCTATAGGATCAACTCATTTATTTCTAAATTAATTTTAAAACTTGGGAGTAATTCAAACTACATGCAAGCCGAATTTAGTTATTTCATATGCTTTTCTTTGGAATAACAAAAATACAGGAGAACACCCTCAACATTGTTGTGAAAAGACAAGGGAATAGAGGGTCACCTTGTCTTAAGCCTTTGGAGCTTTGGAAGAAGCCTGTAGGAGCCTCATTAATCAAACCCGAAAAGTGAACCATAGAGATGTACTATTTCATCCATCTTGTCTACTTAGCACCAAATCCCTTTTTTCCATAATTGTTGGCAAGAAGTCGTAATTCACTTGATTATAAAACGTTCTTAATATCCATCTAATAATTTACTCTGCTCTGTAAACCTTTTAGTTTTGAGTTAATGGCTTTGTTTCCTATGCGCATTAGATCCAAAGTTTCTCCGCTTATCAAACTCATGTTGGCAATTGGACACTTTTCCTATTATATATATATAAAATGAACTAGCTCAAAAGAATCTATGAGGCAAAGATTAGAAGTGGCCCTATGATGTTGATTGGAGCTCAGATTTCAGTGAAAAATAAATAAAAAAAAGGTGAAGTAGGAATTAATCAATAGAGATTGGAAAAGAAAAATGTGACCAAGATGGCAATATGTGATGGTTGGAAGTAATAAATAAAGTCCATGCTTTTCGAATCCATTATCAATTGTCCTTTTATCCTTAGTTCCGAAAGGACATGATGTAAAGTATAAAACATTGCTGAATAGTCTTAAGCCATATTGGCAAATGTAAAAGAAAAATGTTACTAAATAGTTTTAGTCAAGGACAATTTCATGGACAATAATTTGAATGGGAAACTAAGGATGTATAATTCAAATGAATGCATAAAATAAGGTTCTGTAATTGATTTCATCCCCTGAATTAGTGATTTAGAACTGTTAATAACAACAACAATAATTGATTTCTAATTATTTTTCTAGATGACACTTGGATCATTTTCCAACTATATTAGTTATCAAAAAATAAATAAATAAACAAATAAATACAAATATATTGCAATCATGGTTCATGCGCTTAGGAAACCGATTATTAGATTCTGGACACCTTTTTTAAGAGAAATAGAAAACCGAAAAACCTTGCACTCTTGTAGATCAATGCACTTAGTATTGGCCTTTTCCCATATACATTTTTAGCACATAATTTTTGTTAAATACAATAATTTATAATTCAAGAATCTGAATGATCTTTTCTGAAATGTAGTAAGCAAAATTTCGTAGTTGGTAGGTAGATCCAAAACATAGGCTTTTCTACTTGCAGGTTCCATAATTTGAAATAATATGAAAGCACCGGTCTCAGAATGGTTCGGTCATGAATAGACTGTGATTTAGCATTATCCTACCTTAGAGCCTAAGATTCACTGGTAATTAAGCATCCCACACCCAGCTCAATTGCATTAATACAGGCTCAGCTTTTGTATACAGAAGATTATGGTATATAAAGTCATATGTGAATAAGAATACCCCAACGATTGTGGTTTATATCATATATTTTTTGTTTTGGATGTCAGTTGCACTTAATTTAATGATACTCTTTTTTGAGCTTTATCTTTATCCATGCTTGTTGCATTTGGAAGGTTATATCTGCTACTGTTTCTCTTTCAGAGTGCCATTCCTCAAAAGGGTAGTGAGGTGAATTTGACCCTTGGTGGTATTGACCTCAACAATTCAGGCAGGTTGGCTTGCTTCCTTAAATTCACATTTATTTATTATTGGCTTTCTTTTTAGAATTATCACCATGACAGAAATTAAGCGTTTGCTCACCTCTTAATACTTTCTTTGAACAATTTTCTAGTGTGGATGTCAAAGCAGATAAAAAACTCTTGACTGTGCTCTTTCCTGATGGTCGTGATGGGCGAGCTTTCACACTCAAGGTCCTTTTTTTTAAAGGAAATGTTTATATTTTCAATATTGTTTTCTCATATTTATTTATATATGGTTTAAACTTAGATGTGCAGAATTGCTTGCTGACTTGGCAAAAATTCATGCTTTTGGTTCTTTTACCGCTATAACACAGCATGATGGTTTAATATTTGTTTTGATATTGCTTCACTAGATTTTATTCTTTTTCTTTAAAATCTTTTTACTACTGTTTAAATGGATGAAAATGTGGAGTGCTGTTATACACACTCAGAGCAAAATGAAATGCTTGGATGGAACATGTTGCTCATGAAAGTGGTAATATATCAAAGTTTCTATTTTTACTTAGGAGATCTTCCAAAATGCTTGGATCATGAGTCATTGTATTTGTGACAGGCTTAACAGGGTTGAATATTGGGAACACAAATCTTGCTGTCAAGTTCTTGTTGGGAATTGGGACAAGGAATTGATTTTTTATCAGATTCCTTTTCTTTTATTCTATTTTATTTATTTATTTACTCAAATTGTTAAGATGATGCCAAAGGGCCAAGGTGCTGTGCTGGTGCTACTTGGATCATAATGAGGCATATATCCTTAGTAGATGATAATGAGGCATATATCCTTAGTAGATGATAATGAGGCATATATCCTTAGTAGATGATATGGTAGAGGTTTAAATGTTAGAATCTAGATCAAATTGATTTTTTCAAAGAACCAATTAAATCTTCATCTGAGACAAATAAAGGTAGGAAAAATCTTATAAGGATCTTATTAAGACTTTGATGACATAATTGGGCAGGGATTTGGATTTTCCTTGTTAATTCTTCTTCTACCTTGTTGGGTAGTAAGGGATTGATTTTCTTCAGAGCTTTATGGGAAAACTTCACCAAATGAGAAATAGAGAGGAAAAATAATAATTGTTTGCTTTTTGAGAAGTTTAAGGGGATCTTGGTGCTTAGTGTGGATAGAGAGATCATTGATAAAAAGTGGCAAAAACCTAGTGGAGCACTAATATCTCAAGAAGTTGGGGAAAACATGGAAACAAAAACATATTGAAGAAAGTGTGAATGGGGAGGATTATGAAGCCAAATTGTGGCTTTCTCATGCAATTTTCAAAATCCTTTTGATGAAAACAGTCCGATTTTATTATTTGATTTTCCCTTGTATGCTGCTATCATTTGCTTTTTTTTTTTTTTTTTTTCTCTTTTTTGATTTCCTTTGGGCTGCAGGCTGAAACTTTAGAGGATCTATACGAGTGGAAGACTGCACTTGAAAATGCTTTATCACAGGCACCAAGTGCTGCTGTGGTGATGGGCCAAAATGGAGTCCTCAAGAATGATCAGGCTGAGGCAACTGATGGTTCTACAGAACAATGTATGCCCTTTTTGATTACAGTCATCTTTCACATATACTGTTGACTTGCTTCTGTATTCTGTGATTATGCTGTAGTTCTTGTGTGTAATTGTCAGCATAGCTTCAAAATAAGTTGTTGGCATAAATAGAATTTATGTATTAATAAGAGAATCCATGAAAAGCACAACTGTGGTACAGGAGTACTAAGGACATATACCATGAACGCCAAGAGGCAAAACCAAAAAGACGGAAAACAAAAAGCTACTCCCTATCTCAGCAAGAACCTAACCAATCTACAAAATCGAGTAAAGACATTGATATGAGATCTTCTCATTTTCAAATGATCTTGCCTTTTTTTCCTTCCAGATGGTCCAAACAACACACAAGGGAGTGACCCTTCAAGTCCTTTTTCTTCTTCTGCCTACAAAAGAGCCATGCTACCCTAGGAGAGTCTCCCTAACTGCGGTAGAAATAACCCAAGTATTATCGAATAATGAGAATACCGAATGCCATAAATCTAAGACGTTCCACAACGAAGAAGAATGTGATTAATAGATTCTACCTTCTTGGTGCATAGAGCACATCTGTAAACTCATAAACAACAACTTTTTTAGTGTTGGTCCAAAGTCAACACCTTATCTTAACAAGTCTCACAAGTGAAAAAGCTCAACTTAGAAGGAATCTAGGTGTTTCAAATTATTCATAATGGAAAAGGGATGACAAATTTGACTCCAAAAGTGTAAAGAGCTTTTACAGATGGCTTCCCTTTGCAGTAACCCTTCCAAACTACTTAATCCTCCCCCTCTCTATTCATGGACTGTCCTTGGAGTTTAAACAGGAAACTCTCCAGAATGTCCAACCCTCAACCATTAAAATTCCTTGCAAAATGGAAGTTCGAATCTCCTCCTTCCCCCCTTCTACTCCCATCAATTAGGTTTTCTTTAATGAGAGTTTAAGTAAAATGGGGCTGGGGCTAAAATGGCTCGGTGGATTAAGAGGTGCATTACCTAATCAGTTTCTTTATTCTGGTAAATGGGTCTCTCATAAGCATCTTTTAAAGCTATAAGGGATCGATACAAGGGGACTTACTTTCTCCTTACCTGTTGCGATTGCATTGGAGGCTCTCAGTGGTTTGCTTTTGAGAGCCTGCTATGCCAAAGTCATAATCTCAAAAGAGTAATCTATTCTTGTATGATAAAAGCTTAATTAAAAATAAACGACTTCCAGTACAAGCTTAAAGTGACTTCTAATGAAAGTAACATTGTCTTGGATTTTATATTTACTTCTTCTTTTTTTTTTAAACTATAAGCTCTTTTGCTAAAATTACGCAAACATATCCATAATTTGTGAGCTTGAAAGATGTTATAGCTTCTCAAAATCAATCCAAATAAGATCTTAGAAAGTGTTTGATAAATTAACTTAATGACTTAATAAGTGAAGTTATTAAATAGATTAATCACGTTTAATAAAATAAGTTAATATAAAAACTTAAAGCAAAAAATAAGAAGTATTTCAAATCTCATTTGCCTCATTTGCGAATGTTACATCTCATCTTTTATAGTCAATATTTTTGTAATTATCTTATGCATTTATAATAGTTTAAATCTAGATGTTTAAAAATAGGTTTATTGCTTAAGATTAGTGAAAGTATAACTATTAATAAAAATTAATGAGTATGTGACTATGCCAATTTGATGATTTAGAAATAAATTTTAAGTTCATTTACCAATATTAATGCTTAAAAGTAAAAAATTAAATTATCATTTTTAGGTTAACAACTTAAGAATCATTTAATTTAAAGTTGACTTAAATAACTGAGTAATAAGTATTAAGTTTTACCAAACACCTTCTTTGTTACATCTCACATTTGATAGGGGAGAAACTTCCTGGCACTATATAAGTATGGACTCCTCTCAAGCTAGTAGACGCGTTTTAAAGTCATGAGGGCCCTTGGTCCGGGCGGGCACAATATTTACATGGTCAAGGTTATGTTTGAAAAAGCAAATGCAGACAGCGATCCCCGATTTCAATGTGGGGTCTGCTTGCCACCCTATAGGGTGTCGGTCCGTTGACCATCCTACGGGACACAACGATACGCTGCGCCTACATGGTGTTTGTCACATCCCACATCGGGTAGGGAAGCAAACTTCCCGACACTATATATGGCTGGTTCCTTCAACCTAGTAGATATGTTTCAGCCATGTCCCTGGGTCCGGTTGTGACAATATCTACATGGTTGGGATAGGTTGTTACAAATGAAACCATCATACTACAATACATGTTTTGTCACATCCTACATCGGATTGGGGAGAAACTTCTTGTCACTATATAAGTATGGACTCCTCTCAACCTAGTAGACGCGTTTTAAAGCCCTAAGGGCCCAAAAGCGGACAATTTCTATATGGTTGGGCCGGATCGTTAAAAATGGTATTAGAGCCGATCCCCGATCTTGATGTGGGGGTCTGTTTCATTTGACCCTGTAGTGGATGTTTATCTGTTTGACCTCGCAATCCCATGGGACACAACGAGGACGTTGTGTTTGCATGAGAGGTGTTTATAACATCCCACATCGGATAGAGGAGAAACTTCCGATACTATATAAGTATGGACTCCTCTCAACCTAGTAGAAGCGTTTTAAAGCCGTGAGAGCCCCTTGAGCCCAAAGTGGACAACATCTACATGGTTGGGCCGAGTTGTTACATTCTTAGTTTCTTTAATCAATATGCAATAGCTAATTTTTAATGAAAATACTGATAATGTGCACTTGCTTTATTGTTGTATTCGTATTCTGTAAAATAGATTGGCTTGTTTCCAGTCAAAGGAAAAAAACGTTGATGACTACAGCTTCATCAAACAGCAGCATGCTTCAATAACAAATTACTGAATTTTAATTACAAGTCATTAATCAAGTGAGAAAAACCTGGGTGTGATTTACAAAACTTTGGGTGGCTGATGGGCTTTTCTGTTGTAATGAGTGTAATTCCTTATTTCTTTTAGCATGTTAAGCTTGATATTTCTTTCTTTGATTTTCCTTCAACTCTTCTACTATTAATATTATATACGGTTTGTTTAGCAAGTGTGACTGTTCAGGTTATTTATGGAGCAGCGTTTGAGTTATTAATCTTTTTGATTTGAATATGAGGTTATGCATAGTAAATTTGGATAGATTTCTTTTGTTTGGTCTAACTTCATTTAATTAAGAATATAAATAATTCTTGTGTTTCCTTTTTAGTGAAGGATAAGTTGCCTGCAAAGTCGTCAGTCCTTGGTAGGCCAATTTTACTTGCTTTGGAAGATGCTGATGGTACTCCTTCTTTCTTGGAAAAAGCCCTTAGATTTGTAGAAGAACAAGGTAAGGGCTTCTCCCAATGTGTGTTTCTAGACTGTTTCATGGTGACGTTGGTGATATACAAGTTGTGAGATTACTTTAAACATGCAACTTACCTGATGCATATTTTATCAGCTGCCTAGAAATATCCTCCTGGTTTTCTATTAAACTCATTCATTTAGATGAAGAGAATTTTCTTTATGCCCATCTTACTACAAAATTTTCAATTGCAAACGGATATTATGATTGGCTGAACACACTTCCAGTAATTGTTCTGTATCTGGTTATTGTACTGTGATTTATAGCCAGGAAATTTGCCTGCATATGGATCTAAAATGAGAGATTTTCATTAACTACAATCTCGGATATCACATATTGTGAAATGAATAATACAAAAGGTTTACCATAGGACAATAACTGGCAGAGAAACTTTTTCTACATTATTTGTTTGGTTTGTTGAAGGTGCATATCTCTTTGTCAATGCATTCCTTTACAATCAGACTTTAATTGAAAGTAGACTGGCTGTTAAGGGGAATATATATATATATATATATATATATATATTATTAAGCAGGATAAGTCCCATGGGTTATATCTAAAAATGTGATGGTCCTCTGATAGCTAGTTTACTTGTCGTATTTACATTTATATATTTTTTCATTAATTTCTTTGTTAAACTTTATCCATAGGCAGATTGAAGTAACTGAGAATCTCTTTCTTTAATAGTGTAGTCATTAACATATTTATTTGTTTGTTTGGTTGAATATGATAATTTGAGTAATTTGACAGGGGTCAAAGTAGAAGGGATCTTGCGACAAGCTGCTGATGTTGATGATGTTGAACATCGAATTCGGGGATATGAACAAGGTTTCTTTGTTTGGATCTGCTGTTATTCTTAATTATTTTATGAATATCATTCAACACAATTTTTATAAAGCGCATCATTTGTTGCATGCTTTTCCTGTGAGAAGATTGCTTTATTCCAGACCTATGACGTTCTTCCATTGTTTCTTAAGTCTGAAGTGGTGCCTATGTCATGTGACTGAGTTGATAATTACTAATTTTTTGATTTACTAATTCTTTATATACATAGAATGAGAGCTTGGCAACTAATTATAACCTGCTTTTGATTTACTAATTCTTTGTAAAGCTAAATATTTTGGAGATAAAGGGATGTCATATTTAAGGAAGGGCGATCATTCTTTCATCAGATGTAATACTAAAAAGATGGGGTGGGGGATAGAAAATTAGTTACCAAGTAAATGAGAGATGAAGCTCCTCTTTTAGCTTATCATTAAAAGCTTTGTTCCTCATAGGGGAAATTAGGCCCAGAAATCTGAGTTCATCCAATCAAATGGGATGTGCACCGAATACTCTTCCTATACGCTTTTAGGATACGAAACTCCCAACTTGTTTGAGGCTAAAGTTACTCCAGGAAGATACTTTTATGTATATTAAGATTCTGCTTGGATCCCACCCTAAAATTCTTAAGGCTATACTTAAACTAATGGATGCTTTTCTTCTAGTTCTTGAAAAGAAGATGGTATGATAGTGAATTGCAGATGAGAAATATGCACTCTATTCCTTCCAACCTCCAAACCTTTTAATTTTTGCAGTGCAAACAAATCTGCTTTGAACATAAGCCACAATAGCGAGCAAGAAAAGAGATTAGAGTGCTAGCCTATTGGTGAAGTAGTGTCATAAAAAGAGGAACCTTGATCCTTCTCATTTATTTATGTTGGAATATGTTTCAAATTCCTAATTAGTATTAATTCCTATTTGTAAAGAATATTTTATAGGATAATTCTTAGGTTGTTATATTAGGTTTCTTTATAAAATAAGGAAAGTAATTAGGAATATCACTATAAATATTATGGGTCTTGAGAGAGAAATGGGCTTATAAAGGCTATACGAGGTGTGTAGAGATGTGAGGAAGAACGAGGATACCCGGTGGAGTGAGGGATTTCGCGGTTTAGGGTATGGATACAAGGAATGGGGAAACATGGGATGTTTCGGGAACCCAATTGTATGTTGTTCTAAGGTGTGGTTGGCCGAACCACATTTAACCTTATGCATCTTTGTGTGAGTTATTCTTTATCTTTTTGTTCTTGAATTATTATCATCTACATCAAAGCTTTCATTGGTACAACAATTTCCATAGCTTCTCTTATAGTAAAAAAACTCAATTCATAAGATCACAAGCAGTTTTGAAATTCACTTTGACTACAACCTTTCCTTGTTTAACCTCAAGGTCCTTTGAACAATGTAGAAACAGATTGTGAAAGGATAAAGAAAAGAATACTTTTCTTATTGAATAGATGTATTACACAGTATAGAGACATCCATATATATATTTACAAAAGAATGGAACAAAAAGGAAACAAAATAAAGTATAAAAGGAAGGAAAATAAAGTGTAAAAGGAAGGAGGATAATGTACACAAAAGATAGGAGATAAACAAAGAATATCCAGAGAATATTCTATGATTCTTGTAGAAACCAAGAGGAGAAGAGTTAGAGGAAAGAATTCCTTGTATTTTCCATTGAGTTATCATACATATATATACAAGAAGGTTAGGCTATACATTAGGCAAGATAATCTACTCTTCCTAAATGGTTACAACCTTATAAGTAAAGTATCCTAATAAGATACAAACCAATATGTTAACGTATGATACATACTATAACACTCCTCCTCAAGTTGGAGCATAGATGTTAATCATGCCCAACTTGTTACATAGGTAACTAACCCGATCTCCACTTAGGGCCTTTGTGAAGAAACCACCTAATTGTTCTCTAGTCTTCACGTATCCTGTAGAAATCAAAACGAGTTGTATTTTCTCACAAATGAAATGACAATCTATCTCTATGTGTTTAGTTTGTTCATGGAAAACAGGATTAGAGGCAATATGAAGGGTGTACTCGGGTTTGTCACACCCGCATCTTTGCTTGACCGAGGTTTTAATCACTAATTACAAAAGTTGATGGAGCTCTCATAATCTCGCATGCGAATGTGCTAGTCGGGTTTATACTTAGATTCCTGCACTAGATAGAGAGACAACGTCTCGCTTACTTTCCATGAGACTAGATTCCTCAAACAAAGACACAAAGAACCCCGAAGTAATTCTTCGTTTCGTGATCCTCGCTCAATTTGCATCCGTGAAACACTTTAAGCCCATTATGCCCATGATTATCAGATAAAATACCACATCCCTGTGGTCTTTCAAGTACAACATAGACCGCTCTACAGCCGCCAATGATCAATCGTGGAATGACGGAGCTCAGGCCGCCTCCGGGGCCGTCGGACGACGTTGCTTTTGGCAACGGAGGCTTTAAGAAATCCAAGCAAGATGGAGGAATGAGAGGGAGCCGAAGATGGTTCATCTTTGAGGCAAAATCTTACGAGATCTCAGGAAGGTAGGAAGAGGAAACAAGCTTCATTATAGATAAAAGTAAGGGTGGAATATCAGGATCCGGGCCGAGAGGGAAGTCTGGGGCTCATTGTTGAAGGGGGTCACGAATGCCAGAAGTTAAGGCTCCATGATAAAATGGAGGCTAGAGGAGGAGAAAGATCCTTCAATCTAGAGTGCCGAGCAAACAACAATGGGCAGATTTCTTGCGCGGCGTAAGGGATCGAGAAGAAGCATAGCCTTATCTTCCCGTATGTAAGGATAAAAGAAGTGGTCAGACAATCTAGCTAACAAGTTGGAAGAATTGGGGATTACTGACAAACAAGAGGAAAATCAACCTTCAATGAAACATTCAAACAGATAGAGGTCTACGACATAAAGAAGCTTCGTATAGCTCATGCGAATACTATCCGGTGGACGCTGAGATCCCGACCCTTGTTCGTCGTGGGGGAATGAAATCACCTGTCAGAAGTCGGGTTAAGACTCCTTATCCCGATCCCTTCGACAAGGGGAATTGGAATCGTAATAAAAAGGGGCAGGAAGCTAAAGGAGGAATTTTGCGGCTTTTTAAATGTGGATTTGATGCTATTCGAGTTTGATTTTTGGAAGAGTCAAATTATGTGTCGGGAGAGGGGCAAGAATCTTTCGCAGGAGGGTCCCGAGCTCGGGAGAGATGGAGGTTAGAATCTGTCAAGGTGGAAAAACAAGAACTCAAAGTGGAGGAGGCACGGGTCGTGTGTAGGGTTACCCTTGCAATTTACACCTTGAGACTCCTGGGTTAAGTAGATAGAGACTCGACGCTGGTTTCCTCAAGGTGATAAGGAAACGCCTAGAATCGAAACCCCTGGCAAGAATCCCGTTAGGCTAAAGACATGACCAAGCACAAAGTGAAAATATCCCGCGGGTCTCGAGAGCTACGAGCCACAAATTTGTGGGAGTTACCACTCATGGTTGCGTGGGTGTATCCGCGAACATGGGCAGGTGTGTGATTTGCAATGAGGAGGAAGACGAGTACAATAGGCGCGTGGCAAAGGGCGCGTCGTCTGGCCTGGCCACACAAAGTTTGACTTGGTCGGGCAGAGGAACGGTGACTGATGGCCATGTAGGGCTTGCGACCTCTCACCACGCCGACAGACATCAAGGGCGCTGCTCGCTCCCTGGTCGGCCCCCGATCTCCGAACGGGTGCAGGCAATGACGCCGGGACTCCGACGAGGATTCCCTCAAGGGTCGGGCCGAGGCTAAGCCCAACGGTCGGGACAAGCCCATTAAAAGGTGGAGAATCCAAGCCCATAGCCCCTTTTAGCCATGTGTCAGTCTGCCATTCGAGGTCGCAAGGCCCAAGGAGATTTCTCAAGAGGTTTCTGTGGCCCCTTCCTCTTTTCACAAAGTCATCCCGGTTAGTAAGTAAAGGGATTCGGGGATCTCCAAATGAAGAGAGGTATTGTCCCCTTCATTGAACCATTCTTCTTCTTTCTTCTGCTTAGGACCGGATTTCATTTAGAGGAATTCTCCTTCGTCGTGGGGGCATGGAAGAGACATAGGTCTTTAGGAAGGATTCTAAGAAGGTGGGGTCTCGTGGTATTGCCCCACTCCCCGATAATTTTGCCGCCTCAGCTTCCGAGAAGGCCTCTTGTGGCTGAAATTAGCATGTGAAGAAAGGGATGTTCAGCAGCGTGAAGATGGGGAAAAGGAGGATACTAGGGGGAAGAGTTTATCAGAGGAAACGACCCGGTGGAGGAAAGTTGTCTGGCTGATGAAGTTCGGGCTTCAACATCCGGCACGAAGAGGAATTTCGGGGTTTGCGAAGAGGCTTTAACGAGGGAGGCAAAAGGTAAAGGAAAGTGGGGTGTGCGGTGACCACAAAGTTTGAAAGGGAGATGAAGAAATCGGGTGATGGAATGTGACTGACACCTTAGCGAAAAATACGGAGCCCTGTGAAGCGGGTCAGGCTTATTATTATGGTCGTTGATGAAGATAAAAATTTTATCTGAACGCTAGGGGTTAATGATGTATGTTAGAAAGTGGATGGCTTTCAAGATGCAAAGGGTGGATGTTGTTTGTCTCATAGAAACAAAATTCAAGGAAGTTTCTAAAGGGTTTGATAAGAAGCCTGGGTGTATGCATTCCTAGATCAGCGCTTTAAGAGCAGAGGGTGCCTCTGGGGGCATTGTTATATTCTGGGATTCTCGCGTGTTAAAGCTACTGGCTAAGGAGGAAGGTCGGCCTGACGCAGTCTCTGTAGATTCAAATTCTTTGTCAAGATCAGACTGTTTTCACGGCTGGCGATGGTCCCACCGCCTATGGGATTAGGGAACATCTGACGAATCGAGCTATAAAAGGTTTAAGTGGCACTGTGGTGCATCGAGGGACTTCAATATTACTAGATTTCCAAACGAACGAAGTAGGGAAGGTAGAATTACGGGTTCAATGAGGCACTTCTCCTGTGTCGATGACTCGAGTCGAGATTTTCCGCTCAGTGGTGGCCGTATACTCGAAGCCAGTGGTCTCGTGATAATCATAATGGCGAGACCGGATAGTTCCAGTCTCCGAGGAGTTGGGACTCTGCGGATCTGCATGCAGCATCCTTCCTAGGCCTACCTCTGATCATTTTCCTATTCTACTTGAGGGGGGTAGAAGTTTGTCCAAGAGACCTTCTCCATTTAGATTCGAGAACATGTGGATTAAAGAGGAGGGGTTCAAAGACCTAATCAAGGTCTGGTGGCAGAGCTTTTGAGTTTAGAGGGACAAGAAGAGTGTCCTCGATGGAAAGCTTAAAGCCATAAAAATTTGCTCAAATCATGGGAACAAAGAGGTCTTTGGAGGGCTTCGAGGAGAATAAGAAGTCACCTTACAAAGGTGGCAAATGGATGCTATCAAAGTGAGCACTTTCTCCCGAAGAAATGACAAGAATGACAAACATGAGACTTCAAGAATGGTCTGATCAGAGGAAACTCATGGAGGCAAAAATCTGTGGAGATGGCCAAAGAGGGGATATGAACACCGGGTTTTTCCAATGCACGGCCAATTCTCACAAGAAAAGTAATACTATCAAAGGATCTTGATTGGGTGGAGAGGCTCGGGCGTGAAAGGTAAGGTTAGGAATGTGCATCGTGAATGCCTTCAAAGGTTTGCTGTCTGATCCGGGTATTTGGAGAGCTAGCCTTGAGGGTCTGGATTTTTCCAGGTTAGATGATTCGACTGCATCTAAGCTAGAGGAGCCTTTCACTGAAGAAGAAGTCCACACAAATAGCCGCTTAATCTCGCGGACAAAGCCCTTCGATTCACGGCTTCACCGCCGCATTCCTCGCAATTTAGTCAGGGACTCGGGGTTAAGACGTGACATTATGGATCTCTTCAAGGAATTTAATGAGAGGGGAAGATTTGGGAAAGGCCTAAATTCTACCTTTCTAGTCTTGATTCCAAAAAGAAGGGGGGCAGAGGACTTGAAGGATTTTAGACCAATCAGTCTGGTTGGTAGTTTATATAAACTGATCGCTAAGGTCCTTTGCACAAATGGGTTATTAGAAGGTAATGAATGGATTGGTTAACCCTACCAAAATGCCTTATGAGGGTAGACAAATCCCGACGCGCCCCCGATTGCCAACGAGGTTATGTGACTGATGCATAAGAGGAAGGAAAGGATCCTTTTGTAAACTCGATATATAGAAAGCGTATGACCAGATAAATCGGAGCCTATCCCGAAGGTGCTAAAAAGACGGGTTTCGGGGATAAATGCTGGTTGGATAGAGCGGTGCATTCTCTTACCGCTACTTTATCTGCTCGCAATGGTAGCCCAATAGGCTTCTTTCTGGGAGCCGAGGGTTAAGGAAGTGGGGACCTTATCACAGATCTTCGCACGATTGACAAAGTCACGTAAGGAGGTTATATCTCTGCATATTTTTAAGGGAGAGATAATATAGTGGAAGCAAATCACACACTCATGGGATGATACTCTTGTCTTTGTAAGGACACTGAGGAACATACTTAATACACTTACGCCGGATTTTAAATTTTGTTTGAAGCGCCGCTTTCTGATTTAAAGATCAATTTAGAGAAAGCCTTTGTCAGCTCTCGTGGGTAGGGCTTCGATGATGGAAGGCTCGCTGAAAGCCAGGTGCAACATAGGCTCTTTCGCCACTGAAAGATCTCTGGGTCATTTCAGTGTAGCTACAAGGAGGCTGGGAGCTGCAATTTGGGAAGAAAGGTTTCAAGGTCAGCTCTTTGAAAAGACAATATATCTCTAAGGCGGAAGACTCACTTTATCGAAGTGTCCCTCTCCAACATGCCTACTTAATTATCAGCTCTCTTAGCCCCTAAGAAAGTCAAGCTTAGACTAGACAAAATTCACGAGACTTTGTGAGGGGCTCTTTGTAGAGGAAATTCCATTTGATAACCGATTCCGTCCACAGTAAAGAAAAGGAGGTTTCCAGACCACACCTCCACTTTTAATGTGGCTCATTCTGAAATGGTGTCGAGATTCACGATGAAAGATAGCTCTACGCGGAGGAGTGTCATCAATTCAAAATATGGTTCGAGGTCAAATGGGTTTCCTCCTATTCCTAAAGGCTACCATGGTCAGTCTTTGAAGGAAGAAGCAAAGAAGGTCTTCGATCCTTAGGACATCAACGCTCCGTGAAGATCGGGATGGTCTCCAAGGCGTAGATTTTGAGAAGACTGCGGTGTGGTGAAGCTCCACTATGCCTTCCTTTCCGCTGGCCAGAGATCAGACGGGCAAGCTCCCAGCGGGCCAGGTCATGATTCGGGTGGTTTCAGGTCCCGCGAAGGATGGAACTTTTCACTGGGGAGGCACTTTCATGATCGAGAATCGGAGTGAGGTGCAAGGTTTCCTCAAAACCAAGCACTCGCAGTATCGCCCCAATCTAGTGATAGAATTTGGTGGAAAGAGGCAAAAATGGTAGTTTCTCCGTAAAAACTTGTTTCGACTGCTAGGATACAAGACAAGAAATGCAGGTCTATAAAGATGTCAGGAACCCTATCGTTCCCACTCAAGGTAGGTTTCTTCGCCAAAGTATAAGGGCAAGATTTTGACCATGGATCGCCTTAAAAGAGTAGGTTTCTCCTCGCTAGCAGTAATTTATGTGGAAAGATTTAAGAGCGTCTTTAGAACATCCGGTCATTCACGCCCAAAGGTCGGTGCATGGACCGCCATTTTCTCTTTGTCCTGAGGGGTGGCTCGCCTTTCGAAAGACTTGATGTCGGGTCACGCACTTCAAGGGAAAAGCGATGCAAAGTTATGGAGAGCCGGGTCCCTCTTTGTTTGATTCGGGCTATTCGGGAAAGCAGAGAATAGTGGTCGCATTCAAGACGAAGCCTTTCCAAGACTAGATCAAGTCTTGCTTTATTTTCTTTCTTCTCGCTAGTTTGGTCTGGCGATGTGAAACACCCTCGTTAGAGATATTTTCGCACTCCTCAGCTCGCTTTCAGGCTGATTTGTTCGCTATTCGCTTTGCCACTTTTCTCGGTTCGTCAGTTTGCCTCCTCATACGCCCGTATAATTCCCTGGGGGGGCCTTGTTCCTTCTTTTGGTTTTATATATATTTGTTTATCCATAAAAAAAAAAAACTGTTGGAGAAGACATGTGTTGAGAGAAAATGAATATTGTATTCTCATTAATTTACAAAAGAGGAAACATACATATTTATATTCTAGTGTTAGGGCAAAAAGAAAACAAAGTTAGAGTCTAACTAGGAGACTAAAGAGAGAAGGAAAAGAACTCTAAATTGATTGGGAGACTGACTCTCTAACACTTCCCTCAAGTCTGGAAGATATGATCAAAAAACACCCATTTGTCACTATTACATACTTTATCCCAGGACCTCTAAGGTGAGACTTAGTGAAGATATCCGCTAGTCAGGGGTTAATAGAGTTGGATAAACTAATACCATGCATCCTAATGCAATCTTCTCTCCGATGAAGTGACAATCCACTTCGATGTGCTTAACATCCATGGAAAATCACTAGATGAAATATGCAAGATGACTTGATTATCACATATAAGCTTCATTTGTTCATCCTTCCCAAATCTTAGCTCTTGGAGGAGATGCTTCAACTATACGAGTTCATATGTTGCTAAGGCCATAGCTCAATACTCAGCTTCAACACTAGATTTGGCTACTGCATCTTGTTTCTTACTCTTCCAGGATATTAAGTTACTTCCAATGAACATATAAACTCCATGTAGAACATCTAATGCTGGGTGAGCCCGCCTAATCAAGGCCACCGTAGCCAACAACTGGGGTATGACCTATGCTCATACAACACCCTCGACCTGATGTCTTTCGACATAACGGAGGAGAATACAAATCGCAACATCCCAATGGCCATCACAAAGGATTAAACTAATTAACTACGCCATACAGAAAAGAAATGTCAAAATGAGTGATAAATAGATAGTTCGCTTACCTACAAGTCGTCAATTTCTACTTGGATCTTGTAGAGGCTCCCCCTGGCCTGGTACAAGTTTGACATTTTGATCCATAGGAGTGTCTACAGGCTTACAATCCAACATACCAGTGTCTGTCAATATATCCAAGGTATACTTTCTCTAAGAAATAACCACTTTGGAATTAGACTTAGCTACCTCAATGCCTAGAAAATACTTGAGTTTCCCAAGTCTTGTCTCAAAGAATCAAGAGGTGTTGCTCGAAGCCTCCGAATACTATCTTGGTCACATTGCCTATAATGACAATCTCATCCACATAAACAATCAAGAAATATGACCGGGGCCAAGAGGAAGTATGATGACAAAAACTAATGTTCTACAGCTTCGAATCATGCCAAACTCCCCGAACCACTCGAGTTAAACCCGCCAAAAACCTGCTCGAGGAGATCGCTCGCACTATAAGGAACGGCGGAGCTTGCATACCAAACCAGACTCTCCCTGAGTAACAAAACCAGGCGGTTGCTCCATATAGACCTCCTCGGTTCTTCATATCCAACTGAAAAAGGGGTCATGAGAGCATAGCAGCCATAGAGAGAAGCAAGCGAAAGCGGAAATCTTGGCCACTGGAGAAAAGGTATCATAATAGTAAAAGCCATATTGTTGAGTATACCCCTTGGCAACCAAACGGGCCTTAAGTCGTCGATCTACCTGGCCATCAAGTCCCACTTTCACTGTTTAAATCCAACGATAACCAATATGAGACTTGCCAAGAGGAAGAGCGACAAGCTCCCATGTGCCATTGGAGGAAAGAGCATTCATTTCCTCAACCATTTCTTGTTTCCAGCCTAGATGAGTGAGAACCTCACTAGTGCTCATAGGAGGAGGACAAAGACAAAGATGGAAACAGCACATACAAAGTATGCAGAAAGATAAACAATGATAGCTTAGAAAATTGTAAACATGATGTGTGTTACAAGTAGAGTGAGTACCTTTCCGAATGGCAATAGGTATATCATCAGGTGGTTGCAAAACCAAAGCAGGAGATGACGGTGGCATAGAAGAGGAATTATCAAAAGGCCCTATAGGAGGACGAGGACGATGAGTATAAACTTGAAGTGGTCGAGTTACAACATGCGTAGGTGGAGAAGGGAAATCTGGAGGTGGTACGATAAGAGAAACATGTAAGACATCCGAAACATGAGGACGCTCTTCAGAGGAGAAGAAAGAGGAACCCTCAAAGAAAGTGACATTAGCAGAGATGAAGTACTCACTCAGGTTATAGAATAACATCTACAACCCTAAAGTCTAGAATAAACCAAGAAGACACACTTAAGGGTTTCAAGAGAGCCTGCCTCGCTTCAGAGTAAGAGAATAATAATATATAAACAAAATGTATTACAAACTAAAGACACGAGAAGGAAGGCAGAAGAGATGTTGATTAGGAAAAAGGATAGAATGAGGGATTTGATCATGCAAAACAGAGGATGACATACGATTAATCAAATAACAAGTAGCTAATATAGCATACCCCTAAAAACGTTGAGGAACCTTATGATGGAGTAAGAGAGTGTGAGCGGTTTTAACTAAATGACGGTTCTTATGCTTAGCCACTCCATTCTGTTGAGAAGTGTAAGCAAAAGATGACTAATGAAGAATCCTATGTGAGGACATAAAGGAGGAGACTGATGCAGAAAGATATTCCTTGGCATTATCACTTCGTAGGACACGAATGGAAGTATTAAATTGAGTTCGAATCCTCAAAGATGGAACTGGAAACTAGCGTCATACGATATTCATATTAAACCCAAATCCTACAAGCTCGAGCAGGAGAGATGCCCTGGGCTGTCACTAACAGTGTAGACAAAGCTGTTTGGCAGGAGGTCCCGGGTTCAAATCCTCTCCTCTTGCAATTTAATCCTATGTTTATTTGAAAGTCCATAATGGACTTCGGTTTCCACACGGCATGGGGCCGTATGCACGTGAGTGACAGGGTGTCACTACGATATTCATATTAAACCCAAATCCTACAAGCTCGGGAAAGCTTTTAGGAGAGCTGGGTCATTTAACACTAGAGAATAACTTAGTACTCCAGTTTCATTAAAATAGCTGGCACATCGAGGATAATCATTTATAAAAGTAACAAAGTACCGAAACCCTGAGGTAGACTTAGCCTGAAAAGGACCCCAAATATTAGTGTGGATAAGCTCGAAAGGAGACTTTGTTCGTTGATCTAGGCACTTTGGGAATGAGACACGAGTATGTTTCCCAAGCTGACATGACTCACACTCAATTGAGGACAAATTAGAAAACGAGGAACCATCAAGCTTTGAAATGCCTGGACGACTCAAGACGCATTGTGAATAAGGAGAGAAGTATCCATGGAAGCACAAACAAATGAAGATGAAGGCGAAGATGAAAGAGGTACTGATTCACGCCCTATGCTAATCGTTCGCTTCGTGACGGCCCTACTAATGTGATAGAGTGATCAGAAAAGGTAATTAAACAATTAAGATCACGAGTCAACTTACTGATAGAAATCAAATTAAAAGGAAAATCAGGAACATAAAGGACAGAAGTAAGTGGTAGGGAAGGAAGAGGGCATGCCAAATCGATTCCTTTAGCTATGGTTTGAGATTTATTAGCTAAAGTAACCATGGGTAAAGGAGAAGTAAAGGTAAGAGAAGAAAAAATATCCTTATTACCAAAAAGATGATCAGAGGCTCTAGAATCAAGAATCCAGGGTCCAGAAGAATGTGAAAGGAAAGCAAAGGCATTAACGGTCTGGGCAACAAATGCAATGGATGCAGATTTGGATGCTTGAGTGCAACAGGGGTTTGTAGCTAATTTCTCCGATGTAATAACAGCAGAGGCATCCAAAATGGGAGAAAATATTGAACCTTTGGTAGCCATATAAACCAAAAAGTAAGAAATCACAGCTATAAGATATTTGAAGAATGAAACACAACTGTTAGAGGAGGCAAAACAACTCTTGAAATCCTATAGATGTCGTTAGGTGTCGGAAAAATCAAGAAAACCCATAAAAGTACAGCTATAGAACACTAAATAGAGGAAAAGTGCATGTAAGCCAATGTGAGGGAACCATGTTAGAGAAGCTTTATCGAGGGCGTGACGCTCCTCGGGGCAGTGATAGGCTGGCATGGCTCCGAAGTCGTCAATGTTCTACGCGCCACCCACGCCGACACGTGGTGACGCCGTCGATGGGGTGGGAGAGTTTCTAACAACAACAAGGGCTTTTGACTCGCATGTGGAGGTGAGAGGTTCCGACGATACCTAAGGGCGTGAGGTTCTGAATGATACCGGTGGCTTCCTTGAGGCTTCGGGTGGACTAATTATAATGCGACCGAGTGACACCTGTGAGTCGGATGTGGGTGGCCGGAATTGACTACACGACGAAGCCCTAAACCTAATATTATCTTACTCTTTTATGGCTTTGATACTATGTTGAGAGAAAAAGAAATATTGTATTCTTATTAATTTACAAAGGAGGAAACATACATATTTATACTCTAGTGTTTGGGCAAAAAGAAAACAAAGTTAGAGTCTAGCTAGGGGATTAAAGAGAGAAGGAGAAGAATCCTAAATGGATTAGGAGACTAATCCTTAACAACATGTACAAGGCTTACAACATCAATAGAGATGCAATATTAGTAGGCTTGTTATCAGAACGTAGTTCACTTCCTAAACCAAATTCTCTCTATATTTCTCAGTGGTCTTAAACAATTCAATTTCTCGTAAGATGTGTTTGTGGCCATAACTCTTCCGTGAATTGTCCGACTGGGCGATGATCTCGCGCTGTCCTCCGAAACCAAACTGCCACGTAAGCCAGGCCATGTGACCGCATGACTTTGTCGCACTGCTTCAAACGCTACTGTGCTTTGTTTCGATACGATCTGTCGATATTCCTTTGAGATAAGAAGATTCCACGTTTGCTCCTCATGACTTCTACACCTAAGAAGTATTTTAGCATGCCTAAGTCATTTGTGTGAAATTGGCCATGAAGAAAAGACTTGAGTGAAGATATTTCTGCCATATCATCCCCAGTAATAATAATATCATCAACATACACAACTTACAAGATGATATCTGCTGGAGAGGTTCTATAAAAGATAGAATGATTGTATTTGCTCTTTTGCATGCCAAATTTCTTAATCACTTCACTGAATTTGCCAAACCATGCACGGATAATTATTTTAAGCCATATAATGATTTTCAGAGACGACAAACTCTACCAATCTCTCCTTGAGCAACAAACCCGGGAGGTTGCTCCATATAAACCTCTTCTGCAAGATCCCCATGAAGAAAGGCATTTTAACTGTCGAGTTGATGGAGGTCCTAACCATGAGTGGTTGTCAGAGATATAAACAGCCGAATAGAGGTCAGCTTGGCAACTGGGGAAAAAGTATTAGAATAATCTACCCCATAGGTCTGGGCATACCTTCTAGCAACAAGACGCCTTCAGCCTAGCAATCGATCCATCTGGATTAACCTTCACTATAAACACCCATTGACAACCAATGACTTTCTTCCCAGCAAGTAAACGCACCAAGTCCCAAGTACCATTATCAGTCAAGGCATCCATCTCCTCTATCATAGCACTATGCCAACTAGGATGAGCTAGGGCTTTAGAAACCTTGTTAGGCAATGAAATAGAGTCCAAGGATGCAATAAACGAACAAGAATGAGATGACTAATGGTTGAGCAAAATGAGGAGATTGGATGATCACACAGACATTTACCTTTACGGAGAGTAATAGGAAGGTCATTACTAAGAACTGGATCCGATGTCGAAGCAACCGATGAAAGGCTCGAGACTGGGGGGTGTAGGTGTCGAGCATAGACTTGAATGATAAGAGGCTTTGTTAGAGGTGGAATAAAAGCAGGAGCTGGCGAGGCAAGAGTATAAATGAGCAAATCATCATCCTCCCCCTGACTAGTGTGGATCGGGTTTGGAGGAAAGGGAGTAATCTCAAGAAAGGTGACATCAGCAAAAACCAGGAACTTGTGAAGACTAGGACAATATCACCTATACCCTTTCTAAACTTGAGAGTAACCAAGGAAGATAAACTTCAATGACTTAGGATCGAGTTTAGACACATGCGAACGAACATTCAAAACAAAACAAGTACACCCAAATACCTGAGGCTCAATGTGAAACAAAGATTTATGGGGAAAGAGGGTATGGTTTGAAACGGAGTGGCCTAATCCAAGAGAGAGGAAGACATCCGATTAATCAAAAAACAAGCGGTGGAAACAACATCGGCCCAAAAATGCTTGGGCACGTGCATTTGAAATAATAAAACTTGAGTGGTTTCAAGAAGGTGTCAATTTTTTCTTTCAGCAACTCCATTAGGAGGATACACAAGATGTCTAATGAAGGGGATGCCATTCTGAAGCATGAATGACTGAAATTATTCGAATAGATATTCTTTGGCATTATCACTTCTCAAATTTTGAACATAAATACGAATTTGAAGTGCGACTTCGCTATCGTGTGCCGCACCTAAAGTGAGAAAATAATCAAACAGTTTTTCGCCAACATAACCGCTGTTCGTGAATCATCGACAAACGTGACAAAATACCGAAACCCATTGGGGACATTAATTGACATGGACCTGCATTTGAATCGATTAACTCAAAAGGAGCAATCGACTTTAGTTTATTTAATTTGTGGACGAGAACTAAGACGATGATGTTTTTCAAATTGATAGGACTCACAATCTAAGGATGACAAGCTTGAAAACTGGGGACAAAATTTCTTCAATAGTGGAAGAGAGGGGTGACCTAATCTACAATGAGTCTCAAATGGTGTAGTAAGCCTAGAATAGGCAATAGGTCTCGGTATTGTAGGATCTAGAATGTAGAGACCCCCAGACTCATGTCCTTTACCAATAATCTACTTCATTATAAGATCTTAGAAGAGACAATAATCATGAAAGAATGAGATACAACATTTAAGAGCTCGAGTTAGTTTGCTCACAGATACCAAATTAAAAGAAAAATTAGGTAAACTCAAGACAGATGATAGGGGAATAGAAAGAGTGGGAAAAATGGGGCCTGAACCAAGAACACGTGGATTCGCGCCAAAGCGGGATAAAGCGAAGGAAGGTCAGGACTGGAAGGTAGAAAATAGAGCACCACCGCTGGCGCGACCGTGGCTCCAAATCAATGACCCATTCGGGAGAACAAAGAAGAGACAAGGCATGTTTAGCATTCGACGAAGCACACCAGAATCTGAGTAGATGGAGACTCCAATGATTCCCCGTACAAGCGGAATCGCAAGTCTGCCTACCGAGAATCGAACTAACCGATCGATGTCCCATTAGAGGAGGCTATACGTGGGCACATAAATCTTTTTGATTCTCTAGCTTCTTCGCCTTCTTACCGTCTCCCGTATCACATGTCCAGCTACGACAATAATAAACACACAACCCTCCGCACTAAGCCCTAATGTTACCTCTCGGGCTATTATTTGCGTATTGTGGCTTCCTAACTCACCACCGTTTAATTGTCGAAGAGCACCGCTCATTCGAGCAGATGGAAGAGTTAAAAGCGAGGATATTTCGTATGGCATTCAAATTTAACGCTTTTAGAAAGAATAAACTTCAGGGCTAGACAGAATCTACACCTTAACAGAATCATACTCAGAAGGGAGGGTGGCTAGGAAGCCCATCATTGCCATCTTTTCTCGCTGATCTTGCTGGAACTTAACATCTGGACTAAAGGGTAAGAACATATTCAGTTCCTCATGTCTTTTTATAGTCCATGAAAAATTTCGTAAGCGATCGATCTTTTTTCTTAGGGCGATAAAAGGCTCGACACACATCGAAGATGCGAGAAATATTTCCCTTTCTAGAATACACAAATTCTAAATAATCCATTAGCTCCTTAACAAACTACGTGCTGATTAAATGAGAGCAGTTAGTTTTTACCATCAATGGAATCGCGAATTCGAGAAAGAGACTCCGCATCATCCTCCAAATGACGCTTCTTCAAATCATCGCGAGGGAGGGTCCTCATCTGGCGTGATCGTCTTACAAATACTCCTCAAGTAGAGGCGGATTGTTTTACTCCAATCCAAGAAATTGGGACTAGTCAGTTTGTCTTCCGTGATTTTGGACATCATCGAGACTACTTCGGGCGCCGAAACGGGCTTCTTATTCGAAACGGGCCAAAAAGTATCTCCTAAAGGCAGAGACTCAAAAAATCTCATAGAAACCCTAGGTAAAGAGGGGTTTTGGACATAAAAACCACCAAAAGCAGTAGATCCAGGTACCAAACAAGGAAACCAAATACACATAAGGTCTTGTTGGCGTTAGACGACATTTGGAGGAAGAGGCCGGATTGAAACAGTCCCCCATGCACTCACACACGCAACGCGTGTAGATCTGGCCTGAAATTATGGGGCGGCGTGTGAGCTCCATGCGCGTGGTTTCTGGCCACTGGAATTTTCTAGTAGGCTTGTCGGTGATCGGAGAAGCTCTTCAGGCAGGCGGTGAGACCCCACTCTCCCTCGAAATAGGTGCTTCAAAAAACATCTCTCACAGCTCTCTTGTGCACTTCGAAAAATTGCCTAAAAGCAATTGAAAACTCTCCCAATCTAAGCACTATGCTTTGCTACCATGTAGAAAGCAAGAGGAGAAGAGTTGGAGGAAAGAATTCCTTGTATTTTCCATTGAGTTATCATACATATATATATAAGAAGGTTAGGCTATTCATTAGGTAAGATAATCTACTCTTCCTAAATGGTTACAACCCTATAAGTAAAGTATCCTAATAAGATACAAACTGATGTGTTAACGTATGATACATATTATAACAATTCTCAAAACTCTCCCTCAAGGTGGAGCATATAAGTCATATGCACTAAGCTTGTTATAAAGATGTACTTAATCCTATCCGGTGCCGACGACTATGCAGCATAGAGAAGGACCATTGGAGAAGGTCCGACGGAGAAGGAAGGTTTGTCGGAGAAGGAAGGTCCAATGGAGGAGGAAGTTCCGCCGGAGAAGGAAGGTCAGTCGGAGAAGGAAGGTCCGTCGAAGAAGGTCTGATGGAGAAAGAGGGCTGTCGGAAAAAAAGGGCTGCTGGAAAGAGAGCATGAAAATTCATCGAAAAAGTCGCCCTCACTAGATGGGTTGCTGAAATTGAAAACATGGCAAAATCCTGACCCAAACCTTCCATAGGTCTAATACCATGTGAAAGGATAGAAGAAAAGAATACTTTTCTTATTAAATGGATGTAGTACACAGTATAGAGACACCTATGTATATATATACAAAAGAATGAAACAAAAAGGAAACAAAATAAAGTGTAAAAGGAAGGAGGATAATGAACACAAAAGGTAGGAGATAAACCAAAGAATATATGGAGCATATTCTATGATTCTCAACACATGATTGATTGATTCATCAATTCCAATAGATGTGAGACCTAATTTGGACTAAGAGCCTTGTAAATCCCAAGCTTCCTTACTAACCACCATACGTTCTAAGTCCTTTACCTTGATCCATGCTTTAGATTGTTTCCAAATGAAGTTTGATAAAAAGGTACGACTGAAGGATTTATCTAGAGTTGAAAATGAAGATGTTATTGTACTTTTTAAACTGAAGAGGGTACTGACCAAATCCTCAAATCCTCACATTTTGGAAAGAAGGTAACAAGCACACATGAATAAGAGAGAGATGAGAGTTTCAAGCTCCTTAAGTGTAGAAGGTGTTTATAGCTAACTAAAGTTCTAATAAATTGCGGAAGAGGAGAAAAAAAATAATAGAAGAGGAGTAACTCTAATCTTTGATATTCTTAAAAAATTTGAAAACTAAGCTCAAATTGGCCTATCACCCTACTATAAGTCTTTTGAAAAACGATTCTTTATATTTTCGCTAAAAAAAAAACTAGAATGAATTAGATCATTGCCTTTTATAGGTAATAGCTTGTCCACATGACAATGTTGACACTTTGCAAAACATTACTTTCCCTGGGAAGCTATCATTGTTGCTTCCTTAAGAGGGTTAGGTTCCTTGATGTTAAGAAGCATAATATTCATATTAAACCAAAATCCTACAAGTTTGAGCTTGTAGGAGAGTTGGTTGTTTAACATGGTATCAAAGCATGGTTTGGCGGGAAGTCCTGGATTCAAGTTACATCGCTGCAATTTGAATCCCCATTTATTTATTTGAAAGTCCATAAATGACTCGGTTAGGTTTGTTTGACTTTCTGCGTGCAAGTATGTGGCCGTATGTGAGGGAGGGTGTTAAGAAGCATGATATTCATATTAAACCCAAATTCTACAAGCTTGAGCATTTAGGAGAGTTGGTTTTTTAACACTTGAAGTTACTTCCCTAACTCAAACATTTTTTATCTTGGCTTGCCTAGTGAAATGAAAGAATGTCAGACAAAAGGGCGCACTAAATTATGCATGGTGTATGCAAGTGTGCTAAAAGGCCTTAGGTGGACAAAAGACAATATCTTATATACATCCTCATCCATTGCCAAAAATTATGTATAATGATTGTTTGGCTCGGTGTGGCTTAAGTGGTAAAAGGATGGGATGGGGTTATGGGAGGTTTTAGGTTCAAGTTCCAATATTGCCAATATATATATATATATATATATAATAATTGCTTGATTGCTTGATCATCTTTTAAAATATTTTCAATGAGGGGGTCATATTAAAATTGTTAAAGGCATGATATTTGTATTAAATCCAAATCCTTCAAGCTTGAGCTTTTAGGAGAGTTGGTCGTTTAACATGGTATTAGAGCCTGGTTTGGCAGAAGGTCCTAGGTTCGAGCTACCTCTTTGCAATTTATTCCCCATTTGTTGATTTGAAGGTCCATGGAGTTGGTTTGTTTGACTCTCCATGCGCAGGTATGGGGTTGCACGTGAGAGAGGGTGTTAAAGGCGTGATATTTATATTAAATCCAAATCTTACAATCTTGAGCTTTTAGAATAATTGGTTATGGCTCAAGAGGTTTTAGGTTTTAGGACGTACCTAGTCCTAGCTAATGAGGGGGTCATTTTTTCCATCTTTATTTCTCTCAACCAAAGAAATTACTCTTAACATCTTAATCATAGATGCCACTTGGGTCAGAATTTTGAATGTTGAAACTTGAAAGGCGGTAAATAGTGAAATGAAATAAGAGAAATGCTAGAAGGGTTTCTTCAACCATTTAATATTCTGGAAATCTTGTCTAATGTTGGGTCCCAAAATGAAGTGACTTTGAATTCCCCACAAGGAGGGACCCAATATCTATGGGGTCAATCTGACACTTACTATCTAACAAGGTAGCCAAACCTAAGAGTTAATCTTGAGATTTGACTAGCATTGATTTTTGACAGCACTCCTCTTATCTTGACATCTCATATACAATCAAAGACCAGAAAAATGACCAAGAGAACATCATTAGTTCATTATACAGAATCAGGAATAGTCCTTGGTAAAAAAAAAATAAAGTTAATGTCTGAATAATGAACCTATGTTTGCTCATGGAGAATAGACTGCAAAGCCAAACTTGCATGGTGTTTGTTTAAGATATTCTCGTTTCTATTTTCTTGCTCTTGTATTTTAAATGGTTTGCTCATGCTTCATTATCCAGGAAAAAATGAATTTTCTCCGGATGAGGATCCACATATCATCGCTGATTGTGCCAAGGTATCTCCTTTTAATAAATTACTTTTTATAGACTAAACTATTGTCTAATATGTAGGTTTTTATGACTTACTTTTTTCTTGCTGCAATAAACCAGTATGTTCTCCGGGAGTTACCATCATCTCCAGTTCCTGCATCTTGCTGCAAAGCATTATTAGAAGCTTGTCGTAAGTTTGTTGTGGATGTGAGAAGTGTGTGTTTGAGCAATCTTTGTCTCGTTTTTCTTGCTTACTATGACATGTATAAATAATGGCATACATTTTCCCCTACTTGACATAATTTTATCATCTCATGCTGGATGAAAATCATTATACATATTTATTAGTAGCTAGTTCACTGTATCAAGGATAAATCCCAATAAACTGTGTTGTTGATGCCACATTTGAATTTCATATAAATATATATTCATTTCCAGTCCAATACTTTTTTGTTTCTAGATCACCTTTGGTGCCAACACTCTCTTGTTATTGATTTTTGTAGTTTTAGATTTTTTTTTCTTTCAAAAATCACTATTTGATTCAAGTTTGAAATGGAATTATGTCATTGTAAGGAAGCAAACAAAAGACATGACATTGGATTACCATTGCGTTATATTTATAAATGTTGATGATAACAAACTGAAAGTTGAGGCGTCAAATATGTTTATGTAAAAGTAGATACTCAATAATTGGAGGTTCACTTCATTTATTTATTTTTTTCTTGTTAGATTTTTTTTTTTTTTTTTTCATTTTTTGAATTCTTGTGATTTGTTATCTTCTAAGTTGGAGCAACTGAAGTTCTCAGCTCACCGTGATAGGGTATTGAAGGAATGTTTTTAGGGAAATAATATGTAGGATTGTGCTGTACAGCTGTACTATTATGTTTGAATGCCTTGTATTGATTCAAAACTTTCATTTTGTTATTCACCAATTTACCATTTTACAATTGTGGTTAGGAACTGACCGTAACAATAGAGTCATTGCTATGCGTGGTGCAATATGTGAAACATTCCCAGAGCCAAATCGCCGCCTATTGCAAAGGTAACTGATAGTTTACTTTATTACAGTTTCTTTGCTTTTTTTTTTTTTTTTAATTCGAGTTCAGGCCTTCTTTTTTTGGTTAAATGTATCCAAATTTAATGCTAGCTTTGATTACCGTTGAATATAATTGATATACCACTCCTCATTCTTTGGCATTTAAATTATTTTTTTACCATTTTTCTTGGGGGGCATAAAAATAAGTCATGCATCTTCCTGTATCTGTAAATTCCTTTAGTGTACGAGGTCAACCATGATGGATGATAAGATAAAACTGTTCTGGACTTGTTAGTAGTAGAAAAGTCAACTCCACCACTAAAATTTACTGTCCATTTTGGATTTCCTGCTTGGTATCAATACATGTCAAAGGCCACACTTTCCATGGGGTGTTAGGCTCACCCTCACCAAGAGGTACGATAATAGACCCTCTTAGGATGCTCAATGCTTGGGCATCCATATTCCATGGATATCCTGGGATGTGATCAAGGGATATATTTGAATATAAGCATTTGTTCAAGTGTTATACTATGGCATAAGATGTGATGCAGAAAGAATAGACCTATTGATGCAGCCAAGCTGTTAATGTTAAGTTGTTTTGGTTGTGAGTCCCAAAAAGGCTGCAATGATTGGACCATCTGGATTTTGAAAAAATAGGATATCAATGCTTCCATTGTGTCTAGTTCAGATTATTAGAAGGCTGTCAAATTTAACTATGCATGACAAGAATTTTCTTAAAAGAACACATGCAGGCTTTTTGTTATATGGGAAGTATATTCACCAACTAGTAGCTTAAGAACCTTGAAGAGAGATATTGTTGAAGGTGCAGTGTTGTCAGTTTCATCAGTTAAACAGTTGGTTGCCATTGCTCATTTGACAAGACTTATTTTAATTGTTTTTCAGCCTGTTATACTTTGCCATTCCGACAACAGTGAGTACTGAATATTGTTAATTCTAGAACTGTGAGTTCCAACAGTTCTATGGCATTCTGCAGGGGTTATTCTATGATGAGGTTGACCCTTTAGAATTGTGGAAAAGTTAGAGCTCTCATGTCAACTGTATTTCTGGAATCCTTGACTAGAAAAGATCTAATTATCTAGGGTTTATTTGTTTGCATGGTTAAGATATTAAACACCAGCAAAAGAGTAGAGGCAGCAGAAAGGTGTTTCTCTGACTCAGAAACAAACGGCGCATGGGGATGGTATATTTTACCAGAGTGCTGAAGAACCTAAATGGGCTCTATACTCGGATGTATTTTCCCTGAAATTCTTTGGTTTAATTACCTTCTTCCTAGCTCTGTCACTGTTGACCATAAATCTTGTTATTAAAAGCATTAAAATTTGTTAAGGTTTAGTCTCCTAATTAGACTCTAACTCTGTTTCCTTTTTTGCCCTAAAATTAGAGTATAAATATGTATGTTTCCTTCTTTGTACATAAATGAGAATCAGAGTATTCGTTTTCTCTCAACATGGTATCATAGCCATAAAAGAGTTTGAGAATACTAGGGTTAGGGTTTCTCCGTATGGTCAATTCCGGCAACCCATAGTCACCATCGGAATACTCTGCCACTGACAACTTTTTTTGGCGAGATTTTCCGGCGACCTCCATTCTGGCCAACGAGCACACCAATAGGAGCTCTCTCCAATCTACCTTCCGGAGGAAGCCTCGTTGGAAAATACCTCCCCATGCACCCACACGCGCCGATCTTTAGTCCAGCACTGAAATTCACGAGCCGGCGCGTGGCGGTGAAGAGGCACTGTTTGGCCGGCGCCTCCTCTAGCAGGTTCGTCTGTCGCTGATGAGAGCCTATCCAACCACTCCACACGCCTCGCCGTCATCGGAAAAGCCTTCATTTTCCACTTTTTCTCTTTGGTGACTTTTTCTGAGCTATTATGTCACTTGAATCTCCATTGTTTTTGTGTTTTCCGAAGTTCTACGACACCTTGAGGACCTTGGGAGTTGTTTATGTTGACCTTTTGCTAAATTCTCATCTCTATGACTGAAAAAGATGTCTCTATGACTGAAAAAGACTTCTCTATGGCTGAAAAAGGTCAAACTTTTAATTATTTTGTATCTAGAACTCCTATGATTACCTTGGATAAACTCATGGGGAGCGAAAATTATCAGTCATAGGTGGACTCGGTGGACCTTGGACTTATTAGTAATGGTTGTGAGGATCATCTTACTACCGCGGACACAAGTATTCATGAAGATAAAAGTACACAATGGAAAAAAACTGATGCTTTACTATGCAATATTCTTCGGCAATCTATTGATGCCAAGACTCTATATAATATTGGGGCCTATACAACTTGCTTCATTCTTTGGAATCAAGTGAAAAAACTGTACACTAATGATATTCAGCTTCTCTACCAAGTAATATCCTCCATTGTCAATTTGAAACAGCTTGGTATGGATATATCTTCTTATGGTGGACGAAGGTCTGCCCTTAAGGATGAACTTATCTCTATCTTGCCAAAGTCTATTAATACCGAGACTTCATTGTCAAAGATGGATCGAGTCTTTATGATCATTCTTTTGCTTAACCTCGGGCTAGATTTTGAGAACATTCAGGAACAGATACTCATTGGAGCAGTTATTCTAAACTTTGATGAAGCTCTTGCTCGGTTACATCACCATACCTCCACTGCCACTAAGTCCATGCGATGCGAGTTATCTTTGGACATACGTGATGGTTTTCTCGATCCTCATTCTCAAAGTGATTCCAGAGGTGGACGTAGTAGCAATCGAGGTAGAGGACAACGTCCTCAATGCACATACTGTCATAGGCTTGGACACACCCGTGATTGATGCTATTAGTTACATGGCCAACCTCCTCGTACTACTCATTTGGCTCAGTCTTCTGATCATTCACCGAGTTCGAGTTTTGTCTCAGGGAGCTCATCCACACCTCAGGGGGTCATTCTACTCGGCGAATATGAGGAGTACCTTCGTCTCACTCAAGTAGCCAAATCTTCCTCCATTGCTTTTGTTGCCTAGACCAGTAATGTATTTGCTTGCCTTACACATTCATTTGTACCTTGGATCTTTGATACTGGAGCGTTTAATCATATCTCTGGTAATAAGAACTTTTTTTTTTTCTCTTACCTTTCCATCTCCTTTACCCACTATTACCTTAACTAATGGTTCTCAAACCATAGCTAAAGGCATTGGCTCAGCTTGTCCCCTCCCTTCCTTGCCCCTTACCTTTGTACTTTATGTTTATGATTTTCCTTTTAATCTTATTTCCATTAGTAAGTTGACTCGTGACCTTCATTGTGTACTTACTTTCACCTGACTACGTAACCTTGCGGAATTTAGATGCAGGGGGAATGCGAGTGGCATCGAACATGAGTCACAAGGCCTTTTTCACTTCAGCTCGCCTCTTTGTTCCACCACTTGCACTTTCATGGAAGCTCTTCTCCTCCTCCGCAATTGTCTCGGTCATCCAAGCTTCTCCAAGTTTCGGAAGTTGGTTCCTCCTTTTTCTAGTTTATTTTCGCTTGTGTGAGTCATGTCAACTTGGGAAACGTACTCATGTCTTGTTCCCAAAGCGTTTAGTTCCTCGGACAAAGTCTCCTTTTGAGCTTGTCCACACTGATGTTTGGGGTCCTTCTAGGTCTACATCTTCTTTAGGATTTCGTTACTTTGTTACTTTTATAGACGATTATTCTTGATGTACTTGGTTATTTTTAATGAAAACTTGAGCCTATGTTTCAAAAATTTAATACTGAAATTCGCACTCAATTCAATACTTATATTCGTATTTTAAGAAGTGATAATGCAAATGAATATTTCTCTATGTCATTCTCTTCTTTTATATGTCTTCCCATTGAGATTCTTCGCTGATCATCTTGTGCCCACACTCTCAATGATGGAACTGGCTAAGCTTAGGCTTAGTCATTTAGTTGAGACATCTCGCACTCTCCTCCTCCATCATAAGGTTCCTCAACGTTTTTGGGGGATGCTATCTTAGCTGCATGTTATTTGATTAATCGTATGCCATCCTCTATTTTGTATGATTAGATCCTTCATTTTGTCTAGCTACCTAATCAACCTCTCTTTTGCCTCCCTCCTTGTGTCTTTGGTTGTGTCTGTTTTGTTCATATTCTCACTCCTGAGCAAGACAAACTCTCAGCCAAAGCCACAAAGTGTATCTTCTTGGGTTATTCTCGCCTTTAGAGGAGTTATTGTTGTTATTCTCCGACATTAATCGCTACTTTATCTTTGTTGATGTCACATTCTTTGAGGATTCCTCCTTCTTCTCCTCTACAGCACGTCCTCCTGTTTCGAATGTCTTATCTATTCCTCTTGTATCACCATCTCCAAATTCCCCTTCTCCACCTACAGATGTCGTGACTCGACCACTTCAGGTTTATACTTGTCGTCCTTGTCCTCTTACAGGGCCCCTTGTTGAATCATGTTCTATGCCTCGGTCATCTCTGATGCAAGTTCCCATGACCCAGTCGATGATCTACCTATTGCCGATACGAAGGGTACCATCTACTTCAACCCACATATGTTTATAATTTTCTCAGCTTTCATCGTTTATCTTTACCCTACTTTGCCTTTGTTTCCACCTTGTCTTATGTCTCTACCCCTAAAAGCACTAGTGAGGCATTTATGATGGAGTGGCTGAGCTTAAGAATCGTCATTTAGTTGAGACATCTCGCACTCTCCTCCTCTATCATAAGGTTCCTCAACGTTTTTGGGGGGATGCTATCTTAGCTGCATGTTATTTGATTAAATGACCTGCCATCCTACATTTTGCATGGTCGAGATCCTTCACATTTGTCTAGCTGCCCTAATCAGCCTCTCTTTTGCCTCCCTCCTTGTGTCTTTGGTTATTATCTTGTTTGTTTATATTCTCATCTGAATAGAAATGAACTCTAATTAAAACCCTGAAAGTGTCTTCTTCAGGTTATTCTAGCCTTTAGGAGTTATTGTTGTTATTCTCCGACGTGTCGCTACTTTATCTTTGTTGATGTCACATTCTTTGAGGACTCCTCCTTCTTCTCCTCTACAGCACGTCCTCCTGTTTCGAATGTCTTATCTATTCCTCTTGTATCACCATCTCCAAATTCCCCTTCTCCACCTACAGATGTCGTGACTCGACCACTTCAGGTTTATACTTGTCGTCCTTGTCCTCCTACAGGGCCCCTTGTTTAATCATCTTCTATGCCTCGGTCATCTCCTATTCTGGTTCCGCAACCGTCTGATGATCTACCTATTGCCATTCGGAAAGGTACCCGCTCTACTTCTAACCCACATCATGTTTATAATTTTCTCAGCTTTCATCGTTTATCTTTACCACGCTTTGCCTTTGTTTACCTTGTTTTTATGTCTCTACCCTAAGCCCAGTGAGGCTCTCTGTCAGGTTGAAACGACGATGGCTAAAAATGGATGCTCTTCCTCGATGGCACGCGAGAGCTTGTCCTCTTCTCATGCTTAGGTCCTCACTGTTGGTTGTTGTTGAGTTTATCTGATGAAGGTGGGACTGATGCGCAGGTTGATCGGCAAAGTCCGTTGGTTACTTGAGGGTATCCTCAAACCCAATATGGCTCAGGACTACTATGTTCTTTTATTGATGACCAAGATTGCACTCTATTTGCTTGCTTTAACTCTTATTACCCCCTTTACCCTTCTTCCACACACATACACTATAGTTTTACTATCAGCTGTTTTGGCCCCGTTTTCAATTGGGATCAATGTCTTCTTGTGGTAATATCTATGGGGAGGTTTGTATGAACAGCAGTCTGAGTTTTGTTACTTCCAGTGGATTTGGTGTGCAAACTACATTAATTTCTCTGGTCTGAAATAGTCTCTATAGTTTGGTTTGATCGATTTAGCTTAATGGTTTAGGAGTTTGGCATAGTTGACACAGCAAGATCTGTTTGTTTTTATCATCATTCATCTGAGAATATATTTACTTGATTGTTTATCATGGATGGCAGTATCATTCTGAAGCGAATGCCGAGGATGGTGTGAAACTCAAGCAACACCTCGCTATACTTCCGATAAGACTTGGGGAAACTCAAAATGTTTATGAGCATTAAGGTAGCTCAGTCTAATTCCGGAGTGGTTATTTCTCAGAGGAAATATACACCAGGATATATTCATGCTCTTTGGTATGTTGAATTTGTAAGCTGTAGGCACTCTGTGGATCCGAATGTAAAGCATTGTACTCAGGTGTGTAGGGGCTTCTAGGATGGGGAGATGTCAAGCGGGCTTCAAGTAAAAATGAACTATCTCAACATCACTTTCGACACATTGTTTCTTTCTGTAAGCGTGAGGTTACATTGCAGTTTCTTCAATTACCTTGTGATAGCAAAGTAGGATGCCTCCCGAGTTTGTATTCTCAGTTGCATGTCAAAGGAACACAGAAGGTCGAAGCGGGTGTTGTGTGGAAACGAAGTGATACCTAGATTGGCCTGATTCTGATGATACGAGGAGCCCAGTGACTACTTACGTAGATAGACGTTTTATCGGTATTATGTGCTCATTAGGTAACTTAATATCTTAGAAGAGTAAACAGATAAAATGTGGTCCCAGTCGCTGGCCAGGAGTATCGAAGCTATGGCCTTAGTAACATGTGAACTCATGTGGTTGACATCTCCTCGAGGACTAAGATTTGGGAATGATGAACAGATGAAGCTTATATGTGATAATCAAGGCGCCTTGCATATTTCATCTAACCCAATTTTCCATGAGAGGACCAAGCACATTGAAGTGGATTGCCACTTTATCGGAGAGAAGATTGCATCGGGATGCATGACTACTGGTTTTGTCAACTCTAATGACCAACTAGCAGATATCTTCACTAAGTCTTTTAGAGGTCCTAGGATAAAGTATATATGTGACAAGGTTGGTGTTTTTGACCTATATGCTCAAGCTTGAGGGAGAGTGTTAAGGTTTAGTCTCCTAATTAGACTCTAACTTTGTTTCCTTTTTTGCCATAACACTAAATTATAAATATGTATGTTTCCTCCTTTGTAAATGAATGAGAATCAGAGTATTCCTTTTTTCTCAACAAAATTCAATGGCAACTTAATGAAAACTTTCATGCATCTCTATTAATCTGCGTCTATGTTATTAGTTTCTTTATTATTTATATAAATATTTCAAAATACCATTAGGACACCTTATTTAAGGAATTCTTCTAGTTCATATGGCATAAAAAATTTCTTCAGCCTCTAATTTTTCTTTTTACTATGGACTAATTTCTACAAGGTTTTGTACATATAATTACATTTTTATTTGTTAAAAGGCATGATATTCATATTAAACCCAAATCTTACAAGCTTGAGCTTTTAGGAGAGTTGGTCGTTTAACATGGTATCAGAGCCTGGTTTGGTAGGAGGTCTTGGGTTTGAGACCTCTCTCTGCAATTTATTCCCCATTTGTTGATTTGAAAGTCCATGAAGGACTATTTGGTTTGTTTGACTCTCCACATGCGGGTATGAGGCTGCACGTGAGAGAGGGTGTTAAAAGGCATGATATTCATATTAAACTCAAATTCTACAAGCTTGAGCTTTTAGGAGAGTTGGTCGTTTAACATTATTGTTATCAAGGAACATGAAGGATATGTATTTTGTCATCTTAAATTTACTTATCTAAAGAAAAAAAATTGACATCTTAAGTTTGAGGATGTTAAAGAACAAGGAAATGAGAAAGCACATTCTTTCATCCTATTCGTTGTTCTTTAATTTGATATTAGAGCTCCCATCTATTTATTCGTGTAATTATCCATAATCACAGAATTGTGATTTGTTTTCCTTTCTATGCTTCCCACTAGGGGGTATGAGGCTGCATTCAAGGCAAGGTGTTAGAGTATATAAATGCGGGCTCAAATCCTAATATCTTAAACTTATAGAAAAAATTGCTTACTCAACAGATGACATGTTGACATGTAAATTGTGTTGCAGAACACAATCAAATTACTCAACATGTTCGCATGTTCCCTTTCCAAATGAGAAAGCTATTAAAATTAAGCAAGGAGAAATTAGATGATAAAAAAGTAGTGGGTAATCTAAAACTTTTGAACTAGGTAAGAAATTTATTTCATTCTTCATTTATAGGGTTTTACCTGCCTCAAACATAGATAATTTGTTTACATTGTACATTTCCTTTAGTCTCTCAGCTGTGCAGCTTATCTTGACTTTCTTTTGGAGTGTTTTGGGCTTGTTCAGTTCTTTGTATCTTTTGGAAGGATAAATCATCCTTGATTGTAGTCAGTAGTCATTGGCCCTTGAGGTCGGACTCAAGTGGTAAAAGGATGGGATGGGGTTATGGGAGGTTGATATATATAGATATGTTGATTGTAGACTATAATTATTGATTCTTACTAAAAATTGTTCTTTTTTTTTGGCAATTTTAGGCTTGCTATTTTTCTCAAAAAATAGTTTATTTGCCTTTCTTGCTCTAATTAACAGCAGTTGCATTTTTCCCACATTTAAATTTTTTTATTTCATTCATCTGCATCCAGAATTCTAATGATGATGCAAACTGTGGCTTCTCATAAAGCTGAGAATCGAATGAGCTCTTCAGCTGTGTCTGCTTGTATGGCACCTTTATTGCTTCGTCCCCTTCTAGCTGGTGATTGCGAGCTTGAAAATGATTTTGATGTGGGCGGGGATGGTTCTGTTCAGCTTCTGCAAGCAGCTGCTGCTGCAAACCATGCTCAAGCTATCGTCATAACTCTCCTAGAGGAGTATGATAATATATTTGGGGTAAGCTCTAACGATCTCTCTCTGTTTGTGTGTTTTTATCTTTAGTGATTTATTTTAATAATTTGGGTCCTACTGCATTTAAAAACCTTCTCAAACGAATGCTTCATTTTCTCTGGTCCTATTATCAATTAGAAGATTTGGCTTGTACGAGTTCCTGTGGGTTTGATAGCAATAATGGTAGTCCTTTCAGTATGGAAAAGTTATGTATTTATTCATTACTAAAAATTCATTCCCTTTTCTATATGTCCCACTCTATCTAGTATATTAACACAAACACATGTATGTGATGTTGCATTTAAAAATAAGTCAACAGAATCTTCTTATGTGTTTGTGAGTGGCAGAAAAAGGAAAAAATATTAGCATCATGGAAGAGGCAATTCATTGTCTAAATATGCCAGCTTCACTTAAGCGTAGTTTGTGACATCTAATTAACTGGTGAGGGATCATAAATTTGTGTTTCTTAACAGAGATTTATTATGTAGATGATTCATAAGGTTTTATTAAGAAAAGGAAGTGTACTGTGATGTGACTAAATTTGTGAGATGGAAGAAAAGAGGTGTTCATGGATAACAATGAACCCTTGAACCCTAGGATCAAATTGAGTGAAAACCTATTAAAATGGGTTGAATGCTTCAAGGGTTTCATTCCCTTTTATGTGGATAAAGGGTAGATGACTAGGATTTGGCTTAATATGTGATTGGGGGGGGCTTTGCAGAATTGGAAGGGCCTTTTTGTGAGGACAAAAGTTAGGTGATGCATAAGCCTATTAGAAAAGGTTGGCATACATTCAACAAGTTCATTTTTGTGTCAGAATGGGTGAATGCTCAGTATCTAAGGCTTGATATGTGATTTGGGGAGATGATAAAATTTCTTTTGGTGATTATTAGAAGTTTCCATGATTGAGAGCTAGAAAAGATGCAGAATTCCATGACTTGCATTTATATAAAGAAAGTTATTTAGAACAAAGTGATTTTTCCATATGAATACTTTTAATTATGGAGCTGTTAGCCTCTTAAATATTGGGGCATACTCACCTTTGTTTCTACAAGTCTCCAAGAGATACAATCTGAAATCTGGTCAATTAATGTTGTTGTGTGTTGAGAATCATAGGATATTCTTAGAATATCCTCTGATTTATTCCCTTCCTTTCCTTTGCAATATTTTTCCTTCCTTTTTGTACTTGATTTATTTCCTTTTTTTTTTTCTTCCTGATGTATATAAGTAGGTAGGGTCTGTAATGTTCAATTCACTCATTCAATCAATAAGAAAAACACCATTTCTTATATTTTCTTCACATGGTATCAAAGCCATGGAAGGTTCAAGTTAGTGCTTTGCCATGTTCTCAATTCTAGCAAACCACTTAATGGTTGTGTCTTATTTCGGTAATCACAACCATTGTCCCAGGAAGCTCCAGAATCCTCCGCCTTTGTCATACCTTTGCAGTGTCGGAAAAACTCTCCGATGAACTTTTCCAGCAACTTCTCCATTTCAGCCGGCGACCCCACCATTGGGTTCTTCGTCGCCTGATCTACAAGCCGGCAACAACCCTGGCGACAACTAGTGTGTCACGCGCCTCCACGCGCGTGACTTCTCCTCTACGACAGCCACCACGTCGACATGTGGGTGGCGCGTGACAGAGCGTGGCCCAGTCTTCGACCACCGCCTTCTTCCAGCTTGGTCGTCTCCTCCCGGCAGTCCCTCTCGATCCCTTGTTTTCTCCATTTGAGTCCTGCATCTGGGATTTTTGTCCTATTTTCTCTCTAATAGGCTATGAAACCCTAGATTTCTACATATTCGTGGCTTTACCTATAAGCGTTGGTATTCTATATTTTTTAGGGCCTCGACATCATTCCTGGCTTTTTTCTCATGTGTGTTGCATTTTTTGGCCACGGTATTTTGGTGGCTAACTGGCGATTTTGTCGATTTTTCTCACTATGTTGAAAAGCAGGCTTTTTCTTCGTTTTATTTGGAACTCCCATGATCTTGTCAATCGACTGCTCGAGAAGTGGTAACTGATCTTGTGGCGCGATTACCACCACCACCACCTATTCCACATTACCACTATGGGTTTTCTGTTGAGAAAAATGTGGTGTGTGTGTGTTGTTGGCGAAAGAAGAGACCGTCGCCCCTGCGAGTCTAGTGTTGAAGAAGATAAATGTCCTCAGTGGCAGAAACATGATGCTTTACTATGTTACATTCTTCAGCAGTCCATAGAGCCCAAAACACTCGACAATCTTGGGGATTATCAAACATGTTAGCCCCTTTGGACCTAAGCAAAGAATTTATATACCATTGATGTTCAACGCCTCTACCGTGTCATCTCCTTCATTGATAGTCTGGAGCAACTTGGTATGGAATTTGTCTTCCTTTGTTGGGCGAATGTTTGCATTGAAAAAAGAGCTCTTATCTATCTTGCCCAAGGTCATTGATGCCAAGACCTACTTGTCCAACATGGATAAAATCTTTATGATCCTTACTCTTATTAAACTTGGCACAAAGTTTAGCCGACATAGAGCGAGATCCTCATTGGCTACTACATTTTTTGCTTGATTTTCGTCATTCATCCCTTTGCGACTTGGTCTGGCCCTCTAAGGTTTCGATGAGGCTTGTTGTGTTGCTCCATCTCACGCTTGCGCGGTGATTTAGGTATTCGTGGTGGCTCTGGAAGCCGGTCGGCGACCTCATTGTACCCTGTGTAATAAGCCGGGTCACGGTCGAGACAAGTGTTATCGGTTACATAGTGCGTCCGCCTCGCATTGCTCATGTAGCCCGATCTTTTGAGCCTTGGCGAGATCGACCTCCGTCTCATCTCGTGGGTGACTCTTCGCTGGTGAATATGAGGAGTTTCTTCGCCTCACTCATGCCACCAAATCAACCTCCATTGCTTTTGTTGCCCAGACTAGTAATGCCTCCGCCTATCTTGCACACTCTCTTGGTCCATGGATTCTCGCTTCCGGTGCATTTGATCATCTGTCTAGTAATAAGGATCTCTTCTCTTCTTTACCCTTACTATCACTTCCCTTACCTATGATTACTTTGGCTAATGGGACTGAGCCATGGCGAAGAGATCAATTTGTCTGTCCCCTCCCATGCTTTACCTCTTACTTCTATTCTCATGTCCACACGATTCTCCATTTAATCTTGTCTACATCGATCAAAATTAATCAATGATCTTGGTGTTTGATTATATTTTCTCCTTTCTTCTATCCGCTTGTAGGACGGGTATAGGGACGATTAGCATAGGACATGAGTCTCAAGGCCTTTATCATCTTAGTTCGGCCCCATCTTCCACCGTCTGCTCTTTAATGGATGAACCTCTTCTCGTCCATCGTCGTCTCGGTCATCCGAACATTTCCAAGCTTCGAAAGATGGTGTCTCGCTTTTCCAACTTATCTTCACTAGAGTGTGAGTCGTGTCAGCTTGGGAAACATACTCGTGTTTCGTTCTCTCCTTTTGAGCTCGTCCACACTAATGTTTGGGGTCCATCTCGAATTGTGTCTACTTTAGGTTTCCAGTATTTTGTTACATTTATTGATGATTTTTCTTGTTGTACTTGACTATTTTTAATGAAGAGTCGAATTGTGTTATTTTTAGTATTCCAAAATTTCTTTGTTGAGATTTTCAATCAATTTCATACTTCTATTCACATCTTATGCAGTGATAATGCCTTGGAATACCTCTTTACCCCTTTCTCTGCCTTTTTATCCTCCTATGGGATTCTTCATCAGTCTTCTTATGCTTACACTCCTGTGGCAAAATGGGGTGGGTGGCCTTGAAATCGTTACTTAGTTGAGACAGCTTGCACTCTTCTCCTCCACCATATAGTTCCTCAACATTTTTAAGGGGATGCTATCTTAACCCCCTGCTATTTGATCAATCGCATGCCTTCTTCTATACTAGGTGATGAGGTCCCTAATTCTCTTCTCTTTCCTAATCAACCCCTTTTCTGTCTCCCTCTGCGTGTTTTTGGCTGAACTTGTTTTGTCCATATACTCACTCCTAGCCAAGATAAACTTTCTGTTAAGGTCGCAAAGTGCATTTTCCTTGACTATTCCTGCCTTCAACGCAGTTACCGTTGCTACTCTCCCATACACATCGATACTTCGTTCCCATTGATGTCACATTTTTTTAACACTCTTCTATCTTCTCTTCCCCACCGCCTTCCAGTCCCGAGGTCTTATCTCCACATCTCATCTTTCCCCCTCCAGCCTTATCCTTTGGAGTCTGACTACTCCACCTTGGCCAGATTCTGAGGTTTATACTCGTCGTCGGTGTGCAAGATGCAGGCCTCAGATGATTTCGTCTTATGTACCTTAGTCCCCTGTCAAATCAACGATCCTCATCTCCATTCGGAAAGGTACTCGTTCCTCTCGTAATCCCCATCCTATTTATGCTTTCCTGTCTTATCATCGTTTATCCTCACTATATTTTGCTTTTATTTCCACCTTGTCTTTTGTTTCTCTTCCTAACACTGTACATGAGGTCTTCTCTCATACAAATTTGGAAATAGACGGTGTTGGCCGAAATGGGCGCTCTACATTCCTAGCGGCACATGGGGGCTAGTCCTTACTTGTTGATAAAGTCCCACATTGGTTGCATGGGTTTATCTTTGGTGTATTGGTCGGATGGTGGAGTAGATCATCTTAGAGCTTGTTTGGTTGCCAAGGGGTATACTCAGATATATGACTCAGATTACTATGACACTTTTTCTCCTGTTCCCAAGATGACTTTCGTTCGTCTTCTCTTATCTATGGTTGCTATGAGCTCTTGGCCCCTGTATCGGTTTGACATCAAGAATGCATTTCTCCATGGCGACCTCGCCGATGAGGTATATATGGAGCAACTACCTGGATTTGTTGCTCAGGAGGATTCTAGTTTGGTATGCAAGCTACTTCGTTCCTTATATGGCCTAAAACAATCCCCTCAAGCCTGGTTTGGCCGCTTTAGCTCTGTGGTATAGGAGTTCAGTATGACTCAGAGTACATCAGACCACTCTGTCTTCTATCATCATACATCATCCGGACAGTGTATCTATTTGATTGTTTATGTGGACGACATTGTTATGACAGGCAGTGATCAGGATGGTATTTAGAAACTTAAACAACATCTCTTCAGCCACTTTTAGACAAAAGACTTGGGGAAACTTAAATACTTTCTAGGGATTGAGATAGCCTAGTCTAATTCCAATGTGGTTGTCTCAGAGGAAGTATGTCTTGGAAATATGGGAGGAAACTGGTATGCTAGATTGTAAACCTGTAGACACTTCTATGGATCCAAATGTCAAGCTTGTACTTGGACAGGGGGAGCCTCTATGAGATCCAGGGAGATATCGACGACCGGTGGAAAGACTAAACCACCTTACCATCACTCGATCGGACATTTCCTTTCCTCTGAGTGTAGTTAGTCAGTTCCTGCAGTCACCATGTGATAGTCATTGGGATGTTGTGATCCGTATCCGTTATATCAAAGGAACACCGGGCCAAGGGGTGTTATATGAAAACAAAGGTCACACCCAGATTGTTGGATATTGTGATGTAGACTGGGCAGGCTAGCCTGCAGATAGACGCTCCACTTCAGGGTATTGTGTATTTATTGGAGGCAACTTAATATCTTGGAAGTGTAAGAAACAGGATGTGGTGACCAGGTCTAGTGCTGAATTTAAGCTTTTTAGGGAAGTTAGTTGTTCAACAAGTATTAGAGTCTAGTTTGTTAGGAGGTCATGTGTTTGAACCTCACCATCTCATGTTCATTTACCCAATTTAGTAAAGCCCAAAAATGGAAGCCACAAGTGAGGGATGGTGTTAAAAGGGCATAGTATATGCTGCTGATGAAATTAATGTAGATACAGGACTCAAATGTCCGATTTTCATGGAGCTCAGAGTTTGTTGCTTTTGTAGCATTTTGGTTAGGCAATGTTCTTTGCTACTGCTTATCTTTATGTTACTTTGTAGTTTGTACAGAGGTTTTTAATTATGGATTTACAGGTGATCCAGGAGTTGGGAGCATGAACAAAATCTAAATACTGATGAATTATTTTCTAGAATTTGAAAAAATTTTAACCCGCTATTTTTTTTAATCATTCAGCTACATGTTGACGATTTCCAAATCATTTGTCCTGTTATTAAACAAATTAATAGAAGTACTAAAGCTATGATTCTTTTTCTAAAGTGGATTTTGGTGAATTTTGTCCATAATCACTGGGTCTAAAATCAAGATACTAGTGCTTGCACATTCTTGTTTCTACTAATGCAATTCTTTGTTCAAGAAAGAAAAAAATGGAAAAAGAAAAAAGCTAAATTTGGTTAAAATAGCATACATTTTAAGAGGACTGGTTGTTTGTGTGTGATACCTTGACTCCTCAACTTCATCTAGTGTGTCCACGACAATACAAATGACACTGGTGTGGGTGGGTATGAGATTCTTGTTGAATACACCTATTTGATTCTTCATTTATTTCCTTTTGCCATTTTTAATTATCCTAAACAGAAAATGTAGAGGTTGTCTGGTTTTTGAGGATTTTAGTATATTTAGGGATAAGAAAGAAATATCAAGAATATGTTTCTTTTCCTTCTGATTGAATTTGAACTGAATTTTACTTTTTGTCTCTTACACTTCATATCCAATTACCCACCGTTAATATAATTTCCAGTCTACTCTCTATCTCAAAATTTGGGGAAATGAGAGACCAAATGCGTAGATACATTGCCCCATGTGAGACTTGGACTTGGACCCATATAAGTGTATTAGGTCATTAAAATCCCTGAATTGGTGAAGGGTGGTTCTTTTTGAAGGGTGTTGAGGAAGACATCACATGCCAAAAGTAACGGAAAATAAAAAAATCTCAACAAAAACCCATCCAAGGACCCCTTAGGGCATCACATGCCAAAAACAAACTAAAATAAAAATCAACAAAACTAATCCAAGGACCTTCAGCATCAAATCCTGCCTATAATCGAAGAGAGGGGTGTAGGATTACCTTGTGCCTGCTTCAAAACCGAGCTATCGGGTTGGGCAACTTACTGTGCCAACCAAGTCCTTAGGTTTGCTCTAACAAAGATCCACACAAAGGCGGAGCCTAGCTAACCTCCAAGGAAACTGCCTCTAAAAGTCCCGGTGCTAGCCAAGTCTCGCTCCGAAGAGGGAGCCAAAAGCCCGGTCTCACAAACTCTCTTGGACACTTCTAAGAGATGAGAGAACAAAATGGCCTTCCTTTTCTCATTTTCTTAGGGTTTTCCATAAAGATGCTTTTATAGGAAAACCTTAGCCTATGAAATGCTTAAAATGCCCCTCACCATAAGTGATGATAGGCTACACGCATCCCTATGCTATAAGGTGTCTCTTCACCTACTTTAATCAAGAACAAGCCTGCTTGTTATCTCTCTTAGTGAGGGCTTTTGAACCTGGGATTCTACTAATCCCATGACATTCCATTCTCGAGAATAAACTCCCCAGCTCGATCACATCCAAATTTATCATATCGCCCACACACACTTCAAGTGTGCGACCCATTAGGCTTCGCTTTAAGGCCACACTTGATCTCGAATTATTGAATCAAGCAAGTCATGAGCCGATTCAAGAACACATCATGACCCCCAATCGACTCAGAGAGTCAATGGTCTCGACTACATACCTTCCATAGACAACATCAGACAATTAATCCTTACACCAATCTGTTCACTCCTATTCTCAGAGTACCCGGACAATGTGTAGATCCCACTAGACTAGCTACGCCACATCTAGCCCAAGTGATATTTGATCTTGTCCCCAAACTCATTACTCATTAGTTATGCACCTGAATACACTCTTCATGGCATTACCACTTTGGCCAGAGATTCTCAAGTAATGATTCCTACAAGAGGCCATAGGTATACTCTCCCTCTATTGGGAGTGGTGAATTCTTTGTTAGCTACTCAATTACCTTCGAATACCTCAAGCTATACCCGACTATCATCCAAAGAGCGATCTCCAAGAGGCAATAGGGATCTAGGTCAAAGTATGGAATCAGCATCCAAGATATCTTTGAGCACCTCAAGTCTAAGGATACTTGCACCATTGTTATGATGAGACAATCATTTACATTTAACTAGATTATCCATATGATTGTCTCATGATAGGTTTCCGATGTACTTAGCTACTCTTAGCAAACATCCACATATCAACTCTAATCAACTCATTATCACAGTTTATAAGTTCTACTGCTTGATCCAATCAAGGGTGGTGACATGTGTTAGTCTGTCCAATCTGCATCAATGTCTCAATCTCAAGTGATCCTATGCACTGGATAATTTCTAGACATTAACATAATTGCACATGATAGGAATCTTATTATCATGATCCCATCATGATTTCCTTCATGCTATGTTATCATGGACTTCATTAATTCGATTAAAAATCTATATCAATTCAACGTATGAATATCAAATTAACGAAGAAGCCTTTCATATTAAATAATATGTAGTGCATACAATAAGTGCTAATGGCGATTGCCTTTAGAACACTTCTCTAACACTTTCACTATATTTAGTACTAATTACTTCAGCTTTAATTAGTTTTACTTTCTTTCTTTCTTTTTTCAACCTCCACGAACTTAATAGCATGTGCAGGAGGTGGCCATACATGCTGATCTATACTCTGATTCAGAAGAGAGTGGATGTGAGAGTGAGGAGCAAACTGATGATGAGGATGAGGATGCTGATGCTGATGATGAGACCATGGAAGATGATGGATATGATGATGTAACAGAAGACCGTGATGTAGATACAGATGATGCTTTGGATCGTTCATCAAATGGAACCGGCAGTGAAAGCGGTAACAATGGAGATGATGATCTTTGTCATGATAAGGCTCGTTCCTGTACTCTTATAATTGGTGGTAGTAGAAACTTAGTTTTAATTCAAATGCCCAAAATGAATCTTTTTTTCTTTGAATACTATGGTGTTAACTTAAAATTGTGAATTTTATGCCTTTGTTCTGTTCTCTTTCAATTTCTGAACTGATTACATTATTCTTTATAGTTGTCTTCTACTAGTTGTAGCCTTTTGTCTTTAACTGTTTGCTGCTGCCAGTCCAAATGTCATATCAGTTAGCAAGGATTATATTTCTTGATAGTTTCTCCATATTCTTAACCCCATCACATATTTACATATGGGACACTATGACTCCATCAGTCGTAGATACTAGGTTCCTCCAGACATTTTGTGCATGTGCTAGGTCAATCTTTCTGCGTCCTTAGATGCACTTAGCCTGGTATTTTCCATCTTAAGGATCTGGCTTCTATAAATATAGGTTGTCCATGGAGACTGGGCTGGTAATTAATTTAGATTTAGAAGAATGTTATCATTGACATATTTTATAAATATTCCCAAATTGTTATTAATTAATTTAAATTCAGAAGAACTATCAGTTCCATCCTCAAATTAAAGATAGGGATATAATTTCAGAGCTGTGTGACTAAATTTGATTGCTCATGGGCATAATATGTAGGAAAGGAAGTCTCGTGTACTCGCTTTTAATACATTGAGATTTTTTTTTAATTTTTTTTTCACTTTTATAAACTATGAAGGTGGATATATTTAATTGAACTCATTATGCAGGTACACCATGGATTACATGCTTGGGAAGAATGACATATGCACTTGTAATTGTGTCATAACTTCATCTCATTTCACCTGTTAAAGACTCTAGAGAAGCAGAACTAAAAAAAGATGAGTTCATCGACATGCAAACGAAATCTAGAATTATAAATTTGTGTAACATGGGTACAACAAAATCTAGAATTATAAATTTGTGTAACATGGGTACATGAAAATTTTGCGTCGTCTTTGCATTGTGAAGGTTCCTTGCCAAACATAGTTTTCCTCAAGTTCTATTTTTAGCTCATGAGTACAAGGGTCTCGAGTACTTGGAATCTCACAAAATGACAACAAACAATGAAGAGATATGTGTTTCTGTTTACTGGTACCATCAGATGAAGCTAGGTTAGCATATGATGGATTAGACTTATACAAGGACATAACTTTAGAAGCCTTATACAAGGACATAACTTTGTTCTGCTTTATTCTATGATGGATTAGACTTAATGATGTATAGCTAAAAAAAAGGAATTTATCTGTGCTCTACCTGAATGTATTAAGTATCAGGATTATAAAAGAATACTCAGAAGGGAACATGCACTACAGAAAACCTTTATATGTTAACTTATGCTCAATCCCACTACTTATTGAAATTTAGAGAATTTGTAAATGGTAAATAGTCTCTTTAGTGGGAAAGGTGCATCTTATTAAAGTTAGGTTTTTAATCAATAAATCTTTGTAGCAATATGCATGTTTACATACGAGAAATGGTTGGTGTTGCGCTTTTTCCTATGAGTTGTCTCTTGTGCATATCTTTCCACATCTCTAAGGTTATATAAAGATATTTGGATGTCTGCATTCCGTCATAGATATTCTCTAACAACATTGAAATGAAAATCTGCAGAATTACTGATGCTATTTACATTTGTAGGGTCCTCATGATTGTCCTGATCTTATCAGAACAAATGGCATAGGATGTACAAATCCTAATTGCTAATTACACCAAACCTTTTTCCTGTTATCTTAGTTTTTCTCTATCATTCTCCTTTAAACTCATAATGTGACACAGTTTCTTCTCTATCAATCCCTTTCAGTGTTCACCATTCGTTATTGTTACAGGTTTAATAACCCTTGATGTTGCTCTGGTATTATATTGTTTTTTGTTCTTGTGGATATTTTATTGCCACTTTTGCTATTTATATCCAGTACTTGTTTTATTATTGTATGGTCATCCTGAAAATCAATTGCTTGCGGATAGTTTTATAATTATTTGAGTTATTATTATTTTTTATTTTGTTAAAAATAAAAATACCAAACACTAGCTATTTTTATGATGCAGGACTCTGGAGGTAATAGCTCAAGTTCCAAGTCCTCTGAAGTAGGTGATGATTTTGAAGCCAATCAGAAATTGACATCTGGTTCACCCCAGACTTCATTGCCTCATCAGGAGAATGTAGTCAATAGTGAGAAATTTCAACCTCGAAGTAATAGTTGTTCAGCAACGAGAACTAGTGATTCTGGTGGACGATTAGAAGAAGATACTCTAGTAGCTAGCTCCATACATAAGCTAGGTGGCCAATGTCCATCCCCTCAGATTAAAAAATCCACGACTCTTGCTAGTGGACCAATGCATAAGCGTCCAACTATTTGGGGCCGTGCTCCTGTAAGTATATCTATGTCTTCACCACTGATGATTTTTTTTTTTTTTTGATAGATACTTTTTTTCTTTTGGAACTTGAACCTGGAAACTCCTATAAATCATCAATGACGTTATAATAGTTTTGGTGCATTTCTGTCATTTTAACTGTTGATTTCTGTATATTAGATCTAACTCACAATAAACCTTTCCAAGATGGGATCCTGAGCTTTTCTCATCTAATTCATTGTATTTGTCAGTTTGTTGCCGTTTACTTTTCTTCTCATGTAGCTGCTGTAACTAAAACTCTTTTTCCACCCAGGGAAGAAAAAACCTTTCCATGGAATCCATTGATTATGCCCTTGATGAGGAGTAAGTGAGATCTTTCTTCCATAGAAATATTACTTTGGTTTTACTGCTGTATTTCTTTATTTAGATTTCTACGCCTTTGGGGTATTCACTACAAGAACAGTTTGATTGTATATTATACATGCATACTTGTGATATCATCATATTCACATTATATGCTTGTAAGATCATATTCATACAAATTAAAATGGTTTGGATAATTTGCAATATGTTTCCCAAATTTGAATCAATTGTCTGCGTGGATATTGTAATCTTTTGTAGAACCGTTTGATCATCATATTACATGTCTGCAGCTTTTTTCTACCTTTTGGTTTCCTTGAGACCTGTTTGAGCTTTCATTAATTATATTTTTGCTTTTGCTGATAGTTGCTAAAATTATGAAAGTATATTGAGGGAGTTAAGACAGTTGGGGCTGGGTAGAGAAACAAGCATATTGCATCCTACAAGTTACATGAGGATGCCAATAATTCCTTAAAATGATGCTTTGATAAATTGGATTCATGTTTTGATGAAATGGAATTCATGGAGCTGACTCCAAAATAGTTGGGACAAAGGACATAGTTTAGTTAATTTCTTTGAGGTTGGATTTCTGGTGCTGGGTATCAACTGTAACATAAAGTTCTGCTATTACCTCTCTGGCCAATACAATGAGACTTGCTAGGCCGCCAGCAGCTTGTAAGCATGCTCTTAACTTTCTTGGATAGTCACTGCTTGCTTCTAGTACAAATTTTTTGTTTCTTTATCAGAAGAAAGTTGAAACTAAAACTCGTCACTTGTAATACCTATGACATTCAGGTTCAGATTTTGTATTTTACTAGGATGGCATAACACTTTTACTTCAGCAAATCAACATGTATTTTTGGTGCCTTCAATGATTTATTATGAAGGTTCACCAGGAGCTTTTGGCATCAGGATACAGCATTTTGAACTTATATAGTATAGAATTCTTTCACAAGAAGATGCATTTTAATCTTTTATTACATGGATAGAAGAAAAAGAAGATTAGTTTTCTTTTATTTTATTAAATGACTACACTTTGTTTGAATGCATCTGATTCTTTAACTCATTCATAGGGTTGAAATCCAGAAGCTTGAGGCCTGTAAAGCTGAGCTACTGGGTAGAATTGCTGAAGAGGTAGAGATATAAGTTGTTTCACTTTCCAGGCATCATCCTCATATAAATACTTTTAAGAATATTTCATTTCAATAATAAGGTTTTGCATTTTACAGTCTAAAGGGAATGCCGTACTGCAAGCAAGCTTGGAAAGAAGAAAACAGGAATTGCATGAGTGTCGTCAAGCGCTTGAGCAAGAAGTATGGAGAAAATATTTTTCCTTTATGTCATTCTTTTTCCATCTTGTTTAATATGATAGGATGCCCATTTAGTTTAGAAAAAAAAAATTCATAGAATGGCTTGAAACTGTAGTTTTTCTTTGTTCTTGAAGAGAGTCAGAAATTATGTTGTCTTTTCCCACTGAATAATTATTCTTTGTAAATTCCGTCATAAATTTGATTCAGAGGAATGTCTCAAAATATGTTTTACAGATAAACATCCATGTTATGTTCTTCCAAAGAGCCATTAGTCACACCCAGTTCTTCAATATTCGGTGAGAAATCTGGCTGTGCCTTTTCCCCCTTCAATCAACTTTCTTAAGAAAATGCCTTCATAAATCAAGCTGGACGAATGCCAAGAAGTATTATTCACAATGGTTTGCTCAGAAATCTGGTGGTGCTTTTTTCTCCTTAAATCAATTTTCTTTACAACACGCCTTTTCAAAAATCGAATTGAATGAATGCTTTGTTAAAACAAATGTTCCATTCCCTCTTCTTTTTTTCCGTTTATTTTGGGAGAAAGGGGCATGTGCAGGGACAGTGAGATGAGAGTATGGCTTAGTGCAGTCGTTTCTTCTGGTATCAAGATGATTGTTAGATTTCCACTATGATAGATTATATGAAGTGAAAATCAGATATGCCCTTTTGAAATATGGTTTCAAGCCCAGTTGGAGGAGGGCGGTCAGTCTCTTCTTCGGAGGGTGACTTTGAGAACTTGAAAGATGCATACGACAGCGGTGGTGAGTCACTGCTGGGTAGCGCTGCTGCGCACTAAAAGGGTCTTCTGGTACAAACTCAAAGGTATGAGAAAAATTCACCTCTTTTTACTTCTCCTGTAATTTTCGGCCGAGCCCATCTAGAAGAGTCCATTAGCCAAGGGGGATACGCTTTAGCTGAACTAGAAAGCTACAGCCTCAGCTACTGTCTGAGAACAACAAATTGTGAAGGATGGCTAATTTTGGGGCTCAATTGATGGAAAATTCAGATCTCTAAAATGTGATCGTTGAAGCTGAAGGATAATGGGTCTAGGTCTGATCGGTTTTGGAGTTATCGTCTCAAGAGAGCTGAAGGATGTGTCAAGTGGAGGAAACTGGCTGGGCCCTTCAAAGGAGGAGGTAATATAAAGAGGGCTTGACAGGTCGCCCATCAAGTAGAGGAAAGTGTGGACGGTTAGAATAGGTCTAAATTTTGAGAGTTCACAGAAGTTTTGATTCTTCTACAAATGTAATGGAAAGAGACATCACAATTTTTTTCCAAAATTTGCGAAAGGAGTAAATTCAAATTAAAGAGGGGATGGAGAAGACTAGATCCGAAAGGGAATTAAAAAGGCTAGAGTGGTCAGTGAATTATGAGAGGAGTAGCACTACCTATGGTAATCCCAAAGGAGTGGGGGGTCAAAAGTGGTTTGTAGATGAATTTAAAGGTCTTAAGCTGGAATATTAGGCGTTCTAATGACACCTCAAAGAGGAAGATAGTCAAGGCTCTGTTGAGATCCCAGAAAGTAGACTTGTTTTGTCCGCAAGAAACCAAAATTCATTCGATGTCGGAAGGTATTGTTAGGAGTCTAGGTTCAGGCAGATTCCTTGAGTGGATTGCTATGGAAGCATGTGGGACTACTGGGGGGATTCTTGTGGTGTGGGATAAAAGAAGCTTAGAGCTTCTTGACAAAGAGGTGGGTTCCTATTCGGTGTCGTGCAGATTCAGGAATGTGGAAGATGGTTTTGTTTGGGTTTTCTCTGGAGTTTAAGGGCCTTTGACCAGGGAGGAAAGGAAGGCTTTTTGGGAAGAGTTGGGGGCTATCAAAGGACTTTGGGAAGAACCTTGGTGTATTAGAGGAGATTTCAACGTCACCCGTTTCCCTTATGAAAGGAGTAGGAGGGGAAGACTAAACAGATCGATGAGACGGTTCTCCGAGGTTATTGATGAGTTGGATTTGGTGGATCTACCACTGTTAAGGGGCAAATTTACATGGAGTGGGGGGTTGCATAATCAGAATCTAGCGCATTTAGACCACTTTCTGACTTCTCAAGATTGGCTTGACCACGTCGGAACAGTGGCACAACTAAAGCTCTCTATACCTACCTCTGATCATGGTCCCATTCTGCTGGAGTGTGGAAAGATTAGAAGAGGCAAGACCCCCTTTAGATATGAGAATATGTGGTTGAAAGTTGAGGGCTTCCAAGATCTACTAAGGGGTTGGTGGCAAGGGGTTACTGTCCTGGGTATGCTAAGTTTCTCTATCTCCAGAAAGTTAAAAGAGGTCAAAAACTTGATTAAAACCTAGAATAAAGAAAGCTTTGGGAGGCTAGAGACTAATAAAAATTTGGCTCTAAACTAGTTAGAGGTCTGGGACTGGCTAGAAGAGGAGAGAGGATTGACAGAGGAAGAGAGTGAGGCAAAGAAGGAAGCAAAAGACATGTACAAAAAGTGGGTGCTTTTGGAAGAAATGCACTGGAGACAAAAGTCTAGAGATTTGGCTAAGGGAGGAGGATAGAAACACAGGTTTTTTTCATCGCATGGCCAATTCCCATTTCAGAAAGAATGCTATTATCATAATCAAGGTGAATAGGTGTGGCCACAAGAGCAAGAGAGATCGTGGAGGGAGGGCAGGGCCTTCACTCTTTTCGACAATATGGCTGGGAGGGTTTGGTATAGCTTAGTCTCCCGTTTCGTTCTCCTCGCGACTTCAAAACAGGAGCCCGGAGGTTCCATTCAAAGAGGAGGAAATTTTCATACTCAATGAGCTTGACTGTGAAATGGCACCCGTGGCCCGATGGTTTTTCCTTAGCTTTCTGGCAAGCCTCTTAGCTTTTTGTTAAGGAGGAGAATGGGTTTTTCTGGCAATTTGAGAAAGGTACATTCACAAAAGAGAGTTAAGACCACTTTCTCAGGTTAATCCCTGCTGAAGGGAGGAGCAGAGGACTTGAAGGATTTCCAACCCATAAGTCTAGTTGGAAGCCTTTACAAACCGCTGCAACAAAGCCAAGAAGGTCAGGGGGAAAGTCAGTTTCAGGCTCGAACGCCTTTCGTGGAGGGGCGCCTAAATCGAATGATCCTAATTGTGAATGAGGTGATTGACTATACGCAGAAAAGAGGTGAGAAGGGTGTAATATGCAAGTTGGACATTGAAAAAGCTTATGACAACATCAACTGACAGTTTTTGATGAAAGTTATGTAGCACATGGGGTTTGGTCCAAAATGGATTTGGTGGTCTGTTTTGACTGTTAGATTTTATGTTTTGGTGAATGGGGTGCCGGCTGGTTTCTTCCCAAGCTCAAGGGGTCTGAGGCAAGGAGATCCTCTTTCCCCCTATCTTTTCGTCTTAGGAATGGAGGTTTTGAGTATTCTACTCGTGAGGGTCGTTGTCGAGGTTTTTATCTCGGTTGCTCTTTAGAGGCAACGAAGGCCCTCGTTTAACATCTTCACTCCGCTCTTCGCTGGATGATACCATGGTGTTCTATAAGGCCTCGGAGGATCAAATGCTCTATTTAAGTCAGTTCTTTTTCGTTCAAGCCTCTTCGTGTTTAAAATAAACTCGAGAATAGTGAGTTGATTCCTGGGTTGGAAGATCGACAATGTGGAGGTTTCGCGGTTGAGTCACGTTTAGAAGTCTTCCCTCTATGTATCTTGGTCTACCTTTGGGAGTTGGCCATAAGGCAGTGACTGTTTGGGATAGCATGGAAGAGCAAATGCCCAAGAGACTTGCTCTTTGGAAAAGAAGTTATATTTCAAAAGGAGGGAGGATAACTATAAAAGGTTTTTTAGCTAGCTACTCCCTACCAGATGTCCTTGGTGAGGATGCCTAGTTCTGTGGCCAAGAGGTTGGAAAAGTTACAAAGAAACTTCCTCTGGGGAGGAGGGTGTGTTAATAAGAAACCTCATCTTGTAAAGTGGGAAATGGTATGCATGACGAAAGAATAGGTGGGCTTAGTGGATGAGAAAACCATTCCTCTCAACAAAGCACTTCTTGGTAAATGGATGTGGAGATTTTCATCGGAAATGGATCGCACGTGGAAATGGGTTATTTGTTTTAAGTATGGGACAGAGGAGCTTGGGTGGAAAACTAAGGAGGCCCAAGGGTCCTTATGGAACGGGATTATGGAAGGATATTTCTAAAGAAGCTGATTGGATCAGCAAGAGTTGGAAATTCAACATAGGTGATGGCTCCAGGGTGAGATTCTAGAAAGACCATTGGTGCGAGTCTACAACACTAAGCATCCCATTCCCTTCCTTGTTTGGAATAGTAGCCAACAAAAATAAAACAGTAGCAGAAGTGTGGGACCAATTGGTAGGGAGTGGGCACTAGAATCTCAATCTTATGAGATCTGTCAATGATTGGGAAGTGGACTCGATCGTTAGGTTGTCAGGAACTTTGCAAAGTGAAAGGGTTTTAATAGGTTTGGACACTGTTTCATGGAAAGGGGTTGGTAATGATATTTATTCTTTAAAGGAGGCTTATAGGATGCTGCATCCAAGGCCAGCTACTCATTTCCTGTTAAAGGTATTTGGGTGCCAAATGCCCCTACAACCGCCTTGCATGAGAGGCAGCTTGGGGTAAGGTGTTAACTTTGAATAAGCTTCAAAAAAGGGGATGGCAACTCCCCAACCAGTGTTACCTTTGTGGTCAAGCTGAAGAGACAGTTAATCACCTATTGCTTCATTGTCCAGTGGTAAGCTCTTTGTTGGAGATCATATTTTCCATAATGGGTGCCAGTCAAGTCTCAAGACCTTGGCTAAGGAGGCTATTGAGGCCGGGAAGGATCTGTGGGCAAAAGAGGAAAAAAGCTGTGGAATTCAATCTTTGTGTATTACAGTGTGGAAAGAGAGAAACCGGTCAGTTTTTAAAGATGGGTTGATAGCACTTTCACAGAGGATTAAAATATTCTTTGTCTAGTAACGGTATGGAGCTGAATAGGTGTTCTTAGGTGAAGAAGTGCATTGCATCTTAGATTTTTTCGAATGGATATTCTCGAAAAGGGTGGAGAGGTTTTTCCCCGTCTTGCTTCTGCCAAAAGATATGCCTTGTATTCTTAGCAGCTGTTTTGTTTTGTTCCTTTTTTTGGGTCAATATATTGCCTTTTACCGATCAAAAAAATATGGTCTAACATGTCAAAATGATGTTTCTACCCCTGTTGCAATTGAAAGAGACTCCACTGACCTTGACTAATGGGTTTGATAGGAAAACACTGACCATGAGGCTTTTCTGATGAATACATCAGAGAATTATATAGAATTCAGATTTCTATTTATGGTTGCTCAAACCATCCATCTGCTTGCATTAGTTCTCTTACAACTCTTGGCTCTGGCCTTTAAGTTGGTATCAACTTTTTAACATGACATATAGCCGCCGGCTATATTTCAATTTTTTCTTCAAATTAGTCTTTTTCAATTGGAGAAATATAACCCCATCTTATCATTCTATTGATGCACAGAAGCTAAGTTTAGTTGTTGGATTTAAAAGACCTTTCTGAAATTATTTTCAGAAGTAGATTTTAATTGTTGCATTTTGACTAATGGTTTCCAGTTCTTCAATGGATTACATAAATTTTGATAAAGAAGATTTAATTGATCCAGACACTGCCTATACTCACAGGTGGCAAGGCTACAAGAACAGCTGCAAAAGGAGAGGGATTTGAGGGCAGCTCTGGAAGCTGGACTTAAAGTGCCTCAGGGTCCATTACCTACCTCAGCCACTATTGATGAAAAGGTTGGCCTATCTCCCCATTTAATTTATGTTGGCTCCTAATCATGCACCAAAATTTAACCTTTAAACTTGCTAAAGGTGAAGGCAGAGCTTGAGGAAGTTGCTCTTGCGGAGGAAGATGTCAATAATTTAAAGCAGAAGGTTGATGATCTTAGTGCTCAGCTTAGTAAACAAAGTGAAGTAAACCATGGTCCTATGCATGACTCATGCAGTCAGCCCCAAAGAACACAGAACCATCAAGTAAAACCGTATGTCCTTATTTACCCTTGTTCTTTGTTTTGTTACAACTAATTTAGGCATGAGATATATAGTTAGTATTTAGTGTCGACTTACCTGAATGTGTGTGGCAAGCCTATTTAAGCCTGTTGGGTTTTGCTGTAACTTTTAGTAAAGTACTTTTCTGAAACTCAGTATGAAAAGGAGGTTTCTATTTAGCATATAAACTAAAATTTTAAGTTTGAGATATCTTCATTGATGCTATTCTGCTAAATCATCCAATCACCAGCTTTACTAGAGGGGCTCTTGGTTCTTAAACAGCTTTTACTTTAAGTGGTTTTCTTGCAAGTGGATGCACTGTAAAACTCATTTGAACAATTTGAAAAGCTTTTACAAATTCAAGCAGTTGAATTTGAACAAAATCTTGACGTTCGAAAATAGATAAAATGTACAAAGTGATTTTCTTTTGGTGAATTACTCTAGGAAACAGTTTTGTACACAGGTTGATGATCTCTTGAGACATTCTGCCCTCATTTTTTTTCCTTATCTGATTACAGGAAGGATAAACAGAAGGACATCGAAACTACATCTACTTCACATCTTCATGAAAAGTCAACAAGAAATAAGGTATATTTTGAAGTGCTATTATAGCCTGAAACATCAGAGATTCACTGAAATATGAAAATCTGGGGTGAGTTTGGATTAGGTCTTGCTGATGAACCCTTCCCCTTTACTAAGTGGTCAATAATCCGGTTTCAACTTGAACTCACAGCCAACCAGGTGGTGTCTTTGCTTTAGAAAACAAATTGACAATTCTCCCTTTGTTAATGAAGTCTATATTTATAAATAAAGAAAAAACGATCTTGTTTAAGCATTTCTTTTGCATGTAAAGTTCATAATGATTTAAATACAGTCGACACCTATTCACAGGGCTATATGCATATCAGGTTATGCATTGTCTCAAAAACCCATAATTTACATGGCAATGTGTTTTGCTAACCTAACCCATTGTTCATGTGATAAGCTCATTTCATATGAGCAATTTGTGAGATCCAGTGAACGCTCATTATTTCTTTTTATTTTTGTTCTCCCTTTTTCCATTTTGATGAGTTCCTTCAGCCAAGAAATTGGCATTTCTCAAGAAGTTAGAGTTTGACTTGTTTGATGGATGGGCACTACCTGTAGATAGTAGGTTATGGTTTCACTTGCTAATGGGTAAGTGTATAGGGAACCATTGGGAAGGCTTGACTATAGGGAAGAATGTCTTTTTTTGTAGGTGCAACAGGATACTTGTATAGATGGAGCAGAGAGTGAGAACAAAAAGAAACATGAAGCAGAGAGTGAGAACAAACAGAAACATGAAGCAGACAGGGAGAATAAAAAGAATCATGAAGCAGACAGTGAGAACAAAAAGAAACATGAAGCAGACAGTGAGAACAAAAAGAAACATGAAGCAGACAGCGAGAACAAAAAGAAACATGAAACTAAAAATTCACCTCAGAATCAGCTGATGGACCCTGTACGTAGCAGCAGCAGCTCCAAGTTTGTAGGTGCTCAGGCCACTTCATCTGCTGCAGATCCTGTGGTAAGCAGATCCGTTAGTCATTCCAATCCTAAGAAGTCGGGTACAAGGAATGAGGTAGGCTTCATTTTTCTACAATAATCCATATACATCTATCAATCCATCTACTATATGTTTCAGCTGAATACAAAATCCAACACTGTAAAAACTTCTTGGGCTACCGTGGGGTATGGCCTATGGGGGACACAAGGCTCCTCCAAAGTGTTACTGCGCTTTAATTGCTTTCGGGTGTAGATTATTGGCTTGTGATTAGCTCCAAGCAGTAGTTGGGATTAACATGTCTTCTCTCCAGGGATCCAATTCTACAACTTCTGCACTGTCAAAGCTGACAACACGACTCAACTTCTTAAAGGAGAGGCGTACCCAGATAGCAAATGAGATCCAAAATATGGACAAAGGCAGAGCTTCAAGTCAGGCTGCTCAAAACCCGGAAAAGAGCAGAGGATTTGAAGCCCGCCAACCTGTTCAAAATTTGGACAAGCCTCAAGCCACTGAAGTTCAATCCGTCCAAAATACAGAGAAACTTAAGGGGTCGGACAAAAGCCAACCTCTCCAAAATATGGATAAACCTAGGAAGCCAGATGCTCCTCAACCACAGCAAAAATCTGGATAGAGCCTTGGTGGATCAAGTTCAGAGGCACAAGTTCAGCATTCTTGTTGACAAATCCTTTTTGTCTGAATTAATATTCTTTGCTTATTTTGAGAAAAATTTTATTGACAAAAAAGAAGAAAAAAAAAGGCTAAAAGTCTAAGTTCACCATCCTTCTCTGACCATGCAACGCAAGAGAAAAAGAGGAAAAAGAAAGAAACGTGATTAATCTAAACTCCCATTCTTAAAGCTTAACAGTTTTTCAACAAATTAAAAATATAACTTGTTTATTTTATAATTATACACAAATTAGGTGAGTGTACTATGATTGAATAAAGAGCTTTTAGGAGAAGGAAACAAAAAATTATAGAATGAAATTAAAAATTGTTCCTTATTTTGGAGGTTGCCATTTTGTTTGATTCCTTGTTTGTATTTTATGCTTATTAGCACATCATATATATATATATATATATATAGGGTTAATTAAATCTATGGAGTGATTGTAATGCAATGTTATATATGACCATATGGAATATGACCATTTGTTTCCATATGGAATAGCCCTGCCCCTGATATGTTGTGATTTATTCAGAAGTTTATCGACAAAGGTAGCTGATCCAAAAAAACATTTTTTTATGGCCCGTTTTATAATTCCGTTGCTTTGACAAAGGAGCATTGGCTATAAAAATATGTATATGATGAAACAACAAAAAATGGTATGTGTCTAATTTAATACCCACTAGTCCATAATTAGAAAGAAGGGTTCATATGTGCCTACCAAAAGCTTCCTGATGCGTCCACGCGCACAAAGATAAAAGAATATGATCCTCATTGTAAGCAGAGAATTGACTAGATTTTTAAAGAAGGTGGCTGACAGTAGATTACTATAACTCTTTGATTTCCAAAGAATAATATAACAAAATTGAAAAAATACAAAATTTTAAATATAATCGTATGAATTGTTGAAATTTGGAAGTGGTAATTGTAATTTTTCGCCATCATCAGAGTTTAGATTTAGAAGTCCTTGAGGATCTTCCTGACCTGCTCAAGGGTCACAAACAACACAACAGTGAAAGGTCCCTGCCTTGAGATAGTAGGAATGAAGCCCTTGTAAAGAGCCATGGGTCCTTCGGCGCGCACTGTCTTCATGGCGCAATCTAGCGCTCCGCTGTATGGGGGAGCCGTTCCGGGCTCAACCTTCATGTTCATCACTCTCGTCTTTACTACATCCACTGGGTTCGACGCCACTGACGCCACAAAACCCGCCGCAAAACTAGCCGTCACGTGTGTGCCCAGCCCATCCTTCATCACACCCTTTTCCAATATTGTCTCCTTTATCTGATCGTATGATGCTAGTTGCGATGCCGTCACGATCATCGCCCGGTTCACCGTCAGTGACGACCCTCGCCACAGGCTGGTGACTCCCTCCTGCTTCGACATCCGCGTTATGGCGTCGATCACGCCTTTGTAGTTTCGACGCTCGGACATCGGGAGGCGACCGTCGGCTTGCATACGGACCATGGCGACGTCCGCCGGATTTCCGACGGCGGCCCCGATGCCGCCTGCGATCAGCCCCGCTGCTATCTTGCGCACCAGGGGCATGTTGCCTGAATCTGGGTCGGACCATTTTTGCTTGAGGACGTCGTAGAGACCCATGCGGGTGGTGGAGTACAGCGTCTGTCGCAGCACGGTGGCCGAGACGCCGGAGTAGAGGGCGGCGACGCCTTCGGCCTGCACGATCTTAATCCCCACGGACACGGGACCTACCCGAGGAGGCGGCGGGATGTGAACCGCAGGCTGAGCTCCGGCAATGGTGGCGGAAGCGGAATTGAAAGCGATAGCGGGCCTCAGGTTTTGAATGGCTTGGTTGGGAACAACTGATTCTCCCTGAAGCTGCATACGAACCTTAATGAGATCGAGCGGGTGGGTGGAGCATCCGGCCACGATGGAAGCAATGCCGCCTTCGACGAAACCCTTGAGTCCCATATCGGAATCTTTAACTTATGATCGGAAAACCGAAGTGGGTTATAAATATAAAAGCTTCTGGTTGAGAAAGAGGGAAAGAGGAAGCGGATGGGATGGGATGGGTTTAAGACGAATAGAAATCGGAATTCGACTCACTGAAAACCAGGAGATGAGTATGAAAAAGAGTGAGGAACGCAACGCAAGGCCTCTGGGACGTAGGAGAAGGAGGATAGGAGTTTGGAAAGAGGAAGCGATGGGAGGGAGAATTTATAGAATAGGGGAAAAGGATAGAAGAGGGCTTTTTCCAATTCCAGGTCCTAAACTTGAAGATTACTACGCGGGTGTGGAACCCACATTCAGTGACCAGCTCCAGTCGCCCTACTTTAACCCAAGTCTTTTCCTGTTTCTTCTATGCTTGAACTGAGATCAAACCAAGTCCTCACTTACTCTGGCTTCCCTTCTATTTCCCGGGGCCCCAACCTCTCAAAATCTTTTTTTTTTTTTTTTTCAAAGGGCAAGACTTGGAACAAGCCCCTGAAAAAGCAATAGGGGCCTTTGTTTGATCATCAACTCGTGCTTGTAGTTTCACAGTCTTATGATTTTTTTTTTTTTTTTTTAATTTCTATTTTGAAACTTAAATAATATTATATTTCCTTTTCTAATGATTGTCTATCAAGTTTATAACGTGCATTCATATTAAATTGTGAAACAAAAATAATATATAAATCTAATAATCAGTGTATTTTAATCAAAGTAATAAAATAAAAATAAGCGAGTAGCCAGTTGTAAAAACAAGTAGAGCCAGTTAGGTTGGACTACGATTTTGTCAAAACTCGACTCCGTAAATAGATATTATAATATTCTCGTGATCTTATTTATTTACTTATTTTATTATATGGAGGGTACTGAAGATGTAATTTTTAGTGGAAGAATAAAAGGCCAGCGTAGCAAAAAGCACCTTGAGGTTGAGCCTCAAAAATATTAATAGTTTTTTTTCCTTTCTGGAGGGTTGGGTAAGAGTTTGTTGTTGCAAAGACACTTGCCGTGGTCGATGCTAATTAGACCAAGTAGAAGTTAGGCCAAAGATGGAATAACAAGAAACAAAGGAAATAGCCTTCACGTCTGGTTGATGGATACCTTTCAACGTATATCATCCAGAAGCTAACAAATCATATATATATATATATATATATATATATATTTGTGAGGGATGGAAAGTGGAAGACAAAAACGCGCCAGGTCATCTTTAGTGCCACATGTCCGATTAAATGGTATCTCAGCGTCCAAGCAATACATATGGAATTGGTATATATTTATATATTAATTTTCCACCAGCACAACTGGTTATTCTATCCTAGTAGCTGAATAGAGATCTATTTCCTGGGAATAAATTCATTTGGTTCCGATACAGAAAAAGCTATGAATTTGTTGCAGAAAAGTATTAAAAAAAGATAAATCATTCATTGGAAGGAATAAAAAATACCTTGGAGAGCCTGGATTAACTTCTTGATGAAATTTTAACATTAGTTAAAATGTTGAGCTTAGGACTTGGTCCAAATTAAAAGCTTGAAAAGAAGTTGATATTGGAGCTAGGATCGGTGGTGGGTCCAAAGTAAGTTGCGCCACCTAATCTTATTTATGAATTGCGTTGCTGACGGTGGGGTATGGGTCAGAACCTCTTCTTTTTCTTTTCTTTTCAGCCATCATTAATTCCTGGTAACCTTAAAGGAAGAGACTTTACCTCCATCCACCTCAATCGTTCTTTGAATTATTCCTGCAATTCCTGACGTCTCAAGTTCTTCCGGTATAGCATCTTCTCATAAAATAAGCAATCTTTTATTTTTTTATATTTAAAAAATAATAGATAATTATATTTAGAGATTCACTCAAAAGTAACTTATATTTAATCTAAATCATTATTCATTTTTCAAACATTCATTTTCAACAGCAACCAGAACACTTTGTAACGGAATCACGAATCGCCATGTCATCGCACGGATCGACAGCCATACGGCGATCTGCAGCACTGATCGTTCCTCACGGCCAGATAAGAGGATCGCTGCACTGGCTGATCCGTTGCGCCCGACGTAAAGACTCATTCGCAAAAACAAGAATAAGGTGCCCAGGGTTTCGCCGCGGCTGGCTTCCGATGCCTAAAGCCCAGCTTCTTTCAAGAGAAAAGTTATGACCGCTGGTGGCGACGCGCCAGACACGAGTAATGCCGTCTTAACGCTACAGACCTTCAATCACACATGTGATTTATAAGAGATGCTCAACCACTTTGACGACGACAGAGTCCTTCCCATCAATGTGATATTTCTAGTCTAGTCCACATCCATCGGTGCATTATGGATGATGGTAAATAAAAACATTTACTCAACATAATCCTTCCATCGTTGACCACATAGACATTCTATATGACTTTCGTATCAATATATTATCTGAGTTTATTCTGCTTCCATCCCTTGGGAGATCTTCCATCATAATCATCTTCAACCAAATGAGTCGACCTCTTCCTGGCCACCGGCCCCAAAAAGGCTGGAGGTAGTGTTGGTTTTAGAAAGGCCCGAGCGCTCACGCCAAAGCCCTCCTTCGTTCACAACTAGCGGGCCTTCGCGGCTTCGTCCCGCCACTGGCTCCGTGGGCTTGCGAGCCTTATTTTTCAAACCCTATCACCGCTCTCACTCGTGTACCTGCAGACAACAAAGTAAGGGTCGTAACGCTTCTGATCGGCAAATTTCCACGGCCGCTTGGGGTCGATTCAATAGGCTGGTCAAATTATTTGTTTTTGGCGATAATGATGACTCTGGTTTTCGCGCTATTTCTACTCCTTCTTGTTTCTTTCAGCTTTCTTTTCAGACCTCCTATGTCCTCAGGCTTCTCTAAAATCTCTAAACCTCTTCCGCGATTCGTACTTTATTTGCTGTAGTTCTCTCACACTTTCTTACAGAATACTTTTTCTCATTCCTATGAGGTATGTGTTTTCTTTCGTTTTATTCCCTTGATCATCAAGGTTTCTACTCTGTTTTTCTTCCACGAGACGACGATAATAACATGCAATATTAAATTGATTTGCTTTCGTTTTTTACTGCTCGCTGATTATATCCTGGTCGTTCTTCTTTCTTACGCCGAACTGGCGGCGACTTTCGCTGGCTGCGGCTTCGACGCGGGTTAGGATGCTTTCATTGCCGACTGCGGTCAACTTCGCAATGTTCCTCGCGCCTCCCTCTTCCTCGATAAGAATAAAGGGAAAATAAACCTAATTAAATATCCTCGGGGTCGATATCTTAAATCATTCGCTCAACATGCTCGGTGGATCAGGACTCCAAGCAATGGGCCTACCCTTCGCATGGGGTTACCTCAATAACGCGATCCCCCGGGCGCTCGGTGCATGGACTCCCCGACGCCCCGATCCTTGCGTAGCCCGTGTCCCCGGATGGCGTTTTCGAGGTCGCTGACAATCGGTCTGCTTTCCACCGCATCCCTTTATGAAAGAGGTTCTCGCAAAGATTTCAACTGCTTGTCCTTCCCAACCTCGGGCCTCTCTCCCAATCTGGCCGGGCATTTTGGTGGGCCCATTGGCCTTTAGGCACAGGGGCCTTGCTGGTCCCAGCCATTTTCGCCTCGTTCCCATCTTCTTCCAGTCCAAAAGGAGACTACCGAGGGCTTCCTTTATTTCTCCAAAGGCCTATTCTCCGGTGATCAGCCGATCTCCTTTCTTCCTGCATAGTCATGGAAGGACAAGCATTACTCTTCGTTAGTTGGTCGCAATCGGGAATACGATCCTTCAGATAAAGACGACACTCATGCTCCAAGTGGTCTCCTGACCTCACCCCGATAACTCTCCAAGGATGTCTGCTCCGTTTCTGGCATCAACTTACGCAGAAGGTTGGCAACATTTCGACCGTTATTCTCATGCTTCCCGCGCCTCGCCTTTCACCTTTAGCACCGAGATAATGTCAGAAGCTCCTCAAGGCCATGGAATGTCTTGCTCTGCCCTTATAAGTGAAAGCTGATGTAACCCGCATTCCCCGGTCTGGCCGAAATTAAGGCTCAGACGTTTCTATCGCTTCGAGGCCCTTGCCTCTTCCACCGTGAGTCCTCCCATTGTGGGCCATCACAAAGAAGTTCTACCGCTCGAGGCCCTCGTCTCCTTCCACCGTGGGAGTCCCTCCCATTAGGCTTAATGGCAAAATGCATCTTAACAGGGAGAAATTCTTTGGTCCAATGGGGCACCGCCTTGGAAGCCCCGAGTGCAAAACGGAAAAATCGCCCACCGAGGAAGATCGTGGCCGATTTCGCTAAGGTTCGTAATCGTGGGCGTCTCCGACTCTCGCTTCGAAAGCCTGAAAGGGCGCAGCCGCCGCCGCCGAGGCCCCGGGATCATGAGCCTCCGCCCCTTCTAAGCCTCGCCGTAGAAAGGCAAAGAGTCTCTCGATGGAGCCGCCGAGCAACCGCTGCTATGCCTATTATCGCTCGGGAATCCGCTTCTGAGAGTGCTAGGCCACCTCCTAAGGGTGTCCAGAGTCATGGGAAAACTGAATCGCCATGATGAGATTTCTTTTGGTTCTCAATGATGAATCATGCAAGGGTGCAATCTCGCCCATCCTTGGCGATTCGACTCGAGGTTGGAAAGCGCTGCCCGTTGATGAAGCTCGCTCTATCCCTTCGTGGCTGCCTCGTAAGTCCCTCGCTTTCCGGAGCAAGGCACCGCTGGGCCGGAAGTGTCGATGTTAACTTCATGTTTGATGCGTGTAGCCACCATTTGAAGGGTCCGGGCCGATAAGGCCAAACTAAATGAAAATACGCGGCAGCAAATCGCCCCGATGAGGTTAAGGCGGCCTCTTTCTTCTCCCGCGACCGAGGCTCGCAAGAATCCGCACAACAGATGATCGGAAAACGAGGTGGAGAGACTTAACTGATGAAGCAAATCGCGCTTACCGCGCTCGGGCGAAAGTGTGAGGATGAAGTTCGAAGTAGCTTGGCGGCGGTTGATGTAACGCCCCAAAAATACCCTAAAATTTTTATAATAAAATTCTTTATATATTTCGGGTATAAAGGATCCAACTTGGGTAATTTCTGGAAATTTTTAGATGAATATTGATTAAATGATTATTGAATCAAGAAATAAACCTATGAAAAGAGAAATATGGAATGAAACGGACCTGGCTATCAATCAGAATAAGTTTATATGTCTAAGTGAAAATAGGAGACTTAAATGAAGAATAATATGAGAAATGGAGGGACCTAAATATAAAAAAACAGAATAAAGAAAATAAGAAAAAATCAAGGAGAGGGCATGTGGTATGTAGGAAAGAGGGAGGAAGTTTCCTCCTTTGTAAAGTACGATTAAGAGTGATCCATAAGAAAAGGAAAAATAGAGAAAAGGGAGAGTTAGAGAGAGAGGCTCCACCTTCTCTCTAGATTTTCCGACGATCGGACCAGAGGTCTCCGGCGGAGCACGAAGGGAAGTCCTTCCTAGTGACAAGAGCTACAAGTAGAGACCGGAACCGGACTTTCGACAAATCATGAGGTAGGTTTTCCTCATTTGGTCGCTTCTACCCTAAGGATTGTCAGGTCATCCGCCTTAGGAAAAGTTTGGTTGTATTTTAAACTATGGGAAGTCGCCATATCAGGGTAGTGCGCAATTTGCTTCAACCTTAGAGCCGATTCGTACGGCGAAGGGATTTGGTAGTGTGTCCTTCTAAATTTTATCCACATCAATTAACTGATGTTAGGGCTTTGAATTTATCAATCGGGACCTCACCAAGTTATACCCTTTTACCGAGGTCAGCCCAACTAAATCGTCGGGTCGGCTTGTCCAGTCGGTCAACTAGCACTTAGAATGGGGTTTTTGATCAGAAATAAAGAGAATTTGCAGTAAGTCCTTCAGGAATTGTAGCCACATCAATGAACTTGATGTTAGGCTTGAATTTAATTCGGACTTCGTGAGGACCAAGTTATGGTCTTTAATTCAATGCACTAAATGGGTCAGTTGGTCGCCAACCGGTGGTCGTCAAACCGAGGTCGGGCTAAACCGAGGTCACAAACAAAGGGTCGCCAAACGTTGTCGCCAACTGAAGGTCGCCAAACAAAGGCGCCAAACAAAGGTCGTCAAACAAAGGCTCGCCAAAAAACCGAGGTCGCCAAACAAAGGGTCGCCAAACAAAGGTCGCCAAACCGGAGGTCATAAACAAAGATCACAACAAAGGTCGCCAAACAAAGGGTCGCCAAATAGTGGTCGTCCAACAAAGGGTCGTCAAACAAAGGGTTGTCAAACAAATGGCCACAAACAGTCATTGCCGGGTCCAGTCGCCGTCAAAGTTGATCACGCATGACCTCCAACTTTCGAAGGCTCATCTCCTTCGCTTGAACTCCGATTATGTTCTCGACTCTATGGAAAGCCCATGGAGTCAAGAATACATTCATGGCGTCGAGGAGGATGTTGATGTCAGACTGAGGTGTTTGACTGAGCCTTCGCCACTGCAAACCGTCGGGCCTGTGTCAGCTCATCAAAGTTGACTACACATGACCTCCAACTTCTAAGGTCATATCTCCTTCGTTTGAACCCGATTTGTAGTGTTCCCTTGACTTCTATGGAAAGCCCATTGAGTCAAGAATACATTAATACTCTGAGGAGTATAGAAGATGTCGACCGAGGTGGTAGACGAGCCTGTCCAGTTCTGGGTCCGCCTTCAGCCCGGGGGATTTGACTATGCATGACCTCCAACTCGAAGGTCCCCAACTCCTACGTCCGAAATCTGACTGAGGTTTCGCACTCTATGGAAAGCCCATTGAGTCAAGAACTCAACATCTACATATAGGATGTTTAAATTGAACTCATACATCTCAGATCAATCCTAAACTTAAAACCACTTAGTACACTTGAATAATATTATTCTTTAATGGTTTTGGAATTGTGATCACGAGGAGGAAAAGCCAAATCATGATTGAGATTCCAAGGATTTCAATCAAAGTGCAAATATTTCGGGTTTGTTCTTCTAACTTATTCTCATTTCAAGTTTGAAATGTTTGTTCTACCAATTCCTAACTTAGTTTCTCAAGTTTTTGTAATGCTTGTTCTAAAAGCATATTGAATTGATTTAATTGATTTGAGAAAAGGGATTGTGGGAAACGCTTGCATGCCATAAAAATTGCAATGATTATTGAAAATAAACTGCTTATACAAGCGCATATTGTACTATATTTTGCTATAAAGGGATTCAACCCTTCACAGGTCAAGTACAACCGCTTATTTCGTATTAAGGATAGATTATATACCATCAGGTCAAATAGCAAGATCGGGCGAACTATTGATGTCAATTCCGATCGCCAGCCCCAAATGGACCGTGATCTTAGTGCTCACTATTTGATTGTTTATAAATCACCAGCGTTCCGGACCGCATCGCGTTATAAACCATGATACCGGCCGCAGCCCCGCCGGACCGCGCTTCGCGACTGGAGTATCCCGATATCGCGATGCGTTAAATTGCATGATAAATCGAATCGACGGCATAACCGAATCATCGACAGAACCGAATCATTTGGCATAACTAATTGATTTTCAGAACCAAATTGATTTTCGTAATTGAATCGACCGCAGTAACTCGAATCGAATTTCCAGAGCATATTTGAACTGATTTTAGATTGTGAGATATTGAATATGAAAGTGTATTTTTGGGATGATCAAGGAGCTTATAACTGATTATATATATATAAATACAAAGTATATGTATTATATTTATAATTAACAACTTAAAAGATTTGAAAGTTCTTCAATTATTAAATTGCATGATCTACTTAAGCCGAAATCGAGAATGGATTTAGAGTAGAACCACTAAGCATGAAAATGCTTAGCGTATTGTTTTAACAATGCGCAGGTACCGAGTGATAGACAGTGATTGAAAGCGGACCCAAGATCGAGGAGCGAATCATAAAGAAGGAAATTTTTATATGTCTCACATGTGCATTCATTCCATGTTTTCTTTTGATGGTTGATATTTTGTAAATACAATTTGAACTCTAACATCTATTTTGTAAATCATTTTGAAAAGGCTTGAATGTCTCATTGTAAATGTATTTTGTTAAAGTTAAATGTATTTTGTTAAATGCTTCATGGCTTGCCTAATTTTGTAATCGCTTCCGCAAAGATATGATTTTGAGTGATGGAGTGATTTTAGTGGTATCCCGACTGCCTGATCCGCCCAAGGGTCGGGTCGCAGAAAGGGGCGCCATGATCTGGTATCAGAGCCTAGGTTTGTGGGAAGTTCTACAAAATGATTTTGAAATTGTTTGTAAATGATTTTAAATTTTGTATAACATGCATTTCATTTTGCATATTAAGGATGACATGACTCACGCGGATCTTGTCGTGTCTTAATAGGATAAGCATGGATGGTTTGGCTTCCCTTAGGGTCGAGGATGACCAAGGGACTCGCCCAAACAGTCCTGCTAGTGTGGAAGGTGGGCAAGCATCCCATGCCCCACCAATGAACAGAACTGTATCAAGTGGCAGAGGTACTATGGGTATCCTCCAAAGAAATTAGTTCAAGCATTGCAAAGAGCCGAGCAACCAGCTGCAATTGCTCCAAAGCGATCAACCATTGAGAGAATGGCAAGGTACCGACCAGACGGAGTGGGAAAGAAGAAGATGAGCCTTCTATGGCGTAAATTGGCTCGAGAGAACCGAGCGAATGCTTATGCAAATGCATTGCACAGCTGAAGAGAAGTTGGAATGTGCGACCTCATTACTACAGGATGAGGCTTATCAGTGGTGGGTTTCCGTGACCAGGACCGCACCATCAGAGAGAGTTACATGGGAGTTCTTCTTGGATGAGTTCAAGAAGCACTATGTGGGTCGCATTTATCTGAACAACATGAGACGGGAGTTTCATAACTAAGAAAGATGTATGAGACCAACATCAAAGAGAATTACACGTTGAGCAAGCATGCCCTTGTGATACTGTGGAGTGGGGAAGAAAAGTGCCAGAGGCTTGAAGATGGCCTAATCGACCATTCGAGCCCATGTCACAAAGATTTTACATGAGATTCTTCCAAAATTATGACATGCATTGAATGTGGAAAGAGTAAAGAAAGAGGAAAAAGAGAGAAAAGATAAAAGACGTGGAAAGAAAAATCCCGTCACCCAAATTTCACAACAACAACAAAGGAAGAAATTTAGGGGACCATGTGGTTCCAATCAAACAACAACAGTTACCGATAGGAATACTACCTTACCAAAGACCGCGCCTCGCGTACACCAGAGGTCCTCTCTAGAGGACATCGCTTCCCATTGCTCCCCATTGTGGGAGAAATCATAGAGTAGAATGTTGAGACTTGCTGTGTGCTTGTTTGATTTGTGATCCAAAGAGCATAGAAAGAGATTTGCTCTAGAGCTCGTCATTGATAAAGACTCCCCTTTGACGGGGCAACTTTAGTGGTACAAAAGGCAATAAGAGTGTTGCATCACCGAAAGTGCCCGAGACAAGGGACACAAACGTCGGGTAGGCAAGGTGATGGTCGTGCTCCAGCCTAGGAGCATATGCAATGAAAGTGCAGTGGAAGATACCCGACGCTCCCGATGTGATAAATCAGAATTTCAATCTGATATCATCAGACATGATTGGTCAATTTCCGGTCAACCCACTCATATATTTGCACCGACATACCCAACTTGGGTAAAGTACCAAGGAGTGAAACCGAATATGACATCTTGGTGACGAACCCACTCGGCCATAGTGTTATTGTGAACAGAGGTGACAGAGATCGTCTGGCCAAAATACGAAGAAGGAATTTTTGGGAGATTGACTGGAAGTTATCACTGAGTTCGATGTGATATCGGGATGGAGATTCTGCTATCCGAGAACAAGCAATAGTTGATTGTGAATGAAAAGAGTAACCCTAAGAACACCAAATGAAGACGAAGTAACTTTCATCGGTGAGAGGTCAAATCACCTATCTAATGTGATATCCGCCGCCACTACTAGAACAATGGTGCGGAAAGGATGTGAAGCCTACTTGGCCTATTTGATTGATACGGTAAAGGCAAGGCCTAGTGTATCCGGAGTATCCCCAATCGTTAGCGACTTTCCTGGTGTTTCCCAAGAGTTAATGTGGATTGCCTCACACAGGGAGATTGAGTTTGCTATTGACGTTGTACCAGGTGCCACACCGGCATCCATCACACCGTATAGAATGGCTCCACTAGAGCTAAAGGAATTGAAATTGCAGTTGCAAGAACTACTAGAAAAAGGGTTTATTAGACCAAGTGTATCACCATGGGGAGCTCCCGTGCTTTTTGTTAAAAAGAAAGATGGTACATTTCGTCTATGTATTGATTTCGCATAATCAACAAGTTAATTCAGAAAGAATAAGCATCCGCTACCTGCAATAGGCGATTTGCTTGACCAATTAAAAAGGTGCAAGTATTCTTTCAAAGATTGACTTGCGATCCGGGGTGCAACCACGCTGAGAATTAAAGATGTCGATGTGAATAAGACGCTAGGACGCGATATGGACATTATGAGTCTTCGTAATGCCGCTTTGATCGATAAATGCTCCAGCCGGCTTACTGACCTAATGAATCGTGGTTTTCCACCGCATGTGGATCGGCCTTATCGAGTGTTCATAGACGACATTCCTTTGCGGTATTCAAAAGATCACGAAGTCATGACACACACCTTAGAGTAAAGTGTTAGAGACTTTGAGAAAAGAGTACCAGATGCAAACCAGCAAGTGTGAGTTTTGAAGAATGAAGTGACCTTTCTCGCATATAGTATCGAAAGAAGGAACCGAAAAAGATCCAAAGAAAATAGAAGTGCTGTTGAATGGAAGCCACCAAGAAATGTTACAGGCGCGTGAGTTTCTGGACCGCGTGATACCGGCTGTAAGACGAAAGCATGGGTTTTCATGACCGCAAAACTCGGCGACCTAGATCGGGCTTCCAAAATGTAAAGTATGAATGGAGTGAAAATGTCAAAGAAGTTTTGATAAGTTGAAACATTCTCCTTAACTGCGAGGCTCGCCTATCAATCGACCATAGAGAATATGTGATTTTTAGTGATGCGTCGCTAAATGGACTCGATGTGTCCTAATGCAAGAGGTAGCGGTAGCCTGGTGCTTCAAGATGTAATAGCCGCATGAAAGGAACTACCCACGCATGATTTGGAATTAGCCGCACTGTGGCTTGCACTAGTGGGAGGACATGACAGGTGTGAGAAGTGTTTCATCTACACTGACATAAGAGTCTTAAGTATTTGCCTCCTCACAAATGAGCTTAACTTCGAGACAACGGAGACGGATGGAACTGATAAAGATTATGACCGGCGTGATTGATTATCACCCGAAAGGCCAATGGGGTGGCCACTTGAGAAACACGCACGCTCGAGCGTTGAATGCCCATTTGTCATTATAGAAGACGATGGTACCAGAGGGCGTAGTCGGCAGCAAGACCGAGTTTGTTGAATCATGCTAGAGTGCGACAAAAGAAAGATGAGAAAATTTCGCTACGACAAATCGATTGAAATGGTAAAGAAACTCAACAAAGGAACGAAAAATGGAGTTTTAGATTATAAGGATCGGGTTTGAAAATTGATTGTAATGATTTGAGGAAATCCATACCGAAGAGGCACATAAGTGGATCTTGCTATCCATCCCTTAGTACAAAGATGTATCGAGATTTAAAATGTCATTCTCGTGGTCCGGATGAAAAGAGATGTGTCGAATCCTGTAACCAAGTGTTTGGTGTGTCAAAGAGTAAAGGCGGAGTATCGCCCTTCGGGATTATTGGCAAATTTTATCAAAATAATGAGTGGAAATGGGACCAAATCACCATGGATTTTGTGGTCGGTTACCATCGACAGGAGAAGGCATGACTCGGCTCAGTCATAGTAGACCGATCGACTAAGCCACTCACTTTCACTGCTGAGAACCGACTATCCACTCACAAGCTGTGCGCAGCCATACATCACAAATAGTTCGTTTACATGGGACTTTTATCCATTATTCTTGACCAGATCCGAGGTTTACCTTCTCGAGATTTGGGAAAATCAAGTAAGAGGCCTTGGGCACTCACTAAATTTCAAGACAAATACTCCACCCACAAACGGATGGACAATCCGAGAGAGTGATCCGCATTCTGAAGATATGTTAAGGAGCTGTGTGGATCGACCTTGGAGGGTAGTTGGGATCAACACATTGCTTTAGTTGAATTCAGGTATTAGACAAATGCTTCCAATCAAGATTGAATGGCGCCTTACGAGGCTTTATATGGGAGAAATGTAGAAATACCATTGTGTTGACGGAATTGACAGCAAGAAAGTGATTGGCCCTTGATCATACAAGAGACTCAAGAAAAGTGAAAATGATTGTGAGAGAGATTGAAGGTGGCCACCGGGAGCAGACGTAAATCATATGCCGACATGAGTTAAAAGATATTCGACATGATCGGCTAAAAGTGTTTTTGAAAGTATCGCCTTGGAAGAAGGTGATGATTTGGGAAAAAAGGGCAAGTTATTTCTAGATTTATTGGTCCCTATGAAGTGATTGAGCAAAGTGGGTCCAAAGGGCATACAAAGCTGGCATTACCCGACTGGAGAAAATCCATAATGTATTTTATGTCCTGCTAAGGAGGTATAGTCCCACCTGGCCACATGTAGTCTCTTCGAGACAATTGAGTCGAGAGCAAGATTTGATGATATGAAGAAGAGCCAAAGGAGGATTCGGTCGTGGAAGTGAAAGAATTGCGAACAAGAAGATTCCGCGGAATAAGGCACCGTGGAGAAACCATAAGACCGGGCATACTGGGAAGTGGAGGAAACGATGCGCAGCAAAGATCCGCAATCGTTGACTAAGGTGTAATTTCGAGGACTAAATTTTATTAAGTGGGGAGAGTTGTAACGCCCCAAAATACCCTAAAATTTTTATAATAAAATTCTTATATATTCGGGATAAGGAGCCAACTCGGGTAATTTCGGAAATTTTTAGATGAATATTGATTAAAATGATTATTGAACTGTAAATAAAGTCCATGAAAAGAGAAAATATGGAAATTGTAAAATGGGGACCTAAGGGTCAATTGTAAATAAGTTTATATGTCCAAGTGAAAATAGGAGACTTAAATGAAGAATAATAGAGAAATGGAGGGACCTAAATATAAAAAGAAATAAAGAAAAAAAATCAAGGAATGGGCATGTGGCATGTAGGAAAGAGGGAGGAGTTTCATCCTTTTTGTAAAAAATCACGATTAAGAGTGATCCATAAGAAAGGAAAAATAGAAAAGGGAGTTAGAGAGAGGCTCCACCTTCTCTCTAGATTTTCGGCAATCCCGGTTGAGAGGAGTCTCGTGAACACGAAGGGAAGTCCTTCCTAGTGACAAGAGCTACAAGTAGAGACCGGAACCGGGGACTTTCGACAAATTCCATGAGGTAGGTTTTCTCCTACTTGGTCGTCTTCTACCCTAAGGATTGTTGGGTGGTCATCTGGCCTTAGGGAAAAGTTTGGTTGCATTTTAAACCATGGGGCGCCATTGTGGTGGTCTTGTATTCGCCGAACCTTAGAGCTGATTTTTGGGTACGAAGTGAAGGGGATTTGGTAGTGTGTCCTTCTAGTAAATTGTAGCCACATCGATTAACTTGATGTTGAGCTTTTTGAATTTCGGTGGACCTCTGTGGGCTAAGTTATAGTCCTTTTCGCGAGGTCGGCCCCGATAAATCTGGTCGGGTCGGTTTGTCGGTTGATTCTGACTAGCGTACTAGAACAGGTTTTGGATCATAAATAAAAGAGAAATTTGGCAGTAAGTCCTTCCATGAAATTGTAGCCACATCAATGAACTTGATGTTAGGCTTTAATTTCTTAATTGGACCACGTAGACGAGAGATTATGGTCTTTTTACTCTAAGCGGAGTCAAATGGGTCGATGGTTGTCAAACCGAGGTCGTCAAAGCGTTAATTCGTCAAAGCGGTGTGATCAACGGTGGTCGTCAAGCGGTGTCGTCAGCGATTAGTGCGGTGGTGGGTAGCGGGTGTCGTGGCGGTGGTGATGGCGGTGGTAGTCAAGCGGTGGTGCGTCGAAGCGGGGTCGTGAGCGGTGAATTAGTCAAGCGATTATTAGTCAAGCGGTGGTGTCGAGCGGTGATCGTCAAGCGATTGTCGTCAAAAAGTGGTGGGTCAAATGAGTGAATTTAGGTCAACGGTGGTGCGTCAACGATTGGTCGTCAAGCGGTGCTCTTAGTTGGTCGGCTCGTAAAGTTGACTACTCATGACCTCCAACCCGGAGTCATATCTCCCTTCGTTGAACTCGATTTGGGTGTTCTTGGACTCTATGGAAAGCCCATGGAGTCAGAATACATTCATATGCCTGAGGAGGGATGTTGGATGTCAGACCGGTGTTTGACTGAGCTGCGTCACTTCAGTGCAGCTCGTCGATTCGGGTCGGCTCATCAAAGTTGACTACACACATTCCAGCCGGAAGGTCATATCTCCTTCGTTGAACTCCGATTTGGGTGTTCTTGGACTCTATGGAAAGCCCATTGGAGTCAAGAATACATTAATATTCTGAGGAGTATAGAAGATGTTGTGAGGTGAGTGACTGAGCTCGTCAGTTGGTGCACTCTTGATTCGGGGATTTGATATGTATGACCTCCGAAGGCCGGAAGGTCCTAGCACCTACGTCCGAACTCCGGTCCAGTGTTCTTGCACTCCTATGGAAAGCCCATTGAGTCAGAAATCCATCTACATATAGGATGTTTTAAATTGGAACTCATATTAATCTCGAAATCAATCTAACCAAAACCACTAGTACCTTGAATAATATTATTCTTTAATGGTTTTTGGAATGAGTTAATAGGAGAAAAGCAAAAGCTAATGATTGAGATTCCAAGTTGGAATCAAAGTGCAAATATTTTGGGTTGTTCTTCTAAATCCTATTCATTTCAATTTGGAAATGTTTGTTACACCAATTCTAATCTGATTTCGAGTTTTGCATGTTTGTTACAAGCGTATTGAATTAGTTAATTGATTTGAAAAGTGATTGTGAAATGTTTGCATATAAAATTGCATGATTATTGAAAATATTTATTTTATACAAGCGTACATATTGTACTATATTTTGCTATAAAAGTTTAGGCATATAATAGAATGTTAGCAGTTTATTTAGCACATTAGGATAGATTGGTATCTGATAAGAGATTCGAATAAATGATCTTTGCGAACTATTGATGTGTCACTCAGATCAGCTGACCCGACGGGGCAGAGTAGCCGGTAGTGTTCACTATTTGATTGTTATAACGGTCGGCGACCCGGTAGGGACCGTGCGTGTTATAAAACCATGTGATGTTTGCGACCAGTGGGACGTCGCCGTGTCCTGATATCTGTATATCGAAGACATAGGTTAAATTCGTTAGGCATAAGCGAATTGATTGGCATAACTGAATTAGTTAGAGCAAGATTGATTGGCATACTTGAATTGATTTTAGGCTGAATTGATTTCGGAATTGAATTAGATGCGAAGCCAAATGAATTTGAAGCATGTTGAATTGATTTGAGATTGAGATGTGAATATGAAAGTGTATTTTTGGGATGATCGAGGCTATAACTGATTATATATATAACAAAGTATATGTATTATATTTATACGATCTCATCCAAAAGATTTGAAAGTTGAATTATTAAATTGCGTGATTTGATTTAGGCTGAGCGGGAGATGGATTTGTATAGAACCAAGCATGAAAATGCTTAGCGTATTGTTTACCGGTAGCGAGTCTGAGTGATAGATAGTGATCGTGACGGACCCAAGATCGAGAATCGAGATCATAAGAAGGAAATTTGGTATGCTCAGAGCATGTGCTTCATTCATGTTTTCTTTTGGATATTGATATTTTGTAAACATGATTTGAACTGAACTCTATTTTTGTAAATCATTTGAAAAGGCTTGAATGCCTTCATTGTAAATGTATTTTGTTAAAAGTTAAATGTATTTTTGTTAAATGTTTATGGGCTTACTTAATTTTGTAATAAACCCCATAAGATATGATTTTGAGTGATTGAGTGATTTTAGTGGTATCCCGGACTCGGTTCGGATCCGCTCAAGCGGGTCGGGTCGGGAAAGGGGCGCCACAGTTGAAGGTGAGCTTCAGAAGGTCCGGGGTGAGCTCCATGTTGCGGCAGATAGTCGATGGGACCGGGATGGAACACTGATCCTCGATCTGAGCCTTCAAACGGTTAGGGATAAGCTCATCACATCCGGGGTGAGCTGCGGGAGTCTCTCGAGAAAGGCTGCGTGCGGCGATGCGCGTCGTGTGATAAATGCGTAGCGACTAGCCGTGGCTTATGGCGAGCCTCGGGTGATGTGCTAGCCTTCATGGTCGTCGTGAGAGGCCGGTGTAAATTCAGCGGAAGCGGTTGGTTGAATGAAGAGTGGCGTAGTTCGCGTGAGGATCTTCACGGCAAATATCCTTGGTTGCTCGGAGGGATGATGTTAGCAGTTGAGGGATTAAGCCGGTGCTGATGGGCCTCTAGGTGGCTCGCTTTTGAGGCGGAAAGGCCGTTAACGTCTACCTAATTTTGGCTTCAACCGATCTCCCAGAGTAGCGAGGATGCGCGAGAGAGTCTTCTCTGCTTGGTATTCTGCGAAGCGGGATACTCTATTAAACCCATTCTCCCTCTTACGTCAAGTCTTGCTCCTCCTGGCGCCTAAGGTTTCTGTATTCATTACACTTTGATATCGACTTTTATATTTTCTTCTATGTATACTTGCTTCCTTTGTGTCGGGCTGGGGCCCCGAAGACATGTAGCTCTCCTTTTAATAAATATTCATTATTTATCTTAGCGTTCCCAGTAGTATTTTCGCTTTTTCTTCATGAGTTATCTTGCCGAATTGAGGGTCTAAGTTAGACAGTCGCTCGTCAAACTAAGTCGTTGAGGCTTTGTGGGTTGATTAAATGCAAATTTGGCCCGATTCTAGGGCGCCGGCTTGTATGGCCGGGCTACGTCAAATTAATTTGCTGGTCTTTGTTGACTATTTTGCACGGCGTCGGTTCCTTAGGTTATTGACGTGTGAAATGGCTAAGCTCATCGATGTGGTATTTAGACTCCGTGTTGATTAATCACGAGCTGACCCGATTCCTAAATTTGCATGGCCTATGTAGAATGATTGACTCGTCGATTTGAAGCGGTGGTCTCCGTTGGTATCTTACTTTGAGCGTCGTTCCTTGATTCCATGACTTGTTTTGGTAGAGGCTTCGTCAATGCATTTCTTGACCTCCATTGGTGACTTGCATGAGTTGTCTTGATTCATGATTCGCTGACATTTTTTTGGCGGGCTCATTGATGGCTCAGCGACCTCCATTGGCTGACTTGCATGAGTTGTATTGATTCCTTGATTCCATGACTTGTTTTTGGCAGAGCTCGTCAATGAGAGCTGCTGACCTCCATTGCATGAGTTGAACTAATTCCTTAGGCTGCATGATCTGTGTGTCCTGCGATGAATTGTTGAGCGCGTCAATTTGAGTTGGTGGGCTCATTGGTGACTTACTTGCGGTATGTTGTCTTCTTGGGGAGCTCGTCAATGCGAAACGGAGTTGGCGGAGCTCGTCCACGTGAACGGTTGGGCGGAGGCTGTCGTGCGACGATTGGGGCGAGCTCGTCCACGTGACTGATTGGGTCGAGCTCGTCCATGTGAATTGCTAGGAAGAGCTCGTCGGTCTGTTCGTTAGTGAGCTTCGTCCATGAAATCTTTGGGAGGAGCTCGTCAATGCGAAACGGTTGGCGGCTAGTCCGTGTGAAGTTGCTAAAGGAAGAGCTCGTCGAGTGAGCTGTCGGGCTCACAGCTGTGGCCCTTGGTGGGCGTTCTGGCCCAGAGTGGCAATGTGGCTGAGTTGATCGATCACGGCGTGGCTTTGTCGCGGTAGATGAACTCGTCGGAGTGAGCTATCTGGCTCTGGCCCGGCGTGGCCTTGGTGGCGTTCGGCCGAATGGCATTCGGTAGTGGCATTCGGCCCGGTGGCAATGTAGCGGTACGGTCGACTCCTGACGTGGCACGTGCGAGTAGATGGGCTTGTCAATGGTGGCGTTCGGCGGGTGGCAATGTAACTGGTGGTCGACTCTGAGCGGCGTGGCTGTCGCAGTAGATGAGCTCGTCGATGGTGGCGTTCGGTAGAGTGGCGTTCGGTAAGTGGCGTTCCTGGCCCAGTGGCGTGTAACTGAGCGGTCGACTCTGACGGTGACTGTGCGAGTAGATGAGCTCGTCGATGGTGCGTTCGGTAGAGTGGCGTTCTGGTCGAGTGGCGTTCTGGCCAAATTGGCGTCTTGGCTGGCCCCAGTGACTCACGATGCGGCGTGGCTGTGCCGATAGATGGCTTCGTCATTGCGCGTGCGAGTTGGTGGAGCTCATCCGTAATGAGCTGAGGCGAGCTCTTGCGGCGGCCGTGCGACCGATTTTCTTGAAAGGTCACGAATGTCTTTAATCTTGATTGATGGGCAGGAGAATTTGGAGCGTTCGCGGGTTTCCAAGACTTTGATCTTCTTATAAATGGTGGCTTCATAGCTAAAGAGTTTACATTTTGAATGCTTTGGCTTTTGTAGTACGTGGCCCGGAGTGTGTGTGGGGTGAGTGAGGTTTGGTAGTCTTCCATAGGGATCTGCCGGAGATCTGACGAATCTGCACGCTACCTTGTGGGAGTTGTGTTTTCCTAGTGACCAGCCCTTCCTAGTGACGAAATCTGCAGAGCCAACTCCGCGTGAGTAACCTCCGATAAGCTAAGCTCATTGACAAGTTACCATGAAGCTAAGTAGTGAAACCTGTAAAAGCGTATTATTTGGAAAACATGGGTTATAAAATTTGTTCACTTTTCTATCAAAATCCTTTTTAGATTTAATGCGCGACCTCTTATTTTACGGTGGTCAAGCCCAAAATACAAAATCACACAGCTAATATAAAAATACACTCCCGATATTTTCCAAAATCATTTCTGATCATAAAGGACCTCTGGTCCTCCTCAAAATATAAATGAAATCAATCCAACATAATTTTCATACACCTTTGTTTTCTCAAAACCATGCATGCATATTTTACAAAGATATTTACGCACACAAAATGTCACATTTTAAGTTTTACTAGTTTTTAATTTACACCTTATCTTATATATAATCGGCACGTTTAGAGATGAGGATCATAGAAAAGGTTTTCGGCTTGACACACACGAAAAATTATTTTAAACGAAAACTATGAGCCAAACGGGCTCAGTGAGTACTATAAGTTCTAAATGCTCTTTGTCTGTTGTTTTGTACCTCCCAATAATCGATAGAAATGGTTGTAAAGCGTTTATGAAGCGAGTTTTGCTATGAAAACCATTTAAAGCCCATTTTACAGCTGAAAACATTTACGAAAACTATTTCTGCTGTGACTGTGCAACTATTATCTTCTTGGCTTGTTTCAGTGGTGGTTAATATCTGAAAGTGCTATACTGTAAATCAAGTACCAACCACTGTGGCCCATTTCTGAAATACCCTAGACGTGATGCCTAGGAACCTCGGAACCTGGCATTGATAGTGAACCTCGAAACACTACCCGGCTAATATGGTCCGGTGAACACGGCGAGATCTATATAGCATAATGGAACCTCGGAACCAAAATGCTTGGTGAGGGAACCTCGGAACCAACACCTCATCGCTATGTACTAAGTCAGCGCGCTAACTATATACCTCGAATGTGCAGAGGGCGACTCACTATATAAATATATACTAGATCTAACCCTAATTAGCGACCGAATAATATAATTAATCATAATATCCCATAACTTTATTGCCATGCACAATCGAAGCCACATCTGGCCGGAAAGCGAAATCATGCCATCTAGAAGTTTTGCTAAACCAGGCCAAAAGCTTTGTTTTAATATTTGAAATCAAACTTTTAAGTATAACAAGTGGGAGGTAAAAAAATGCTTTGTAAATTTATATTTTCAAAGCACTTTAAACTTGTAATTTAAACACTTTACGTTTAGAAAAGGATTTTGAGTACTCATTCGACTCCCTCTAACTATTCGCCGCCGTCCTGCGATGCGGAACTGCGGTTCTACCACCCTCAATATCTTGTCTCAACAATCATCTACGAAACACATACGACCTTCCTTGATACGATCCACGAAGGACGAACATAAAATGATGCAACCCAGTGTCCACACATGTCGGCTACACGCAGTGAACTCCCAAAGATCTCAACTCATCCATGATGGGAGATATGCGTACGCGAGATAAGCATAGGAACCCTCAGGTTTAGGCTTAAGGCATCGGCCACTACATTTAGCCTTCCCGGATGGTACTACATCGTGTAATCATAATCCTTAATCAACTCCGACCATAGGCGCGCCTTAAGTTAAGCTACTTTGGTAAAGATATATTACGAGCTCTTATGATCGGTGAATATCGATGAGGAACACCATATAGATAATGTCTCGGATCTTTAGAGCGAAAACCCTTTGCTTGCTAGTTCTAAATCATGGGTCGGGTAGTTCTGCTCATGCTTCTTTGGTGTGAGGCTTATAAGCTATCACTACCATCTGCATCAAAACACACCTAACCCTTGTGCAGGCATCACTATATACCACATAACCGTCCTTTCTGACGGTAGTGCTAATCTTTGGAAATTTGTCGTCAATCTACTGTCTCGGCTCCTCAAAACTATCTTGGCAGTGTCGACCACTCGGGTGATCCTTTTGATAGATTGGTCACGGGTTACTATCTTCGAAAATCCATCAACAAATTTCTGTATTAACCACACTTGATCAAAGCTGAACTTGAAACATTTGTGGGTGGCTTCCAGTTCACTATAGCTAATCTTCGAGGATCCACGCTAATACCTTCTGCTTAGAAATGACATGACCCGAAAGCTACTTTGTCGACCAAGCGCACTTACTAAACTTAGCGTATAACTAACGCTCTCTAGAATCTGCAATACTGTCTAGGAGATGCTTTGCATGTTCCTCTGGACTGTCTGAGTACACTAGAATGTCATCAATGAATACGATCATAAACTTATCTAAATACGAGATTGAATACCACATTCATCAAATCCATGAATGCAAGCCCAGGGCATTAGTCGATCCGAATGCATCGGCTAGGAAATCGTGGTAGTATCTGGGCTGAAGGCGGAGTCTTAGAAACATCATTCTCCGGTTCCTCAGGCGATGGTAGCATGACCTTAGGTCGATCTTAGAATATGCAGAGATCCATACGATTGAATTGAATGGCTCATACATATGAGAGCGGATCTTGGTTGCGTGTTGTGCTTAGGTCGAGTTGTCTATAGTCTATACACAGTAGCTTCCATCTTTCTTCTTCTGAAGAGGCTGGAGCTCCCACGATGAGAGGTACTAGAGTCGGATGAAGCCTTCTTAGCAATTCCTCCCGGTGTGCCTTCAATTCTCCTTTCTGGCTGGCGCCATTCTATATGGAGGAATGGATATCGGCTCAGTCCCTGGAACTAGTTCAATAACGAACTCAATTTCTCTATCAGGGGTAAACACGAGGAAATATCATACGGGAAAGACATCAGGAGCTCTTTGACTATGGGATGTCTTCGGCCAGGCTATCCCCCTTGTCTCCTATCCACTACAAATGCCAAATAATATACAGCAACCTTTAAAAGCATTTTTCGAGCGGTCATGGCATTAATGAGACTAGGCGATCTCTCCCGATTCCGAAATATCACGCAGTTCTCTGGCGAACCAATCTTACTTCCTTCTTATAGCCTTGTCCCAGGTGGCTGCATGCACGGATAACCGATCCATACCGAGATTATATCGAAATCATGGATACCCAACACTTTATCAAAAATTCTGCTGGAAAAATCGCAATACGGATCCTGTCACGCTACAGGGTATCCTTCCGGATGTATGTACTCCCCATTAGATGCAGGAAACCACCATATGACCATCATAAGTGGGACTCTCCCGGTGCCTCTCGAGTGAATGTCTTTGAAATAAATGAATGAGTGGCTCACAGATTTTAATGTATCATGATGTGCTTGAAATCATACCCCGATAATCACGTCACGGTGATGCATACGCCTCCTGGCGTGTATTTGTCAAAAATGCAGGCGAGTAAGTAGCATACGAATCGCGTTAGATGCGCCTGCGCCTCCTGCGCCCACCACGACCTCTACCGGGTGTTGTCGCCACCTCTTGCCCTAAACCACCCTACCGGCTGGCGGGACACGGCCAGTGCTGGGGTAGATGCTATTGTACCTACCTCAGAGGTCTCTGCAGCTACTAACTGTGGACAGTCTCGGATAAAGTGACCTTCCTGCCCGCAATGGAAACATCACATCATATTCCATCACCAAACTCTGAGATGCCTCCTCCTTTGACATATGAGGCCTGATGGAAAAAGATGATCTGAAGATCTACTCACAGAAATTTCATGCTAGTGATCGACGGATCTGGCTAGATCTTTGCTCCTCGTCACGAGCCTGCCTTGCTGATCCTTCTTTCCTTTCTTTCTCACTGTATTGTGCACGGGGCCGGCTAGTCTTTGGAGCACCTCTCTTATTAATACGGCCGCCCACGAGTTCGGCTGACTGTCCTTTCTACCATGGGTGCCTTCAGCCGGCTCTCAGAAAGTTGTTTTGAGATGTCAATTTAGATGAACTTTAATTCGGCGTTTAAGCGAAGCCATGAATCGCTTATATATTCCTCATTTTCCCTGCCTCATGGCGCAATTTCGAGTTACGAAAACCTCTTGCTCATGTGCATCCTTTATCTGAGTTGCTGCTCTTTTTGAAGAGATTCTTCTATTTTGCAATCACGGTAACTACGAATTAAATGCGTACGTAAATGCACGTCGGAGGCCGGGTCCCCTAGTGACTCTGTAAGTGTCTCCTGTAGTAGCCTCCACCGGTCCTTGTGCAGGCATATCAGAACCACTGAAGAGGACTTTACGCTCATCACCGAGCACCCGTCAACATAAATTTCACTCAACACAATACAGCGCAGTATCTTGCCTGCGGGTCGCCCAGGTACCATCATAAGTTTTAGCCCCCAATTTTAGAGCGCGTTCTATCGCGGCCCTCTGCTCTTGGGGCTCAGTTACTGACGGGTGGCTGGCGTAACAATTGCCTGCTTTGATCCATCGTCAAGGTACCGCCACCTAGGTCTGCGGCCCTCGATGGTTCTGCTGGGGGCTGATTCATTGAAGCATTTTCAGATCTAGGGGTGTGCTCGACATATCTCTCTGGTGGTGCCTCCGGTGCGGAAGTCCTAGATCGACCTCTACGACCTCGTCCAGACATAATGCTGTGAATTTCAAGATTAAAAGATTCAGTGACACTTTTCAATATTTGATGCGTACGAGTTGTAAACAATATAGGTTGCGATAAAAATCATTATTATAAAAACAATTCTATAGGAAATACTATGGAAAGCGTCACGAAAAACGGGCGAACTACTCGCTCAGCGCTCTGAAACCAGGATTAGTGACCCGCTTCCCTAGTGGCGAATGGCAGCTCCACGGTAACCTCCCGGCCCGAGCTCGCTCATTGACAAGTTACCATGAAGCTAAAGCGAAGTAAAACCCTGCTGAAGCGTATTTGAAGCTTATGGGTTATAAAATTTGTTCACTTTTCTATCAATCCACCTTTAGATTTAACGGAAATCCGGCCTCTTGTTGCCGCGATTAATTGACCGAATCTAAAAATCACGTATATAAAAAATACACTCCTAATATTTTCCAAAATCCAACTACAAATGTAAAGGACCTCGGTCCTCATCAAAATATAAGATAGAATCAATCAACATAATTTTGTATAACTTTGTTTCTCAAACATGCATGCATATTTTACAAAAGATGTTACATATCTGAAATGTCATTTTAAGTTTTACTAGTTTTAATTTACACCTTGTATCTTATATATAATCACGGCGGTGTCTAGGACCAGAGGATCTGGAAAGGTTTTGGCTTGACACACACACTTTGAAAAATTATTTTAAAAGCAGAAAACTATGAGCCAAGCGGGATCGGTGAGTACTATAAGTTCTAAATCTTTGCACATCTGCTGTTTGTACCTCGATATGAAAATATGCAATGGTTGTAAAGCGACATGAAGCGAGTTTTGCTGAAAACCATTTTACAGCTGTTTTACGCTGTAAAGCATTTAAAACTATTTATAACTGTGGCTATTAAAGAAAACTATTTATCTTTGTGGCCATTTGAGTGGTGGTTAATATCTGAAAGTGCTATGCTGTAAATCAAGTACCAACCCTTTGTGGCCCATTTAAAATACCTAGGCGTGATGCCTCGGAACACCAGACTGGCATCGATAGTGAACACTCAGAACACTACACGGCTAATGGTCCGGTGAACACGCGGGATCTATATATAGCATAATGGAACCTCGGAACCAAAATGCTGGTGGGGAACCTCGGGTTACACCTCATCGCTATGTACTAAGTGGCGCGCTAACTATATACCTCGAATGCGAATGCGACTCACTATATAAATATATACTAGATCTAACCCCCGATTAAGTAGGCGATATAGTTAGTCGTAATATCATAACATTGCCAAAATACACCCAATCCAGAAATACATCGCATTTGGAAGCGTTTGTGCCATCTGGGGTTTTGCTAAACCAGGCCAAAGTACATTTCTTAAATCACGAAATCAAACTTTTCTCTTGAGTATAACAAGTGGGAGGTAAAAAAATGCTTTATAGAATTTAGATTTTCAAAGCACTTCTGAGCTTGTAATTTAAACATCAGGTGCTACAGGTAGCACCAAGATGTATCATACGAGAGGCATTATTGGTGGAAGGGCATGGAAAGGAAGTGCAGTTTCGTATCCGGATACCTAACACAGTGGCGGGTATTGAGTACTGAAGCATGAGGAAGATACGGCCTTGGAGATTCCTATATGGAAGTGGGATAAGATTACTATGGATTTTATTCTGCAGGGCCAGAAACTGGAACAACCGATGCCATATGGGTGATAGTGGATAGACTAACGAAATCCGGCGCATTTCTCAGTTAGCAATGACCCGTTAGACAAGTTGGCCAATTATATGTGGGAGATAGTTAGATTACATGGTGTTCCTATGTCTAAATGAGTCTCGGGCCAAAGACCCCCGATTCACATCTAGATTTTGGTCCGGTTCACAGAGATGCCATGGGGACTCGATTGCACTTTAGCCTGACTTTCCATCCTCGAGGTGATGGTTCAGTCGTGAGAACTATTCGGACGTTAGAGGATATGCTTAGAGCATGCGTGATAGGTTAAAGTTTGGGATACGCATTTATCTCTAATGGATTTGCTTACAACAACGATTATCAATCCGATTATAGGCATGAAGCTCCATTTGAAGCATGCATGGCGGAAGTCTGTGGTGCTCCAATATCTTTGGGATGAAGTAGGAGAGAGGAGATTGATAGACGAGTTAGTACAGTTACCTTAGATAGAGATCCAGTTGTCAGAAATGAGACTCGAGATAGCCCGGGAGCGAGACGAAAAGTTATGCGCGGACAAGCGTTGTAAGGGATCTACGGAGTTTAAGGTGGGCGATCGGGTCTTCCTCGAGATTTCCCTTGGAAAGGTGTTCGAATTTGGAAGGCGGAAAGGCGGGCCCGGATACATAGGGCCATATGGGATTATTGCGGAGTGGGACCCATTAGCATATAGATTAGACTTCCTCGAGGTTGTCTAAGGTTCATAATGTGTTTCCTTCATAATCCATGCTCCGTAAGTACATTCGGATCCTCCCATGTACTTAGAGATCGACCAGTGAACTAAAGGATAATTTGACCTATAAAGGGCGATAATGCGGATAGTAGATCACGGAGAGCGGATTTTGCGGAATAAGGTCATTAGTTAGTCAAAGTTTTATGGAGATCATAGGATTAAAGGCTACATGGGAATTCGAGGCTCGGATGCGCGATCCAATATCCTCGGTTGTTTCGGATTAGGTATCCTCTTTATGTTAATTTTGTTCATTTCGAGACGAAATGTTCTTAGGAGGAGGATTTGTAACACCGAGTCACGCAGAGGTGTACGGTATAATAGCTGTATAGGCACGAGGCTTATTAATTAGTTTAGTGTCGTAATAGAATTTTGAAAGTTGTTTTAAGGGGTGAAATTTTAAAGTTTTCAAGGGTGGCCTTTTTGCAATTAAGGAAAGTGGAGGGGTGAAATTCAAATTATGGAAGTTTAAATAGTAAAATAATAATAATAAATTGCCAAAATAGTTCAAGAAAGTCTCGAAAATTCTCTAGATCTCGGATGAGGAAACGGACTATGCCGTTAAGTTCGTATCGTGAAATCTAGTAGCCGGAAAGTTTAGTTAAATTAGGAGCGGAGTGAATATTTTGCGAAACTTTCTGCGGGTTACAGACTAGAGACGAGAGCTAACGACGCGGTCGTTTAGTCATCGAGATCTAGAAAGTACAGACCTCTTGACTATTTTGGCAATTGTCAATATTTACTATTTAAAACTTCATAATGAAATTTCACCCACTCACTTCTAACCGCAAAAGTGTCTGATTCAACTTTAATATAATTCACCTTAAAAGCGACTTTCAAAATCTATTATGTTGCTAAACCTGAGTAAGGAAGCCCTTTTGGTCTTTCATCTGAGATACGCTCACCGTACACCTCACCGAAGCAGTGTCCCTTTATGGGGTCATGTTGTTCCCACTGGCCGTGTGGGAGTGCATCGACGGTGCATCTCTTGCGGCTGCTGCATTTTATGTTCCTTTTTTCCTTCTCTTTCTCTTCTCCTTCTCCTTCTTTTTCATCTTTTCTTCTTCTCCTCTTTTCTTTTCTCCCTTTTTCCTCTTCTCCTCTTTTCTTTTCATTCTGTCTTTCTCCTTTGCCCCCTTTCCTTTTTATTGAGGAGCTGTTTTGAAGACATCACTGATTGTAATCGAATGTAATCCGATTGGAATAAAGAGTGACTTTATATGAACTTTCTCATTATGTCTTTTCTGTATCTTACATATCTGATCTGTTTGAGGTGTCTAACTAAATAATCAATGAACGCTCAACTTGTCACATAAGAATTGATAAGGCTTTATTTAACGTGAGCCGATGCCTATCTTGGTAGAAGCGCTTAAGATGTTGCATTCCATGTATCTTTGTAGATTTTTCCTTCCCTACGTTTGGAGCTCATAATTGCCCGGCCTGACGACTCGAGATACGATGTAAGGACCTTCCCAGTTGGGGCCCAGTTTTCCATGCGCCGGGTTCTTCCTTGCTGGCAGGAGTTTCTTTAAGACTAAATCACCCGGCATGTAGCTTCTAGGTTTGACTTTTTGATTGTAGTACCTCGCCGTCTTCCTTTGATAGTCCTCTGTGCGCTTTAGGACTTGCTCGCGCTTTTCATCTAAAGTCCTAAGTTTAGGCGTAGGGCCCCGTCATTGTGTTCCATGATGCTAGCACCGATTCTAGGAGACTTTATTCCGACCTCAGCGAAATTTCCTTGATGCAGCTAGGGCAAATGGGGTTTCCCGGGTTGCTGACTTCTGTGTCGTCCTGTAGGCCCATAGTACCTCGGGGAGGTATTCTACCCAGTTTCCTTTAAGGTCTTCCAATTTGGTCTTCAAGGCGGCTTTAAGGGTTCTGATAGTGACTTCGGCCTATCAGTTGAATTTCTTGGTGTCTTTGGAGATGGTAATAATTTTTATTCAGGAGCTCGGCACGGATCTGAATTTAGGTTGTGAGGCTTGTTTCAGTTGTCACGATGCAGGGCTCGAGATACCAAACTGCATATGATGGCTCGCCACACAAAAGTCGTATCTTACGCTCTGTAATTGTGGTAGAGGCCGGCTTCCGCCCGCCCAGTGAAGTAATCTCTGCGGCGTTATGAATTTGCGACCCTTACCAATGGGCATGGGTCCGGTATGTCGAATTGCTTTGTTGGAAGGGCCAGGGGCTTGTGATCGACGTTAAGGGTTCTGACGGGAGGCGTGAGATTTTGGCGTGCTCTGGCGGTCACGCATTCTTGACTAGGTCGGTCGCATCTTTGAGCAGGCGTGGTACCCCTGCCTTAAGACTTCACACTAATGCTCGAGACTCAGATATGATTCCGCGCATATTGCCTCGTGTACTTCTCTCGGCCACGTGCTCGATTGTCTTCTCTTGCGATGCATTTAGGAAAGGTGTAGAATCCTCGCTTGTAGAGGCTTCCTTTGTGATTGGTAAACCTGGCAGACCTCGCCCTTATTTTAGCCGCTTCTTTGGTCGTGCAGTGAAGCTAGTCACATAATATAATCCCATATGGGCTCCATCGAGTCGGTTTGGACGGGCAGGCAACCACCTCATAAGTCGATTGAGGTTCCACCGGGTATTCGACAGTGTGAACATGTTGAGAATCTTCTGTGAGGCTGTGGCTAGCTTTGCCAAGGCGTCGGCTCGGGAGTTTTCTGCTCTGGGGACATGCTTGTGGAACCCGACACGAATTTTTAATATGTCACGAACCTTCCGGTATAAAATCATCTATCACTTTTGGCCTCGTAAGTATCTTCTATTTGTCGACCACGGTACAGGGAGTCACCTTTGTGGGCTGCCTCTAGGCCCGGTGACGTCTAATGAATGGGCGAGTTGAGGCTGTGCTGACCTCATGCTCGGCCGTTGTTGGAGAGTATGAAACCCAATCTGAGTGCGTGCTCAATGTCTATTCATGCAGGGAAGTTAGGATGAACACACTCCGCTTCCTTGGCCATTTGAGGCTCCATCTACGAGTTTCCAAATTGGGAGGTCGTCCGCCGTGGAGTGAATTACGAGCAAGTTACGTCGGGGTGAATTCCATGGCTGAAGTCGGCTAGGACCTGTCCTTTATCACGATTTTCGGCTTGTATACGATGTCGAACTCGCTCGGCTCTGGCCCACTTCATGTGCTTAGGAGACTTACGGTTTGTGCGATACTTGCTTCATCGGATGCATTTGGGACTTCTATGGTATGAGCTGAAAATAGGGGCGAGCTCCATTTCTTGATTGCAGCGCGATGTGGATTTTCCATCCTTGGGTACCTCTCTCAGCTCCTTGAGCTCGGCTACAATAGTAAAGCGCGGGCGTACCGTTCTTTGTCTCTAACGATCTTCGCGTGGTTGAGAATTACGATACGGCTAAGTACAAATTGAGGAGTTCCCGCCCGATAGGACTTACTAGAATGGGTGGAGAACTCGGGTATGTTTTTAACCTTTGTGAATGCTTCTTCACCACTTGCATCTGATGGAAGGCCTTCTTGGGACTGAAGAAGGTGGCACTTGTCACTCGCCACGGATCTGGTCGACAGGCGCAATCCTTCTGTTGATGTTGGACTTCCTTTATACGATGGTGATGGCATGTCAACCTGACCTTTATCTTGTCTGGATTTAGCCGATTCTCGGTGGTTTACTATGAAACCGGGAATTTTCCGGCTGACACGCCGAAGGCACACTTGGCTGGATTTAGCTTCATGTTATAACTTTTTAGGATTTGAAACGCTTCGGTGAGATGGGCGATGTGAAGGTCGGCTGTGGTGGATTTTACCAGCATGTCGTCTATGTATACCTCCATTGTTGTGCCTATGCATGGAACATTACGTTCACTAACCTCGATAGGTGGCTCTGCATTCTTGAGTCGAATGGCATCACGCGATAGCAATGGGTTCACTTGTCTTTGTGATGAATGAGGGTCTTTCTTGGTCTTCTGGGTCGTGCGATCTGGTTGTAGCGGAGGCGTCCATAGCGAGAAGTTCATGGCGTAGTAAGCGTCCACGATGAGGTCGATCCTTGGCAAAGGGAAGCTGTCCTTTGGGCACGCTTTATTTATGTATGTGAAGTCGATATAGAGTCGCCACTTGCCATTTTCTTTTTTGTGAGAGTGCGACGTGTGACCACTCGGGATGTCGACCTCACGATTGCTCTGCTGGAGGGGTTCTTAGACCTCCTCGTTGATGGCCTTTTGTCTTTTGGCGCAGCTCGCCGCTTTGCTTGATCGGTTTAGATGGGGTGGTGTTCGAGCTATGGTGGTCTTGTAGAATTCGATTCCTCAATGTCTGCTGCTTCCATGTGAAGACGTCTGTTATGTCTTAAAGCCCGAGTGAGGCTTTGAGGTCTTAAAGCTGGCTTGGGTAGATGGCGAGATGTTCGGGTCGTCATCCGATACATGTTCTGGCTTTTAGGGGGCTCGGGTCGGGTGAGCACCTCGTCCACGCATGTCAAGCCGAATCCACATCCACGTTGTCATTTGCTACCTTCATGGAGGGCGCAGTCCTGGCCACGGATTGATCTCCGGACCATCCCTACTCAGGTGTATGGTTAGGGTGGTTATCATGTGGTATGCGGAGGATGGCTTTTATTGCTAAGAGGGTCTTCACACAACAACATGTTATAGAGGTGATGGGCGTGATGAAATCTTGTTGTTGTCGTCGCTGGCAAGGGCTCTCGGGGTGTGAGCACCGGTCGGATTGAGCCGAGGTAACACCTTTTCCCAGAGAAAATCAGCGGATGTGTGTTAACGGGCTCCAGTTTTTCTCTCCCAATGCCCATTTTATCAAAGGCTACTTAGCGAAGATAATGTCGGTAGACTCATAGTTGTCGATTAGAACCCAGATGAGCTGTTTACAATTGCGCGAACTACGAGTCGTCATGGGGTGTTGGCATCCCTCAAATCGAGTCGGAGAATGTGATGGACGTGTCGTCGCGGCCGGTTGGACAGCTTGTATTTCCTATTTAAGTTGTCACGATCTTTGCGTGATGGGCCTTAGAAGTGAAGCTAGACTCTCCTCCTCTTGCGAATCCTCCACGAGATCACATAGTTTCTCAAGGGGTTCTTTGGTGCTCCGGTCGTCTCGTGTAGAAATGGTTTGATTGAGTTGGGAGCACAGTTAGGTTTGACTGCGGGCTGATTAAGTGCGAACCTGCAGGATATGAAAGCAGCCGGAGGTATCGCGCGTATTAAGTACTCTATTTCTCTCTTTAGATTATCACGGTTAATGGAGTCGATGTCCATAGTCCTATGGAACTCGCAATACTTGGAGTTGTCCCTCGTGGCGGGATCCGATTTCATTTGAGTTGGCCACCTCAGGAACTGTTCGTTTCGTACTTCATGTAGGACTTATGATACCGAGGCCGTTAGGGGAGTGAACCGCTGAGGCGAATAACGTCGTCGTCTTTCGAATTGCGGTGGACCCAGACGATCCCTGAGGTTTCCACGCCTTTTTGGGGATCGCTCCTCATCTTTCTTTGGGGATGTTTCCCGAGCGCTTTGTCTTTTGGGGCTTCGTTCTCTTCGTTTATCTGTACCACTCTTCTCTTTATGGGTGGAGGAGCTCTCCTTCTTGGATATGAGGGCTTCTTCGCCGTTTATATCTTCTACCTTTGCGAGGCACCTCGGCCATGCCTTGAGGTTCTTTGAGATGGAAACATCGGATCCGCTATTTGGACTCCTCACCTAGCAATGAAACGGTGATTGAATTTTCATCGGGTATGTCTATCTTCGAAGGATTGTGTTGAATCTTTGCGTAGGACTTGGACTTTCTGTGAGCCTTGGCGGTCAATAGATGGTAACTCGGTTTTGTATACGTCTTGGCTCAGATGAAGTGGGAGACGAGCGAAATGAGTAGTTCTGCGAATGAAGAGATTGATGAAGGTGGAATTCTATTAAGCCGAGGCCAAGGAAATTTGGGCCTTTTAGTGTCGTGAAAGCCTGCATCATACGAAGTCCTGATATCATGTAACTCCATTTGATTTTATAGGAGTATTGAGGTGGTCGTGGGATCTTTGATTCCATGTCGAATGCTTCCACTTGTGGCATTACAATTTATTTGGAAGGAGTAGCGTAGCACCTCGGCGGTGAAGGGTGGTCGGTTGCTGTACCAAAGGTGTCCATAATTAATAAGAGCGCGTCCTTTAACCACCTCCTTCACACGGTTGAGCTCTTGTTGAAGACTCCTAAACCTCTGCTCCCATGATTGCTCTCCTGCTCCTGGTTGAGGGTGATGTAGTTCTTCGTTCTCGACATGTCCTCCAAGCATTGCTCCGTTTCCCTCTTCCGCAGGGGCCAATTGTGGTCCATGCCCCCTGGCTCGGTTGGACTCTGCTTCTGTTTCGTCACCTCGGGGAATGTCGTGACCGTGTTGCTCCTCATGGGGGGGAATGTTATGACCTTCCTGGGTCTGTCGCGTCTCCCGTGGATGTTGCATCTGTCTGGTAAGTTGTTCTAACTCTTCTATCAGGCGTTGATTGGTAGTGCTTCCCGCCGTTCGTATTGGCTTACATTAGCCTAGCATCCCCGGGAGTCTGGCATCTGCGCTCTCTGGCGGATCTTCATCCTTGGCGGATTAAGCGTTACTCACGCGTAATTAGGTGTTGATACCATAAATGGCGAGGAAATCGGTTATATTTATAAAGAGCTGTCGTTCCCCTGACAGCATGTGATGATGCCTTTTTCAGCGGGTAAGGAGTGGAGCGTGTATTAGAGTCATTGTTTGGACCCAGTTGTTTGTGAAGAATTTGGGATCACGGCGTCACGGATCGTTTAAATTGGTAGGATCATTTGCACCGTTGATCTGCAGACTCTGGGCGTAGCACTCCTCTGCAAAAACAAGAGAAGAAGGGGGGTCCGCGAGGGCTTCGCCCGTGGCCGCTCCGATGCCTAAGTCAGTTTCTTTCTAAGAGAAAAAAGGGGACTGCTTAGAGGGCGAATGTGTTGCATACGAGTATGCGTCTAAGAATGTGTGTGTACCTTTCACCGCTGGGGTGGCTATGTATTTATAGTAGATGTTCAACCAGTTGGATGGTGATTAGGAGTCCTTCCCATTAGATGGGATATTTCTTATTATAGTCCATATCGGATTTGAGTGCGGGATATAGAAAGAGTAGTTTACTTGAGATGACCTTCCTTATTAGTGAGATTTGGTAGGATTTTCGAATAATATATTGGGGTTTGTGTTTCCCATCCAGCACAGGAGACTTACCATAATTGGCCTTTGGGCCCATTGGGTTGGACCTTTCTTACGAATTTGGCCCAAAAAGTTTGGAGTGTTGGTTTTAGAAGGCACAGGTGCCTCGGTGGGCCAAGCTCCTCCTTTGGGTTCCAACTAAGCGGACCTTTGTTAGCCCCATTTGGAATTTGGCCTCTTTCTTGGGCACGATGTGTGGGCTTGCGAGCCTTATTTTTCAAACCCTATCAATAATATTTTATGAATATGATATATAAACTAATTTTATTTATATTTAAATATAAATATAAGATTATAGTATATAAAACATAACAATTTCAATTGTTCTCTGACGCTATCCACAGGGGGTCCAGGGTGACAACGAGATCAACACAAAAACACAATGGATATCGGGTGCCCCGATATCACACTCACGTGTCTCATATGTGGAGACGTAATTTACATAAACCCATTTCTTCTAAAAAATTCACAAGAGTTTAATGTCTGACTCTTTTACATGCAAAATATATGAAGCTATATTGTTCTATTATATTTTACAAGAATTAGCTTCTCAGGCCTGGCAGGCCCCTTCTTCATACTCACGGCCTCGATGGAGCGTCGTCTTCTGCTGTGTACTGAAGGGGTCCTGACGGGGTAGGCAAAGCCCGAGTAGTGAAAATGCTACACAGTTACTCTCTGCCTAAGTGCGCATCACGATGGTAGCGCAGCCAGCATCAGTAAAATATGCACAGATATCATTATGTCATGCATGAAATGCCATCATGCTCCTTATCGATCCTCTCGCGACTCCCTCACACCTACCTATGCCAAGTGTGAACTACTATCGTTTCCTGATGACAACCATGCACCTTTTAAAACTTGCAGCCATTGGGCAGCCCCCAATGTCCATTTGATTTGATCAAATTTTTTGTGTGTTTATGTATTTGTGGGCCACGGATTTTTCGGGTTTTCACCGTCGGACGCCGCACGCCGTTCCAACATTTTCGCGAACTTACATCGTCGGGATTCATGTCTAACCGTAAATAACATTAGGTCTTTCACAGGGAAGTCTACCCCATCTTGTTACACCCAACACACGTATATTTATTTTCATTTCTTTCAAAATCGTGTGACTCATTTGGACTTTGTCCCACTAATCAACACCATACACAGTGTTGATCCTGGCAAATAATACCCATGACACTCCATGAACACCTAACATGGTGTCAGTCGATCCTCACCACACCCAGCATGTCATGCGATGTTTTTGTGCACGTGCAATGCTATTATGCCAATTGTATATATATGAGTACTACATACAAAATGAGAACTATATATGTGCACACTTACTCATGCATATTCATCCATGCATTATTTGGACATTTATATTAAAGTGCATACAAATTCCGAACCATGTTATCCAACATTCCACATATCCAGTTCAAGCATGCACATGTATATTAACGAAATTCCTCAACATACCATGGATAATTATAATTAATACATATAATTCTCCTTCATGCACAACCCATGTTAACACATCATACAATATACATTAACATGTCATATTCACATTGCATGTTATTCACACAAGCCATAACACACAACCTAACTGGCCAGAACTAGCCTGCCCATTTGGCCAATGTTCTCCACAGGAATATGGCTGAAATATTGACTCAATGGGCTTTCCATAGAGTCCAAGAACACCTGAATTGGAATTCGGACGAAGAAGTTATGACCTTCCGAAGTTGGAGGTCCTTCATGACTAGGCAGCCCTACCCGGCTAGCCTACCCGACCCGCACTAACAGTTCGACTATAACTGGACGATTACCCAATGTTCTCTACAGGAACATGGCTGCAATCTTGACTCAATGGGCTTTCCATAGAGTCCAAGAACACACAAAACAGACTTCGGATGAGGAAGTTATGGTCATTCGAAGTTGGCGTTGCCGAGCTCACTCCCTAGACGAGGTCAGCTCGGCCGAAGGAGAGTCGGCTCGGCGGGAAGATCGACTCATTATTTTTAGACACTAGATGTCACGCCCAGATTCAGTCCGGCCCAGATTGGCGAATCGACAGAGTTCGAGTGCGAGACTCGAGGCCCGGGACTCTTTGCACGATTTTTAAAAAACGACTGGTACTGTGGGTATGGTTACGTCATAAGCATGAAGCCAAAATGTCATTACATATCAAAAGAACTACCAGGGTGGTGTCCATCAAAATCTATACACATTCACAGAGTCCCATTTACAAATACAAAACTATACTTTTACATTTATAACTCGAGCACAGACTACCCATGTAGTGAACCCTTACAAGTGTGTTGGCCCAGCGTAAGCGGATGTCTTGAGCGTCTTCTCTGTACTACATGAATTAAAAAACGTGCTAAGCTTTGCGGCAGTAGGGAAACATTTCTTATGCGTATACACATTTGCATAAAAACGCTAACGAGATAATAATATAAATTCCTTGCATTTATAATATGAACCTCTGATACTTCTTAACATAACAGGCTTACGCTTGTCGGATCTCCTGGGGTAGGAGTTACGAGATCTTGATGTATAAGACATGCTTATAACAAACTTATGTTCATTGGGAATAAGTAGGAGATTCTACGAACCTCTTATTGAACTTATGCACGGACTTATGTTTATTGGGACTCAGTGGGAATTCTGAAACTTATCCTTATACTACAGGTTACCCTTATTAGGAGGTACTCGTGGTATCGCCAAAATGGAATCTTATCTTTTGATATTGCAGAACTTATTCTTATACGGAGAAGTACTTGTAAGTACTACCAAAACTTATCTTGGTCTTCACTGAGACTTATCTTTGGTATTTCGGATCTTATACATTATTCTAACTTAGACATGTATTTCCGGATCTTATGCATGTCTTCTGAGCATATACTTATCTTCTGAACCCTCAAGTCTTACGGAGCATATACTTATCTTCTGGATCTTATCCTTGTGCGAAGTACTGTAGGTACAATAAAGTCGGAACTAATCATCATCGTATCACATACAAGGTCGGATCGGACATTATCTGGATACATATCGGGTATGGACATTAGTCAGCCGCGGTCTGGATCATAGCAGATCACCGTAGCATTTTCTTGGATTCACGAGGAATTGCGTGGTGCCTCCTGAACTCCTCTTATTTCACGGATCAGAGTACCCTTGGTGTTTTTCTGGACTTATACTTGTTTTATCGATCTGGGAGTGTGGTCTTCTTTGAGCTTGCTCTTGTATTCGGAACTTGGCCACTGCAAATCTGAGTGCGAGTGGGTGTCTGAGACATGTCTGAGTGCAGTAGGTACCCGCGAACTTAATCGGTTACGGGGTACGTAGGTACCACGAAATTTGTCAGTCTGGGGTACTGATGGGGCGCGTGACATCTGAGAGTACGTGGCGTCTTCTGAGACAATCGGATGCAGAGTGCGTGGTACTCACGAACTTAAGCGAGACGGGACTTAATCGAGGAGGCGGAACTTGTTCGAATACGGGAGTACGCGTAGGTACTTCTGGGACTGTCGAGAAACGGGAAGCTTAATCGACGGAACTTATTCGAATCTGGGAGTACGTGGTACTACAGAACTTATTCGAGATGCGGGAGTGCAGTAGGTACTACAGGAACTATATCGAAGACGAGAGGTTAATCGGAGACAGGGCAATCAAAGACTGAGACTTATTGAGATCTGAAGGAGTACCCCGTGGGTACTACGAGAACTTGTCGGAGACGGACTTGTCGAGACGGGGCTTGTCGGATACGGGGTGCGGGTAAGTCTTCTGGAGCTGCCGGATACGGTGCTCGTAGGTACTCTGAGACTATATCGAGACGGGGAGTTAATCGGGAGGCGGAGACTTGTTCGATCTGAAATTGCAGTAGGTACTACGGAACTTATGCAGTGCGTTCGGATCTTACTCTTATTCTTTATTCAGAGTGTATCCTTATGAGTGTTTATTCCTATAGACGATGTCACGGAATGAGTAGGACAAACCGATAGTACGGAGAAGATACTATACAATACGGAGTCACGTAGCACTAATCGGAATGAGTGTCGTAGCATAGCAGGCCAGGAGTCGTAGCACTAATCAGGAGTACCGAAGTACTATTGAGGGTCTTAGAGACGTGTCGGAGGAATCTTGGGAAGTCTTGTCGGAAGGACGGGAGTGTTGTGTCATTTAATAGCGGTCTTAGGCGGTTTACAATTATAATAGGAATTGATCTTACTATCTTATATTAGGGACATTCTTAGCTTCATTGTGTGTTCATGACATATTATATTTCATGTTCATGGTCACGCGTTTAGGTTAGTTTTCATATCATTATCATGTTGTGTTTCATGAACACGGCTATGCCTTTGCATTTCTATATTTTCATGTTACTAATACATATGGCATTTTCATATCTTGTACAATTATAATGCCTATGTATTCACACATCATTCATATATTCTTGTCCCTCAATGAATCTATTTTCTTAGGAATCGGGTCAATCCAATCGGATCATCGAGCTCAGGAATTATGGCATTTTCATGCTGACTAGTGATTCTGCAGATTTGAAAGGCAGTGTGATATATTATTTTCAGTGCCTTGTCTCTCGATATTTGACACTGGATCTTTGTGCACCTTTAAAGGTAGTGCTTCAAGGGTTCTATTCCAGCTACAAGAGTCCTGCACGATTAGTCTTGGAGGAACTCAAGATAAATAGGGGAAACAGCTCGGGACTACTCTATGTTCCTAGCCCCGATGCGAGGTGGATTACACATGGCCCCACTTTGGGTAAAATTTTTAGGCCACTTAAGTCAAGAATTGACAATTTCTATTTATTTATGTTTGGTTCTCCTTGAAGTCTATTTTAATTGGCCACTTGAATCCCTCAAATCGGATAAGAAATGAGCAGGGTGCTGGCCAATACGAAAGTGGTTGGGCGGGAGAAAACGAACGGGGTGTCTTGGTACACCTCTAACATAGGGTACATGTGCTCAATTTTTTGCGGAATGTGAGCACTTTCTCCCCATTTTCCATATTTTGCAACCCCAATCAACTCTATACTCCATATACACATCAAAACCTCTTCAAATTCATCTTATAATCTTTTTCCTACTCAAATCCTCTTTCATTACTTATCTTTCTTCAAAAATCTTATTGAATTTCTCCCAATACCATTCTAATATGGGTTACAACCCATACATGATCCAAACATAGAGAATTGTTAGAGTTTGTTCTAAACCCAATAAATTTACATACAATTTAATATGATTCAACGAGGGATTTACTTTACTTATCTTGTTCATGCTGAGTTTACCCACCTTATCATAATCTTTTTGGGTTAAGACAGGCACTGTAAAAGCCTAGGTTGAGCAGAGTTAATCATCATACAAACCCAAAGATCCATGCAAGCTCAGAATTCATAATCAAGGTGAGGTTTTATCTGAAAATCAGTTCCATACCTTGGCTTGTAGCTTCTCTTATCTTCCTCTTCACCTCTTCTTCTTCTTCCTCCTTGTACGGTTTGTTCTTTATTTTCCTTTGGAGACCAAATTTTGGTCTTTAAATCATGGATTTATTGTTAAGGCATGTTTGGCACAGTCAACTCATTTTTTGCTTTTAAGTTTCTTTATTTGCATTATAGTCCTCAAACTCTTGGTATTTGAATTTCAAGTTTCCTTTATTTCATTTTGGCCTCGAATCTTCTTAATCCATGTCTTTTATGCCCATTTTGGACAAATTACAATTTGTCAACAAGTTTCAACTTTCCGGGTCTCTCGTTTCCATGTTTCGCATTTAACTCACGAAACATTTAAATTATGCTTACAAAATACCCTAAACATGTCGAAAACTACTAGGGTATATTTTGGGGTGTTACACTAGATGCCATTCACAGTCATGTGGTCAGATTCTAGACTCAAGGATCTTTCCATAGAGTCTAAGAACACCTGAAACGGACTTCGGACGAGGAAGTTATGGTCATCCGAAGTTGGCGCTTCATATGGCGACAATGACATGCGAGAGCCGATAAGGTACCTCTTTGTCTTTAGTCTTTTTGAACATAATATGAGCACCAGATTATGTTGAGTCATATATGGATGGATTCACAGACTCAAAGAATGCTAAAGTCTGACATGAAACGGACTTCGGAAGAGAAAGTTATGGTCGTCGAAGTTGCTTTGGTAAACTTATTCCCTGCGAGCTCGGCGGAAGAGCTGATCCAAGGAGGTCAGCTCGGCTCACCGGCTCATGCGAGAAAGAGCTCGGCCACAAGAGGTTCAGCTGCGCCCAACTCATTCAGGAGGCTCATGCCGGCCTCAGCCTGAAAGTCCTTTACGTGCAGCTCATACAAGAAGCTCAGCACAAGAGGTCGGCTCGTGCGAGAAGGCTGGCCTGAAGGGGTTGGCACCCTTACGGCTAAATGCGGGAAACTCGTACGAGAGGTCGGCTCATGCGGGAGAGCTCATGCGGCTCGGCACAAAGAGTCGGCTCATGCAGCTCATGCGGGAAGAGCTCAACACAAGAGGTCCAGTTCATGCGGCTCATGCAGAAGAGCTCAACCGCAAGGGTTATTCATGGAAGGCTCATTTGTGGCCAGGCCACGGGGGGTGGATTGGCCTGCCGTCGACCGCCGGAAACGCACCGTGAATGTCGGGTGACCGGACATTTCTCACGGTCGGGCGAGTCTCTCCTTTGTACGGGAGCTTTGCGTACGACACTTGTAATAAACACTGGCCAAATCAAGCATCAATCCCACTCAATATCTATATCGAGTAAAGGGCCTCTTGGGCGTACCACAATACTAAATGCATCCAATATAAACCAGTATATCCAATAGTTTCAAGAGTTCAAAAGTTACTCTTATCTGACATATATATTAAAATGCTAAATTCCTATCTGAGTAAAACCATCAAGCCCATTAAATATTACAAAAACTCAATCTCTAGGATGACCGTCTCTCATACGCTCCACATTACGTAAAATAATATCGCCATTGGGTGGTAATAACCCAGTAGTGGAATGCCTTTAAATTAGAATTCCTCTCTACCTAAATTCATATCGATGCTCCAGAAATAAACACACATTCAAACAAATGCATGATCCTAGTGAATGTCACAACTGGTCATCTCTATCGAGTCTCTGAACCACCTGCACCTGCACAAGCCCGTGTGAGGTGTGGTTTGTTGTTTGCTTGTGGACAGCCCTCGATGTGAATTATCAGATTTGGGTGGTATAGTGGGTTGATGTATGCATGGACACCACCTCCGATATATCAGGGTGAATTGGAGTCTCAGGCGATTGATGTTATGTTTGGACTACCCTCCGTTATTTAATGTTTTAGACGACCATAGAACCATTATCATAAAGAATTACCTCATGGAAACTCACTCTATGGTCTAGAGATTTAGGTGCATATGAGATGCATGATGTAGATTAGAACAATTCAATAACACATGCAAATATATAATCATGCATATATTTGCATAATTTAAATCACATAAACATGTCATGTAATTTCACTGGCATCAATCCATCAGAGTGAGAACAAGTGAGCTGTGGTCGACCACGAGTCGTTTTGAATTACTTTCGACAAAACACATTATTTCTAAAAGAAATTATTTTGCGAACACTGTTTCTCGGAAGAGTGAAACCTCTGTTATATTCAGAAAATCCTGTCGATAGTTCACTTCATGGACTAATTTGTGGCATTATGACCTATGCATGCAGAAAGGCATCAGGAACATACATGGTACCATCATGCCCATCACAAGCGATCAAGTGATATTGCACGAGTACATCCATTGAGTTAAAAAATTATAACAATTCGGTCCGAATTTGGGACGATCAACTTAACCCCTCACGACTCATTCTCAGCTCAATACATGATTTTATTTCACAATTTACACAACTTGGCTTGAGCAGCGCCGCGTGCGAGGGTGTTCGTGGGTCTCAAAATCCCAACATTTCGGTTCAGATTTAGACGGAGTCAAGCCGTTCAGACCTCCGACGATCAAAACATTTAGCAAAACACTTAAATAAAGTGTAAAACTTTAAGTAGGAGGCACACACTCGGATTTCGAAAACTCCTCAATCCGATACCCTGAAGCCTCTCTGCGTAGGCGGCTCGCTTAGCATCAGAAGGATGTAGAGTCGGATCTCCCTCTGATCCTAGAGAGAAGGGAGATGTTTCTCTCACTAAAACTCAAAATCAAAGCCCTTGTCGCCCTCTTCTCACATTACGTTTTTGTTTTGGTCTTTGAATCAAAGAGATGACTTTATTAGTTTTGTCTTTTTCTAACTTAAACAATTCCAAAATGACCATTTTGTCCCTTCTTTTCAGGTTTTGACATTCCATTTCGCCGTTTTCTACTCATGCCGCATACTGGAACATGAGTCACGTGTTATGTGACTTTCGGCGCCGAAAATCATTTTCACGGCACGGCGATCTTGAAAAGCGTCATCAGTTGTCTTGGGGTCGACAAAATTCGTCTTGTTAGATTTTCTGAGACGATTCTTGATGCAATCGTTTCGTCATCAAAGATCACAGAGAATAAATTTCGGATTTTAAGCGAAATTACAATTTTGTAACGAAATTACGATTTTGCCCTTTTCGAGAGGCCAGATTTCTGAGGTCTTATCAATCCTGACCGAAAAGATTGACTGACGGGGATGAGCTCATGACTGGCCTCATCATCTTAGCCCCTTCTGAGTAAAGGCCATAACCTGGGGCGTAGAGGTCCGATTTGGGTGATTTAAAAGCTTACATCAAGCTTCACGAGTATTCTTCTAATTTACTGAAGGGCTCGCTACCAAATTTCCTTTATTTCCTACCAATCTCGATTCCCCAAGTCAGGTTAATGTATGTTGCAAGATGTGGGCTTCTCATCAGTTCAAATACAACCAAACCTTCCCCTTGAGCAAAACAGCACCCCCAGCAGCCAGGGTAGAAAGTAACAAAGTAGGAGAAGAACTACCTCTTGGGTTTGTCGAGCTCGCGGTCGAATCTACTATCACGAAACCACTTTATCGTGAGGATGAAGCTCTTACACTGCTAACTCAGCACAAGCCGCCGATCCCGATCGTCTGAAATTAAAGAGAAGATTAGTCTCTCTTTACAAAAGCTCTCTTTTCTTATCTTTCTTTTTACATCCTTTTCTTTCTCTCCTTTTCCTTTTCCACTTGGATTAGTTTGGTATTTACAGAGAACATCTTTCGTCTAAGTCTCTTGACACTTATACTTTCCACTTGTCTCTAACCCACTTTCTCCACTAAATTCCTTATTACCAAGCCTATCCAGACACCTAATGCTAACATTTACCCTCATAAGACATGTCTTTAGACACGTAGCCTACCTGCATGTGTCCATGTGTGTGGGACTTCATGCCACTTGTCATTTATTTATTTAATCCTGATTCTGCACCGAGAATAAATTTGCAATCTACGCATTATCCGTAGTCGGCAAAAATTTGGCATCGTAGCTAGATTTCGTAAAACTGATTATGATGAGCTTGATTTACCGTCATCGAGATCTAAAAAAATTCTGGATTTTGACCGAATTTTACCGTTCTACCATTCTTTCCAAAATTCGGATTTTCCGGGGTTTCACATGTTCCTTACAAGCGAATTAAAAATAAGAAAGCTCATTATGTTCGATATTTATGGGAAAAATATAATAACAATATTTCTTGTACTTAATGTATTAGTTTAAATAAATGATGTGCAAAATATCATATGATATAATTTCTATATTGCTTTCAAAATATGGTGTATTTTTTTCCAGAAAGTATGCATTAATTATTCCAAAATGCTAATATTTATTATATCCAACTCAATCAATAATCCTTTTTATTTTAATAAAAATGTATTCAACATAATTCATTAAAAGTAATTTTAATAAAAAAGAATGAAATTTCATTTTGGAATTTTATTTGTTTAAGAAAAAAATTAAATTATTAAAAATAAATTAATACTACAAAATCAATATATTAAAATCATTTTACACAATGTATATATGAAAAGTAATTCAATATTAATAAAAGTAATAAATAATAAATATAAGTATGTCAAAAATAAAAATATTTTATAAAAATATAATTAAATTAATTATTTTATTATTATGATAATAAAATAATGAAAAGAATAAATAATGCTGTAATAAAATAATAGGAGAATAGTGGTTTGACTAGGATAATAGATTTATCAATTATATATTTAAGAGATGTGAATAGTGAATGTCAAATATGGAATATCTTGATCGTAATTGTGAGATCTCTAGAATCTTGAGTCTTGTCGTGAACATACACTGCACAACTATCGCCAAAACAAGCAGAAAAGCAGCGGTGGGGGCTCCACAACTCTCAGATATAAAGTTGATATACTTTTATAAAAAAAATTAGGATCCTCTCGTCTCGAATCTCATACCTTATTTTGTGTGATGACCTTCTTTTATCAAAGATGAAGAGAATCCACTTTTCGTAGAAAGTGGATGATTTCCTCCCAAATCGGAAGGAGAATGTGACACATATCTCGCGCGTGGAGACTAATTCTTCTTTTTAAATAAATGTGTTTCCCGAATGAAGGGTCCCGAGAGCGCTTGTGTGACGCCCCCAGTTGGGGCTCTGATACCACTAACTTTTATTTACTATAACTTTAAGCTCATTCATATAATGTTAAACGATACACTTGTATTATATTAATATGTGATTACAAATATATACAAGCTCCACCTATGAAATTGTTTCTTTATTCGAATCTTCTACATTGTTTCAAAAACCAAAACATGCCCATTATACGAAAATCTTCTAGTGGACCCCCCCAGTGATGTGACCTTAATTTCATGTGTGGATCGTCTTGCCTCTTGTTTTTCTTTACATGCCACGGATAAGCTTTTAGTACTAAACATAAGCTTAGGTGGGAATTTATATGGACAGCCTCCCAACAAGGGGTCATTACTTTAAACATCGTATCTTTGTATTTTGTACAACATGTGCATATATTTATTCCGTTTCTACGTCCTCTACTTTGCTTTCCGTAACATTTTCTTGTAGCATATCTTGTCGCCAGCATAGCGGTGCTATACTTCTCATATCATATCATATACTTTATCACGTTCCTTCACATATCTTTTTGTTTCTTTTAACATTTATGCATACGAATACCACCAAAGTGGATACGGAAAAGCTGTATGTGCAGAAATCTTATCCTTGCTCTTTTATCTGTGTACGAAGAATCTTATCATTGTCTGACAGTGATCTCCCTATCTATGTACTCGAAGGTACTATCATTGCACGAGACAGTGATCTTTGTATGACCCAAACGGGGCCGCTATAGTGATCCAAACGGGATCTATGTCATCAGTCGTGGGGCCTCGATAATACTATGTATGTTGTACTTGAGTTGTGTCCACTTTGTAGGCATGCCGATCTATCACCCTACGGTCATAAGCGAAGCAATCAGTTTTATTAATAATCTTTGTGTATTATAACAACATATCTCATATACGAATAACTACTATTATCATATGTACTTATGGTGTTCATTAGTGTTAAATGTACTTGTTCATATATCAACTTATTTATATGCTTATTCATCAGAACATGCTCATTTGTTATACTTTTAAGTTTATATGTGATAATAATCATATATAATATATTTTTTATTCGTACAGAATAATTAGGGCATTCTTAACCACATTATGTGTTCATGAATTGCCTTTCATGTTCATGTTCATGTTTCAATTCGTTTTCATGTTTCAATCATATTCATGTTTCATATCATATTCATGTTTCATGAACACATCTATACATGTTGCATTTCCTATATTTTTTAACTTTGTTTCGTGCATATTCTGTATGGCATTTCTGTACTGTCTGTTGACCTATGTATTTACACATCATTCTTGTATTCTTGTTCCTCTGAATCTACTTTGCCAGAAATTGGAATCATTCAATTGAATCATCTAAACTAAATTACTAAACATTTCATGCCACACTAGTCGGTTACTTGCCCATATTACACTAGGAATGGAGTCTGAAATACTCATTTTCAAGGGTCTTAACTCCATACATGACACTAGTTCTTTGTACTAATTTGAAGCTAAGGTGCTAAGGGTTCTTCTCTACTTGGGAATCACCAAATCGAACAGGAAACTCAAGATCTGTCCTAAATAGCAGGGAATGCTCTATGTTCAAAACAAAACCGAGAAATTGGCTTGAACATAGCCACTTTCTACAGTGACTCTTGGCCAAAATGGTTAGAATTTGAAGATACTGACCCGAGGGAAATTTGTTCTCCCTTGAAGTCTAGTTTACCGTGGCTTGAATCACTTAGTCGAATAAGCTTGGCGTTGCTAGTCTTCAGAGTTAGTGATAGTATGTTGATGAACATTATTGGTGAAACGAGTTGATGCACCAAACCATAAAATAAAGACAGTGGGTTCTGTTTTCCTTATATTCACAAACCAACTCAATACTTAATACCTCAAAACCACTCCATATTAATCTTGTAACCTCTATTCTACTCAAATCTCATCTTTCAATACTTAATCTTGCTTCAAAAACCTTTCATGAATTACTCTAACAAGCTATGTGGATTATAACCATACATAAACAAAACATAAAGATTAGTTAGGGTTTGTTCTAAACTCAAACTTCATTACTTGCAATTAAACCATGAATCCAACCTCAAAGGGAGGATTCTATACTCTTCTTGTACCATTTAGGGTTTTACCGACCTTACTTTCAAGAAATCTAGGGTTGGGATGAAATCCTAACAAAACCCTAGGTTTGGGAACAAGTTACTATTCATACAATTTCATGGAAATCCATACAAAACTTTAGAATTCCATACCTTTTTTGCTCTTCTTCTTCTCTTCTCTTCCTCTTCTCTTCTCTTTTCTTGCTTCCTGCTTTTCTTCCTTTCTCTACTTCTTCTCTCGGCCAGGTATGAGCTCTCTTTTGGAGACCCAAAAAATGAGATGACACTTGTCTTTCTTCCTTTTATACTTAATTTCCCTTTTATTTTAGGTCCACTCATCTTCATTTATTACAATTATTTTATCTTTATACTCTGCTTTTAGCACAATCTGGATTATGACCCTTAAGTCTAAATTGGTAAATATTAATTTTACCCTTGTCTTTTATTATATATAAATTACGGGTTTTGCTTATTTTATTTTAGTACATTATTTTATTCGAAAAAAATACATTTACCGTTATTACTAAACATGTTATAAAACTGTCGAGAACACTCATTTGAGATTATTCTGACTTGTCAACCTCGAGTGATATTGTTAGCATGATTCATGGAAGGGCGTGGAAGGACGCATATTCTCTTCGGGGGAGTCTATTCGACAACATTTGTTAACTAAAATCTTTAGGCAAGTGAGATGTGTAAGGAATCAAACATTCTATCAGCAGCGGAAATGTAATTCATCATCATCACCAATACGTACCGTTCTTGAGAAACAAGCGCGACGATTACGAATGCAAAATTCGATCACTAAGCGCGTCAGAGCCTCCAAGGTATCCACGAATAACTCTCGGGATCTACAGGAATTTTAACTCGACTTAATATGCTTCAGTTCCTCGAATCATCTCATGATCATAACAAGTTTTACAATCTATTTACAATCATAAATTATCCTCATAAAATAGGATTATTTAATTTCCATAAATAAGGAGGAGTAATTCATAATTAATTATCTCATAAATATGAAAATTAATTGAGAATTAATTATAATTAATTTTAATATTTATTTATGTTATGATAAATTAATTATAATTAATTATCACTTAAATATTATAATTATCAAATAATTATTTTTTATTTTAACGAAATTATTTATTCTTTTGTGTGTGGTGACCCTTTGGGTTCCTAATCAGCCCGACAATAAATATAAATTGTAATTCTTAGACTTATATTGACTTTAATACAAAACCAACAAACTCCCACTTGGACTAAGTCAATTAGTGGGTGAAATTCTAAGATTAGATAAATTAAACAACTTTAATTTATCATTAATTCTTTGTTAAATACGATTTATGTTATAGGTCGGGTGGTGCCACAGCAGACGTCATGACCACCCGAATGTTAGGAAAAATCAATGATCGACTTCACATTGCATGAACTAGATTCAAAAACATAATTAAGTATCAACTTTCACCATCCATATTTCTTATTGGTACCGCCGATGAATTCTTAAGTGTCGACTATTGTACTAATTTTTACCATTTTGTTTAGAAAAGCAGCTCCTTAAATAAATAGTAGAACTTTTCTAAATCTACGTATTTGTTTTGTAAACTTTTATGGAGTTGACATTTCAACCAGTAGTTACCTTTGAGATATACTCTCTATTAGGAGTGATGAATCTATATTGATCATAAGCTTATCAATTCATGTTTTTCATTATATGACTTTCATTATTACTTTATACGTAACAAGTATGAACTAATATTGAGTCAAAGCATAATTTCCAACACCCAAGAATACACTTATGATCTGAAGTCCAAGGATCAATTATACTACTATCTATATAAATATACCATTGACACTCTAACCTTCTAACATAGAAAATATCTACAATAGGTCATTCAGGTAAATATGTTCTCCAACACTCACATATCATCATATATTATAATCTATCATTAACAATGTCATTTTATTGTTAATACTCCCGATTGAAGAATATTTAAGAACAATAAATATATATTCTATTCTAAGGACTTTATCATCAAATATACATTATACCAAAATGATAAGCTGTCATATTATTATTGCATAATCAAAACACAATGAGTTAAATAAATATATAAGCTTTCATCAGTAGTACATCCGATTATGTTTATTCTTCAAACCATGAAAATACATGACTATCATGTTTTAAGACAAGAATTTTAGTCGATGGATCAGCTATATTCTCACAATATGAACCTTTTCTATCTTTACTTCATCCTTGTCAATAATCTCCTTGATCAGATGATAGCGTCGTAGTATATGTTTGGATCGATGATGAGATATAGGCTCCTTTGCTTGTGCAATAGCTCAAAATTATTTGTCACAATACAACAAAATGGGATTTATGGAAGGAACACTTCTAGTTCAATGAACTTTTGATCAAATGAAGCCTCTAGCGACCACGAGGCTGACAATATACTAGGCCTACATTTGGCAGGAATGCACATTTGACAGTGTCTTGTTTGGAACTCTTCAATGCTGACACCACCATTTAAGGTGAATATGTAACACGGGCGAGACTGCAATCATCTTTATCAGATTGAAAGCTAGCATCAGAGATAATCCACGTACTTGTAGCTCAGCTCCTCCATAAATAAAAAATAAATCATAGTTCATCAAGTACTTGAGAGAAGTGGCGGCGCTTTCCGATTGACTCGTCGAGTTAATAAAAATTTTCTTGTAACACTTTGAACATGGAGACATCTAGCCTTGCCATCATAGCACATAATTGACCCTATGATGAAGCATAAGGGACATTTTGCGCTGTTGTATGTACTCGACATCCGTTTTGGGCTCTCCTTAGAAAGGTAGATCATATGACATGAAGATAACCTTTCTTTGATTGATCCACCAACTTCTTTAGCATTTTATCAATATATCGATTGTGTGAACCTAGCAACTTATTACAGATCTATCGATGAATCATAACTCCCCAAAATATAAATTTGCTACCTAAATCTCATTGAGAAGTTTTCGATAACCACTCTTTAGCGATTGAAGAGAGGGTATGTCATTTCCTATTAATAATATGTCATCACATATAAATGAGAAAAACCACAGCTACTCCCAGCAGTCTTTTTGTATACACAAGGCTCATCTTAGTTTTTGATGAAACGAAACATTTTGATTATTTCATCAGCAGATGTTCTAACTTTCGAATGCTTGCTTTAGCCCATAGATATGGACTTACGTAGCTTACATACTTTATTAGGGTCTTTTGAACAAACCACTCGGATTGTATCATATACACCTCTTCTTGTAAATGTCAGTTAAGCTTGATCTTAACATCCATTTGCTAGATTTTCATAGTCATAGTATGCGGCCTGCCAAGTATTATCTAATGGATTTTAACATGCCCTTGGTGAAAAGGTTTCATCATAGTCAATACCATATTACATGAACAACACTATGACAGGTGGTGCCTCAAACGCACCTTTACCATCCATGTGCGTTTTATTTTTGAAGACCCATTTGCATCCCTATAGGTTTTGTCCACATAGGTGGATCAACAAGGTCGGAAACCTCATTTCGTATATGGAATCATTTTTGAAGTTCATGGCTTGAAGCCATTTTGATCCTTATCTAATAAGGCTTTCATTATAGGTAGTAGGTTCATCATTATTAATGATAAGCACGTCATCGCACCTCGAGGAGGGACGGCCTCTACTAGACCTACGATCTTTGTGTATCAGGTTGTTAACTCAACTGCATCATCATGGGGTATCAACTCTTGCTCCACCTGCTTTTCTTTTCTGCTTTGTGGTTCACTAACTTCATCAGAGTTGCTGGCTCCACTAAGCCCATTTCTAGAATAAATTCTCTTTCTACTCATCTTGGCATGTCTTGAGAAACACAAACACTTGCATTTATTGGGATTATAAAAATAGTATCCAAACTCTCTTTTTTGGACCTTACAGTAACATTTATCCGATTTGAATCAAGCTTGGCTACCACACAAACGAGGACATCCCAATTCTTTAAATGTTTAAGATTTGGTTTCCTCTTATACCATGTATCTCATATAGCTCAATTTCTCTAATTTTCAATGAATTAAATATCTTGACACATGGGGTTGCAAGCGAGATCCCACTTTATCTTGCGATTAGAAAGGCTCTTGAGATATATCATATCTTTCCATTCCTATTGCCTTTTATCCTTATACAATGCCTTTAAGTGATTAAGCATTGTCGCACATTCATATCCTCATGTTGCTTTTGCAAACCAGGACTCATGGATACTTGACATCGGATATGAGACACTGTAATCATCAGAATGTTTCTAATACGCATCCTTATTTCTTACACATCATCATCTGGAGCGAGGTTATGAAGGAGTGGGTTTTCAAGAACATATAACAACTTCTCTCTTGTCTAAAGACAATTCTTAGATTTTGGACCGATCCGTAAATTGGAGCAGTGAGCTTATTGTCCAAGCAGAGAGAATATTACAGATTCATGTTGTGTTCATTTTCTACAACGAGAAGAAATACAAAGATAGAGTAAGTATTTATCAAAACACAAATCAGCTCTTTTTTGCTCCACTAATTCATTCAAATCAATATCTCTTAAAATTAGTTTAAAATTTTACTCTCTTAGTGGGCTAGGATCTTATTTTTAGTAATCTTGAGTTCAACTCAACAAGGTAAAATAATCTCAATAAGAAGTAAACAACAATTGCTAATTACAACTTTTGTAATTCCTAGATAATTAGGTTATCAACTTTTGATACACATATCACATATGTCTCAATCTCTTGTCTCAAAAAACACTTGACCTTGAGGACCAGCTCAACAAGCCACCATGTATTTTAATTAGAAATCAAATATTATTCAGAGATCTAATCTCATAGTAAAATTAAATTTTTAGTAGAACACAATCTTTGAGTTAACTCTAACCAATTATTCTAATAAAATTTATTTAAGCTATAATAATGGAAAGACAACAAATGATTTAATATTTTTATTGAGGGATAAATTGAATATTAATAACTTTTAGGAACAATTAACATATCCCGATATGCCGAATAAGTTATATCGTGTGAATAACGCGGTGCGTCTGAAGTGTGGGAATCAAACATTCCTGCCTCACATAGCGAAATGTAATTTAAACTAAATCTGTACATACATACTAGTTCTTGAAACTCTTGATGATTACAGATCAGCGAAAGCGATCATTTAGCCTTGCGTCCGGCCTCCAGTATCCGAATAACTCTCGGGATCTCATATGGGGTACTAGCTGAGAGAACCGTATCTTTGAGTTAACCGAATCATCTCATGATTCATAACTAAGTTTCTGATCTGTTATGGTCGATTTTCTGATCATAATGTCCTCATAAATGGATTATTTAATTTTCCTCAAATAAGGAGAATTAATTCATAATTAATTATCATAAATATGAAAATTAGTGAGAATTAATTCATAATTAATTTTAATATTTATTTCTAATTAATTCTATAATTAATTATGTAAAATATTATAATTATCAGCTAATTATTTTTATTTTAGCACGAAATTATTACTTTTTGTGTGTGTGTGGCTTTGGGTTCGTAGTGCTTGATAATAAATATAAATTGTAATTCTTGTTATATTGAGCTTTAATACATAAAACCAACGAGTAGCATCAGAGGCATATGGCCACTGACTGGGGATGATATGCGGGTCACCGGTTCTTGGGACTGGAACTGCGAGGGGCGGGGCAGTGGGCGGTAAATTATAGTCTTTAGTTAGACGAGGCCTATTGGCCAGAGGACTTGAGCCAAGGCCCATGGCACCCACACATATCTATATTTTAGATATCGAAATAGAGAACTTTTGGAGCATGATTTTTGCTCAAAAATCTCTATATATAAAGATAAAGTAAAAAAAATAACTTTTTTGGAGATGCTCTTAATAACATTGAGCGCATGATCCTCTTGACTTTTCTTCTCCATCAACAACAACAATAGATAAAATTATAAACAAGAAATAAAAAATAAAACCGAGTTTTATGAAATTCATAATCCAACAGCATAACGATTCGAGGGTTGCAGTGACGTATACATGGCTATTCTTCGATTCACTTTCGATTTTATTTTTCTTTTAGATTTACATCTCCAAAAAAAAAAAAATGGTCTTTAAAAGTATTAAATTCAGCACCCTTCTGAAGACCTCAGTCCTCCCTTTTTTTCTCTCATGTCAGCACGCTGTGTTCACATATAATCAGAGGTTCTGGTTAAATTACCATAACATGACATAAGAGCCTTGTTTTTCAAGCATTGATTCGCCCACAATGTTCCATAGTCAAGGAAGGTTTTTGTTCTAAATTGATCATTTAGAGAAAAAAAAAATGAAAATATAGGTAAACATGTAGGCATTTGAATACTAACGGATGTATCAAAAATATCAATGCTAAAGTTGAAAATATTTAAATTTTAAGAAACTATTTAGAAAAATTACAAAAATTAACAACATAAGCAATAATATACATTTAAGTTATTTTATATGTATAATTAAATTAAGTATAATGAAGATATTTTTTGAAAACAAACAATTATCTTATATTCCTTTAATATATTTATATTTATTTATTTTAAAAATTAAAAATTAGTCTTATTAAAATATGTTGTGTTACATTTTAAATAAAAAATAAAAGTTTTTTTAAGATTCAAATAAAAATATTATATTTGATATTTATTTTTAAATTTTTATTACTTAGTAACAGTATTTGTTATTCACCTCGTTTAAACAATTAAAATTGTTAAAAGTTATATTAATAATTTGTAGTTATTAAATTCATTTTAATTTTTTATTATTATATTTAAAAAATTTCAATAATTCATATCCTTAATATTTAAAAATAAAAACATACATAATTAAATAAAATTTAAAACATAAATACAAAAAATGGAAGTGAAATGATAAATATTTAAAATAGGATAATAGAACAAATAGAATTTGACTTTTTGAGTGTGCTTTGTGTATACTGTACATCAAATATTTTTAAGAAATTAAGATGGGTGATGTGGAACCGAAAAAGTTATTGATTTATAATTTAGAAGTTAAACCAATTGATGGTCTAATCGGAGTGAAATCAGATTGGGAAGGTCATTACAATCCGATCGATCCATTTTTTTTTTTACTTTAGATTCATATCAACTTTAAACACTAAGAATTAACGGCCAATTCAAGTCATTTATAGATAAGGATATATAAGTGGAATGATGCATTAATCTATGAGTATTCATCAATTAATTGGCTGAGTGGCTTGTGTTACCTAGGATTTGATATTATATCAATGTTTTTAAAAAATGGATCCGTGATTCAACCAAAAAAAAGTTGAGATTTGTGGTTTAAAACAACCATTCTGATTATAAGGTAGCTACAAAATTTTGTAGTGCAAAATGATTTTAAATAACAATACCATAATTATTGGATGAAACTTAAAAATTTGTTTACGCAAGTAATATGGCGTATTTTTGGCGCCAAAGCTGCATTACCCAGGGTCGTCTTCTGCGAGGGAAAATATTAAGGATGTTTTCTTCTTTGTGGATGAGTATTTTGTGATGACTTTAAGTTATTCTTTAGAGATGATTTGCGTATCGATATTTTTGTCACGTGCAAAAATCTGGGGACAATTTTTAAATGTCTTAGTAAAATTAAAGGAAACTTATTATGGGCAAATCTTGTCGTAAATGATAAAGTGTTTTAATAAATAAACGCCGTTTTGAATGAAAGCAAACAGCGTTTTACTGTCTGGCTAACTTAGAAATATCAGCTGCTTAAATACCTTATCTTAAGTAATAGTCTGCAGTGTTCTGCCATCGATGCATCTAATTAGCCATTGAAAATAGAAAAAAGTGCGCAACTCTCCTCCCTTCGTTGAAACAAATAAGGGTTTAGTATGGTAGAAACAATAGAGCAGGAAAATCGCAGAATAAAAAAAGGAGAATGTGGTGAATGCGGGTCTTTGTATGCACTCTCCCCTGCACACTGATTTTGAACCAAAGGGACCCATTACCATCAAAGTTGAACGAGCGACTAGTCCTACAACGCTGCTTAAAGAGGAAAATCCCTAAGGTATGTTCTTTAAATTCTGCTTCTTTGATGGTGTTTTTCCAATTCCGTGTTTGGATATTAACGGTCATTAAGGTAGAATGGTGTTATTAAACGCTGATTTAAAGAGAAGAGAGTATTTATTTATAGATCCCTAATTGATCCATTTTGGTTGATTTCTGATCTGGTCTTCATGCATGTAAGATCTGAACCAATGGAGTGTAGAACACCACATGTTGATTGCAATTTCCCATAATCATCTCAAATTAGTCGAAATACAGATACAGTGATGGTCACCAATTGGTCAATTTTCTTAGTAAAAGGTGACTTGAATGAGGTGCTTAACTGGTCCTTTTGAATCTGTAAAAGGTGTTTTTCTTTTTCTTTTTAATCATGGAAAAAGTTATCAGTAGGTCTTTTTCGCTTTATTTACTTTCATATACTACTCTCTTCTCTTCTCCTTTTGTTTTTAGTTTCGTTTTGCTTATTCTTCTTTTTAAAAAACTTTTCAAATACAGTTCTATTAAGGCACCTGGTTGTTGTTTGCCTTCATCATGTCATGTTTATCTTAAATGATCCAATTTATACATAACATTTTCCCTGGCCTTATATATACCATATATATATATATATCCTATATATATATAAATGATTAATTCGTTTAGAGTACAGAATTGCAACCATCAAGTAGGTAACTTTTGAATGATTAAGTTTAGGTTCCAGTATGATTAATCTGTTTATACTATAAAAAGGAAGTAGCATATGACCCCACCAATAAAAGTATATATGCAACTGATCATTCTTTTTCAAATGTAAAGGGTATGCTTTAGTCATGGATATATTATTGTGTATGTCCTTTAGTACTTGGTCATTCTAAATCATACATGTTGAATAATGGTGTCTTTTCTTTTCTTTTTTTAATGAAGAAAGAGGCGAAAAGCCTTAGGAATTACAAAACACAATCTCTAAGATAGTCCCTATCCTATTTGCCTTCAAAAATATGCTGAATGCCAGAAGGTGGATCTATCTAAAAAACCTGACAGCCTAGAGAAGTCTTTCCATTATTTAATTAGTGTATATGCAACTGATTAGTCTTTTCATTTTTATTAAATGCTACTTTGATAATTAATTGATTTTGTGAGATACATTGCATAAGCATACGATCTTCTAACCTTCTTTTCTATTTGATACTCCAAATTTTTGTTGTACAATAGCCATATAACAGGGCCATGCATTTAGTGTTTTAATTGTTTAATTTCATGGAGCCTTTCCATTAACAAAGTACCTAGAAACAATTTGTCCTAGCCATCAGTTTTGCTTCAAGATCATGGTTCTGCATGCATAGTCAGTGCTTTGCACAACAAAATATATATTTATTATATACTTAGTTTAGTTATGGTAGGTTCATTCCATTTGGAGGCACTTTTACAAAGGCTAAAAGATCTATAGCTATTCTTTTTATGAGAGAATAATACTTTCGTCGAGCAGAATAATATGCTAGGAGAATACATGATACAAAATTACTAGGTGAAAGCTCATTGTCAATGCAATGAAAGCTAGTGGAACCTAATCCATGTATGGAATTTTAAAAGAATGGATATGCATGGTATTCCCATTGATTTGTGTGAAAGAAACTACTCATTTTATAGATGCAAGCTTGGCCATCGTCATTTTTTATTATGAACAATGGACCATGGACTATGCTTGTTGTCTTTATTTTCCTTTAATTTGGTGTTTTGCCTTGAGTTTCTTTTCTCCTAGTGCAAATCCTTTTTTAACTTCATTTAAGTTGCCAAAATTCTCAACTGAATCTGAAAAGGATAGTAAAGTGAATCAATTAATGTAAAGCAAAGCCTTATGCAATGTTAGTGCATGGTTACTCATTATTAGCTAGCTTTTAAAAGCTCATATTGTAACACCCCAAAATGCACTCTAGTTTTTTTTTAATATAATTAGGGTATATTGTAAGTGCATTTAGAAAATTTTCGCAAATTATTATTTTGTGAAACATGGAAATTGAGAAACCCGAAAGACTACGAACGAGACATAAAATTAATAATTTGTCACAATAGGACATAAAAGTCATAAAATAAGAAGAGGGTAGGCTATGATAGAATTATGCATAACTTGTTTTGCAAATAGAGGAGATATGGATGACTAAAGTGAAATAAAATGAAAACTTAACCTAAAAATGAGTTTTTGGGAGCCAAACATGGCCTAGAGAGAGATCTTTGATTTAAGACCAAATTTGGTCTCATTTTGGGGGAGAAAAAAAGCGAGAAGAGGAAAGAAGAGAGGAAGAAAGAGAAAGAAGAAAGAAGAAGAAGCGAAAAGATATATGGATTATAGTAAGATTTTGTATGGAACTACAATAATGGAACTATGATTTTGTATGGAAAAATTATGGGTGACAAACTGTCCCGAGCTAGGGGTTGGCCAGGAATTCATCCCACAACCTGATTTGTTGATGGGGTTGAAAAACCCTAGTTTGTATCAAATAGATAAGGAATCCTTCCTATTTCTATGGTTTGTAAAGATTTGTGAACTTTAGTATGAATCCTTGGATTCTATTGTTAGGGTTTGGTTCAAGAAATTCTAAACCACCATTATAAGTGTTTGTGGAGGGATTCCATGTTGGTTTTTGATGGGATCGATGAGATTTGTGAAGAAAAGTGAATGAAAGCGAGGGCCAAAATCTCTACGCCATTTCTGACTGGAGTCATAAAGAGGTACCGATACCATAACGGGGTGATGCGGTACCACCTTCTGAAGGCAGTGCAGGTACCAAGGCAAAGTGGTGCGGTGCACTAACGAAACTAAAGTGAGTGGGTACCAGAGACAGTGTGTGATGCTTGGAGGCTTAATATCTGGCTGAGGTTGATGCGGTACCGGCGAAAGTGAATGCTAGATACCCTTGCTTCCTAACATACGATTTGGTGTTCATGCATTGTTAAGCTTTCGAGGTCGCACAGGGTATAGGAACTTGATAAATGATTAGCGGGGGTCCCGAATAGAATGAAACTAAATGAAAAATGTATCATACCTCGCCTTGAGTGGAGCGGAGTGGAAAACATACCCCCATGACCAGTTTGAATACATATAATTGTAGGATACTTTAGACAGGATATTGATGACACGACACACATTATGTGGGCAAGCACGTTACGATGGTGCCGGCCTTTCACTGGTGCTCTGACATACATTCCCGATGGGGCGAACACGTTCGTCGGTCGCCGACGCCGCGCTAGTGCTGACGCCACATTGCGCGTGGCGAGACACGTGCGATCCTTTGTTTCCAATACTTTCCGCACGCTGGTACTCGACGCCATTACATGGGCGAGCGTTTGATCGGTGTTGGCACTCCTGCTTTGTGCTCGGCGCCGATCTGTATTGCCGTGCTGTGTGTTTGGTAATCCTACTCATTTCTTATTTACGGACTAGGTAATCAACGGTGATGATAAAATGCGGATGGCGAATAAGAGTAAAGAAATGTGCTCATGATTATGTTCACGAATGTATCTGGTACCTTTGTATAAGTGTAAGTTACGTAATCACTATAAGTTATACGGCCCACACGTATAAGTTTCTAAATAACTTTATAAATATAATACGTGGCACTCCTACGGGAGATCTGGCAAATAAATTTATTATATAAGGCCTGAAGTATGTATCATACGGGAGCGAGACAAAGTAAGTTGCTACAGGTAAAAGTATGTACGAATAGTTTGTTATATGAATTCGCAGAAAATCGATATACATTATTGTTGAGATACTTCTTGTAATAGAATATTAATGCATTTATATGTATAAGACATATGTTTCCCATAGCATAGCTTGGGAATGGGTTTTTCAATCGGGTGTAGGTGCGAGAAGCGGCAGGCGGATCATTTGCATACGGCCCGGGCCTTACACTAGTAGGGGCATCACTATGAGTTCAGCTCTCACGATCATGCAAATGTAATGTATAGTTTTTGTATATGTAAGAGACAGGGCGTATGTGTATATGACATTGTAAACACCAGCTAGGTGGTAGTTTTATTTGTATTTTGTATACGATATTTTGATACGATTATATAAGACTTGAAACCACCAATGCGAAAAAGCAGTAAAAGAGTCGCGTCAGGTGTCTCAATGTCTCGTATATACTATCTTTTACTTATTTATTTATTTTGTTGATTGCTGGTTGCAAAGGCAGTGTTAAAGGTGATTAATTAGCTGGTGCCATTGAGAAAGTCATCCATCTTGGGATCAGGTACTGAATGTTTATTTTATAAAATTTATAGATTTTTTTGTGCTATGTTTCATTTTTTAGCTAAAATTTTATATTTTTCATTATATGCATGCCATTTTAGTTTATAGCAGCATTCTTTTAAGTACACTTTTTAAGTAGCAAAGAATATGAATATTTGTCTCAATTATGATTTATTGCTCATAAAAACTTTTTTTTCCTTTCTATTACACAACAAACATGGATAAAACTTGGATGTGAAAAAAAAAAGGTTGCCTAGATATGGAAAGGTTCGAGTCTTTTTAGCAAATTTGTGAAAGATAATCTTGGTGCAAGTGTAGAGTTAGAATGTCCATGCATAGATTGTTTTGAATTCTATATGTTTGGGAGCCAAGATGTAGTTTTGATCATCTTTAATCAAGGGCATTGATGGATTTTACACTCGTTGAATATTTCAAAAGCGAGAAAAATCTAATTATAATGTGGTGCAAAAGGATCATTCTAATAAATCAATCTAGAGGTTGTTGTTGATGATAGAGTTCCACAAATGATGAGATAGAAGATGATGGGATCAAGAACATTTAGATGACTATGAAAATTATAGGTAATGGCTTGGGTAATATTGAAGATACAGTGTCCCGCAGAACTACACGCCTGAAGAAGTTTTGATGAATTGTTGAAGGCTCAACAAGGGTATATTGATTGTTCAGGCCTACAAATTGTCTTTCATAGTTAAATTACTTTTCACTTAAAGTATATAAAAAATGGAACAATAGTCTTTTGACATGTTGCTTGATTTATGACAAGTGTTACCTAATGGTGTTAAGGACTCTCAGGAGAAAGCAAAATCCTCTTGAGGCTCGAAAAGATGTTAAATGATTTGGGATTTATAAGGGTATATATCTATTCATGCTTGCAAGTATGATTGTGCACTATTTTGGAAAGAGTTTGAGCAATGTGAACAATGTCCTACATATGGTACTTCTAGATGGAAAATTGATGATGGTAAAGGTAAGAAGATCCCACACAAGATATTGTGCTATTTTCCTTTAAAGCCTAGGCTTCAAAGACTATTTTTGTCTAGTAAAAATGCTGTAGATATGAGATGGCATAAGGATAAGAGAGTTAATGATGAAAATTTTTTAAGGCATCCTGCTGATGGTAAAGCATGGAAAGATTTTGATAAGGAATTTCCATTGTTTTCCCAAGACTCTCGTAATATTCAGCTTGGCCTAGCAACTAATGGTTTTAATCCTTTTGGGAATATGAGTAATTCTTATAATATCTAATCTTTGTAATTCTTTTACCATTATAGCTTCCCTCCTTGGAAATGTATAGAAAAGAGAGATACTCTATGATGTCTATTTGCTTATTCTAGATCTATTTCACTTGGAAAGGACATTGATGTATACTGTAACCTTTTAGTGGATGAGTTAAAAGGATATGGGGAGCTGGTGTAGAGACATATGATGCATGAAAGGGGAAAATTTTCAAATCTGACTCTTTTTTGGACCATAAATGATTTTCGACATGGCATGATGCGGTTGGTCAGCAAGACACATAGCTTGTCCTACTTATAATAAAGATATATATTCCCTTGGATTAAGAACAGAATTTGTTATATATGGGACATTGCAGCTTTTACCTTCAAATCATAGTTGAGCGAAAAACAGAGATTTAATGGTAAAACGAACATGGAGTAGCACCAATGAGGTTATCTAGTGACAGTATTTTGCTTCAACTAAGATAATTTGAATGATCATAAGTTTGGAAAGCATCCTAGTAGCAAAAAAAGAAAACGTTCCCCTAATGAGTTGAATTGGACCAAAAAAAAGCATTTTTTTTTATTTGCCTTATTAGCATAGATTAAAATTGAGGCATAACTTGGATGTAATGCATATTGAAAAGAATATTTGTGATAGCATTTTGGGAACATTATTGAATATCGAGGGTAAAACAAAGGACACATTCAAAGCAAGGCAAGATTTGGAAGACATGAATTGACCTGTATTCTATTGAACCTAATCAAAGTAGTAGTGCTAGTTAGAAGTAATCTATCCATTGAATTTATCAGTGGCATTCTATTTTTCATAAATCGTGATAACAAAAAGCCCGACCCGGTCTAGAATTTATTGTATAGCTTCAAGCAGAAACTAGAATAAGCGAGGAGGTTTGCAGGCAAAGGATTGAAGAAGATAAAGCAACAAGTAAGAAGCTGAAAATTACTATCGATGCAGAAAAAGGAAGGCCAATTAATAGAGTTCAATTGGCAAAGCTTTCAAATCAGTTGGGATTCATATACCTGTGCCAACAAAATGGCATGATATGGAGGATGATGATGTTAATCTTGAAATGGATCATTTGAAGTAAATTAAACATCTCTTTATTTGGCGGCATCATTTAGAAATCTAGGGTTCAATTGTCTTTATGCTAGAAGAAATGAATTATACCATTAGTATATGTGAGTTGTGGATTCCTTTAAAATTATTGACCGCCAAAGCAGTTTTTCATCTTCTTTGCTCCCACAAACACCACACTTGGAAGCATCTACAATAACTTCTGTGTTCTTGATAGCACCACAATGGCAGGTATTTTTCCATCTAAATGCCGCACAATTTTCTTCAATCAAATGTTTGATTTGTACAGTGTTGTTTGGTGAAGTTTATTGAAGCTGGTATATCATACATGAGAATGAACTGTACAGTCTTGTTTGTTTGTAGTTTCATTTTCATAATTGCTCCACAAATTTTATGACCATATGAGTTTGGGATGTAGATCGTCTGTCAACTTTGTGATAGTGACAGTGCTGGTAATTGCCATTTGGTGTGCCATTTTTGTGGCTTTGATCTCCCATTGCTCCCCACCAGGTTTACAGCTTGTCTTGATACTTAAGGGTTCTTCGTATATTCCTTGCTATTGGAATACTTCCATGGCTGCCCTTTTCACTTTCTGTCCTTATTCATGGATGTTTGTGTTCTGCAGAAAAAACGTTATCATAATTTGCCAAGTCAACAACTTTTCTTGGTATATTTGTTCTCACCAGTTCATAATTTGCCAAGTTAACAGTATTGCATGTGGAGTATATGCTCTCAAACTTTTATATTGACATTGATAATCAAGTATTTCTTGACCCTTGTAAAGTCATTTAGAAGAATCGGGGTATTAGAATGATGGCATATTACCTTTTCTACTTCTAAAAGCAAAGTAGTCAATATTTTTTACATTGCACCAAATTTGTTGGAGTCTACAAAATGTCTGTAACTTCATGTTATATTGCAGCAATGTCTTATCATTTTCTGTGTGATTTAGTACTTCGCTACTTGATATTCAATTTCTTTCTCAAGGTCACCTTCCATTCGATCACTTGTTTCTTGAATATTGATTTATTGTGAAGTTATTCATGTAAATCATAGGAGATGTTGAATAATGTAAAGAAATTAGTTATGTATTACTATGCAATTATGTTGAAGTTTAAAATTATCAAATTGTTTTCTTGAAGTAAAAGCGAGTAAGTTAAGGGCCGGTGAGTCAATTGTGTGGAAGGTATTTTGGGTTCGACCTATTGTTCTGCGATAGTGTTTTATTTATTTTATTTTTGAGAATCTTAGTGTAGTTGTTTTTATTGCAATGACTCTCTTTCTTTATTTTTTAAAATTAGTGACAGTATGTAAACCTTGGAATTGCACTTCTAATCACATTTTATCATAATTTACACAGAGATTTCATTTACTTTACATGTTTCTTATCTGTATTTATCCTTGTTCTTCAAAAAAAAAAAAAAAAATCTGAGATGTAGTTAGATGTGTTGATGGAGAAGATGAGGCGAAAATTGATAAGATTCAACAAATTTTGAAAACACCGATCTGAATGCACGGTATTGATAGCATTTAATAAGTTTGATTTGGTCAAGGATGCAAAGCAAACAAGCCAGAAAGCTTTGAGAGAATTTGACTCAAGATAGTGGGAAACTCTTTGCACCTATTGAATGATCTATTGTTAAAGTATATTATAAAAATGTTAATCTATTAATTAGTTAATGGTTATCACTTTGGAATTGTTATTGATGCAATTAATCATTGTAGGCAAAAATGTGCCCCAAAATCTTAGCAGGTGCAAGCTAAACATGTATCACAAAGGATGAGTACTACTTTTGTTGTTGTTCGAAATGAAAAATTGTATGTTGGGGAGAATGAAACTTTTAGTTTCTTAATTGATTCGACTTGTGATTTCTTAGCATATTTATTTTATGTATTAGGAGGAGAAATTACTTTGATGGGGAAGAGTGTGATCGAATTTCTTTTAAGTTACATTTTAAAGAAGGAAAAGGATTAATTAGAACTCGATGCTGTAAAGTCAAAAATATGTAAGTGTAATTGTTATCATATATACTCTAACTCTAAACAATTTACATATTAATCTTCATATTAATATTCTAAAATTTCTGAAATGATGGAATTGTTAGAAATCTAAAGAAGAAGGAAATGCTGGAAATTACAATGAAATTTGCGATCGAGGTTAAGATTCTCGCCCACATCAAGTTCTTGGATATATTTGAAACCAAAGGAAAAGAAATCAACTCAAATGCCAATACGAAACTTAGGAAAACATAAGAAGATGTGGAGATAGATAAATTGGTTGATAAGAGTAATTATTTGACTAGCCGTTTATGGAAAAGTAAAGAGAGTTTGGGATGATAAACTTGGAAAATCAAGAAAAAATTTGGGAGAGCTCGCACTTTTTGCAGGCAGCTAGAGAAGATGTTTGATATGTTTCTCCGCACAAATGGTCGTCCACCCAACTCATATTTCTTAGAAAGATTTGATATAAGAAAATGATTCAGGCCCTAACTCTTCTAAAGTTTGCTGGCTTTTATTATTATTGATATGTTGTTGTCCATTGTAGGTTAGGAGGGAAGAAGGAGATGCAATTCCACTAACTAGTTATTGAATTGTTTAGACTTTTTTGATTTGAATTTTGGCATATGAATTTAACATAGAACATGATAGATGATATAATATAATATTTTATGTTCTTGGTATGTTAAATACTTAATTTAATGTCATGGGTACTATCAATGATTATATTTTTAATCACAATATTTATGTTTTTATGACAATGTTATTTTATATAATTTTATTTTTAGATATTAATAAGGTAGCAGCATACAATTAACATAATAAGATAAATTTTATTTGTATATAATAAGAAAATAAACAAAAGAATTGAGGGTAGTGAAATTTTTCCATACTAATTATTATTGCAAGCTCATTTCCATCTACAATTAACAATAATCCCAATCATTTTGGACAAATAATTATTTAAATTCAGATCTGTTTAACCTTTAACAAATGATATGATATTTGTCTACAGATCTCTTATCTACCATTTGTGGACAGAAATAATTATTTGTCCTAATTTACGATCGTTCAATACTGGACAAAATAAGTATTTGTCTGAAATTCTGATCACACAACCCTTTACAGTGGACGAAAAAGTTTTGTCTTCAATTTGGTCATTCAGCCCTTTGTGGACAAGGAAATAGTTTTTCGTCTCTAAGAATTCTAGTGAATCATTAGATTAAAGTGCACGATATAAAATTGTCCATTTAACTGAACATCCAACCTTTTGAACAGAAATATCTGTTCAGGCAATAGTTATTAATTTTAGGGACAAAAAATTTCGTCCTAGATATATAACCTATTGTGGATGAAACTTATCTTCGTCCACAATCATATAATATTTAGGGAAGGTTTCATTATTTTGTCCACAATTATCTTTATCGACGAGTCTTTATATACGTTTTATTTTTTGTCCACAATTATTTTTATGAACGAAATTTGTATATTTATGGATGAAATTTTTCGTCAAGAATTCCATTATTTGTTGGAGTTATTACTGGAGTGGAACTGGACAAAAAGGTCACTGGAAGAAAGTATGATCGATCGGACCGCAGTTTCTGTCCAACTTTTAAAACAACTAGATCTCTTAAAACAACTAGATCTCGTACGAGGTTTTTTTTGTTGATTCCATCAAGGAAGTTAATAATTAATAAGGGAGCGCCACATAAAGGTTGATTTGAAAGGGGCCATGAATGCATGCATGAAAATTTAAGATGAACATTAATATTAATAGAAAAAGGCTTCTGTTGATGAAACAAACGCTTCACCGATGCCGTCGGACAAAGAAAGCAAAGATAACCAGCGATTACCAACCATTACCCAATTATGGTTCCACCTTATTTTGAACCCTCCAATTTTGTTTTCTCTTCATAGTCCCTCCATATATTCCCTTCCATCTCTCCTCCCTCGGACTTGGCCAGCACCTCAGTTCCTCTCCAACAACTTATCATTGACCCCAGAAAATAAAAAGCTCTTCCTGCTGAGGTCGATATGAGGATGCATGAATGGTGAGAAACGAGAAATAAGAATCTAATCGTCAGTCGATCTCGCATGTTTGAGGATATGGAAGAGCAGAGAACTAAAGATTTGATGCTTTTATGAACCCCAGATTGCAAAGCAACCGTGTTCATCTCCTAATTCTTGTGGGTGGAAATCACACCGCCGCCAGATTCTGCACTCGCTAATTCATTCCTTTCTCTCGATCTTCATCTCCTTTCCATATCTTTTTTCTCTCTCTAAATACATAAGCTATGGCCAAACTCCACAACCCTGCCAACCTTTTACATGGGGTTAAGCCTATGAAAGCTGAATTGATAATAACCCAGTCCCTTGATTGTGGGCTAGTTTTGAGGGTTCTGGGTCATTCCGTCCTGATTTTATTGGTAATTCTATCAATGCCCTTGTTCGGGTCGGTTTGGGAAGGATCCTCAAATTTTGAACCAGATTCTACTAACTTTGAGCTGATGCCTGTTCTGTTTCGTGATTTAATGAACGAAGGACTACTTAAAGTGGGAGATAAATCCCTGTTTATGAGCGGCGCGACTGACCAAGGAGTGCATGAGCCTTTGGTCATCCAAAATAATAAAATGGATTTAATCTCTGTTTCAGATTTGGCGCGACAAAGCTCCGTCCCGGAAACAACTTTCGACCTGGCCTTCGTCCATGACTTCGGCGGCACTGCCGACTTCATCGACCGAACCCTCAAGATAGGAGGTATTGCAGTCGTTCAACTGAGTAACGACGCGTCGGTTGCTTTCGACAGGCCGTCTAATTATAGAATCGTCTACCTCCGGCGATTCGATTCCACCGTGGTGGCCATGAGGAAAACCGGCAACAACGAGACAAATTCCAGGACACAAAGGAGACTTTTCGGGCTCTCATCGGAAGCAAAAAAGGCGGCGTTGAAGAACATGGAGGCGGCTCTCCTCGAACCACCGAAATCAGCATCAAGGAAGTCGAGCAGTTACCTGAAGCGGACCAAGTACTTGCCGGACTTAACCGGCGACTCCCTCGAGAGCTACCCGCGTCGGGTTTTCATCCACGTGGGCCCGCCGGAGACAGAGGACGGCGATGTCGGGAAAAGCATGAGGTGGTTCGCGAGCAACTACCCGACCAGGAACCGGGATTTTGAGATGTATAGGATAGAGACAACGACGACGAAGACGAATCAGGAATCGAAAGGGACGGAGGAAGCTCAGATGGGGATGTCGGAATGGCTGAGGGAGAATGTGAAGGAGGATGAGTACGTGGTGATGAAGGCAGAAACAGAAGTTGTGGAAGAAATGGTGAAAACAAAACTTAATACGGTTGGTGGACGTGAACCTTTGCAGATGAGCCTCAATCAATAACAATGGGAAGAACACAACATCGGGATAGAGAATGGGGAAGAGGTAGTACTGGGAGTGTGGCTCTACGGACGAGCTCAGGGATGAGGCTGTGCCGTCCTGGTAGGTAGACTAGTACCAATCCCCCTTCATTGATCGTGTAGCATTTATAACTCTTGTTTATTTTTAGTCTAATTTGTAGAGGGAAAACAGAGTGGCAAACTCTGACAGACGAGATCCACCACCGCACTTTGTTAAAGGCCTGTGAGGTTGGTCTCAAAGATTACAAGATTAATGCTTTGGATTTGTATATTATAAATTGTATATTACATGTACAAGAGGTTTTATATAGGTTGAGCTATACACAAGTCTGTAAGGGAAAATATATAATTTCATATACACAGTAATCACAATTTTGTCTTATAATTAACTTGCCATATAATGTCTAACATCCCTCAAATCGCGTGATTTAGAGAAATACATTTTGAGTTTGAAAATTAAGCTCAGAAAAATTCGTAAAAGGAAGGGGTTGATGAAGTCTGTTAGTGATCTTTGAAGCGAGATTGAAGTGTGAGTGTATCGTGAAAAGACTTGACATTTGTATTATATTGTATAATACGTGTATGCAAGATGAGGCACTTATATAAGATAGCCTATCTGAGAGCCCTGAAAGGAAAATAACAAGAGAAATATAAGCATTTTCCATATACAAATAAATATCTAACTTTGTCATATATTAATGCCGAGGATTGATTATTAATGTGTTTTTATTGGATCTTTCTTCTTTAAATCATAGTTGGATTTTATTAAAGTGTCAACTGACAGGAGGATATATATTTTTCTTTTCTTCTTTAAAATCCATCTTGGATTTTATTAAGTGATAAGAATGAGGAGATTTTATCAGTTGGATATCATTGGCTGATACGAGTGCACGATTTGTCAGGATGTGCGAATGGTAGAAGATGCTTTTGACCCTATATCACATGCTTTTCTGGAGGAGCTATTTCTTGGAAGAGTACCTTCGCGGAACACTCATAGCCTTCTTTCACACCATGGCGTGAGATTTGCAGATGTTTTAGGCACCAACCATGGGATGTGGCTGCGAAATTTTGTCAGGGGCATTGTGGACATTGAAGGCAGGAGCCACAAGATATTTTTAGCGACATCAACTGCCGGCGGTGTTACCCAATAACAACGGGAGACCGGCGGTCAAGCATAGTGCCGACATCGGTTCGATTGGTGGGAGAGATTCGAAGTGGACGGTTGTCTATTCGCTTGTTGGGACAACTCATGATTGCGGATCCGCTTACTAAGAATTTTGCAGTCTTTCATAGGCTTACAACGTTGCATATCGGGTGTTGTATATTTTCCCAGGATCTTGGGTTTGGAGTGGGAGTTTGTATTTTAGATGATTTTGAGATAGACATATTCCTGCATCATTTTGAATCTGATTTTAGTTTGATTCATTGAGATAATTTTAGTTATAAAAGTGTTGGTTTATTTGTCTCGAACTTATGTAAGTGATCTCACTAAGAGCTTAGGTATGAACCGATTGAAATAACATAATTGAAAGATCCATCTTGCTTGTATTTACCATGCTATACATCCATGCTTGATCCATTTCATTTAGTTATATACGGCATTTGTGACCATTGATGGGCTTAGTTACGATTAAATGTAAAGTCCTTTGAGTGCTATATTAGTATAATTGATGGACAGTTGTTTCACGGTGCGTGGTAATGATAGCAAAATTATGAGCTCATAAGGTTAATACCACGATTATAAAAGGTAATGCATATATGATGGGAGATTGTTGAAATTTTGATATCATGGGCTTATATGTGTATAATTGTGTATATAGGCTATCCAAATAGGTTGAGCCAATTAAATAAAGTGATCTAACCATAATTTTAGTTATTTTGGGGCTGGCAGAACTGGCTTTTAAGTGTGGACCTCTGTATGTGTAGAGATCAGAGACCATAGTTTCTGGATTCTATGATGAGTGAGACTAGAAATTATAAACCTAGAGGTTTCACCCCATGTAAGTAGTTATGGTCCCCCAATTAAAAGTGCTCATTCTTTTGACATCCATCATCAAAAGGATTTGAGAGTTGCATTCTAATTTGGAAGATAAAGCCTGAGCTCGAATAGATTTACGATGGAGAATTCAGGTATGCTTCCTCTATTATTTGTTTCGTATACTTGATGATTTGGTATGAAGCAGGATCTTATTTTGAAATCGAGATGCGGTATGAACATATCTGTTTCTAAGAGGTTCATTATCAGCACATACCACTACCTACCCATTTCAGGTAGGTCATGCTCCATATTCTCTCTTATGCTTCCCCTAGCGTAGCCATCACCATGGCTCTCGACCACCTACATTCGATGCTCAGGGAAGGGAACAAGATCAATCCATCCATCTATGAAGCTTCCAGTTATGCAATTGAAAGGAACAAAATCCCACTTACAGAAGAAATTGTCAAAACCCTTTTCCTTCAATTGAAAATTTGCCACACCTTGTGGTGTAAACGCCTTTTTATAAATATCTTGGTGACCACGTGTCTTCTTCCGGTCAAATCAAACCGAGAGTTGGAGATACGTGGAACGAGTTTGCCTCTTGACAATCGAGTGTTAGAAAAAGGTTGATAGGTTCCCATGCCACACTTTTGCTACAATGGAGTCGGTCATCGATGACGTGTTTGTGGATGGTGTCGTATGACTATGGATGTTTATGTGACATCACATCAATTATTTTATCATAGCAAACCTCTAAGCATGTCTTTGAGTTTTGCTAGAGGCCTCGAGCCAGTTCTCACGTTCCCGACGAACTGAAAGCGCAGATGAAGTAGATTAGGTGGAGACTTCGATGTCACGCCTTTTTTACCATCTAACTTGTGATGCCCCCAATACGGGGTGCTTTGATACTACTTACTTATAACTATCTTTTACTTTTTACCATACTATTAACTTGTTCATTCATGTACTGTTAATTTTTACCATACCATTAACTTGTTCATTCATGTACTGTTAAACATTTAACTTGAAATATATTTTGTAGCAGCGGATTATAAAATATATTAAAACCTCCATAAATGGAAGTGTTCAACATATACAAATTTTTACATTGCTTATAAAAACCAAACATATACAAAAATAGACCAAAAGGTCTTTAGTGGGCACCAAGTAGTGTGTTGGCACTTTGGGTTGCGATGTGGATTATGTCCGGGAGCTGGTTCTCTTCTCCCAACTCACTACAGATGAGCTGCAGGTGCTAAACATAGCTTGTGGGAAATATCTATGTGGGCGACCTCTAGCCAAAGGTCATCACACTTTGAACAATTGCATATAACTAACATTTATTTATATCACACATGCTTATTCTATTTTGAACATATCATTATGAATATATGCTTATGTATATAATATCATCTTTTATTAAATCTTATCATGTTTCAAATCCATATCATCTTTCATTTTACATTTTTTTCTTCTTGTACTTATCATTTGTATACGTATCATCACACTTGCAATGCTATGCTTTTCATATCATAATAATATCATTTGCATATGTCATTTATCTTATGTTTCGTACGCAAATCTTTAGAAAGTGGATACGGTTCTTATAGGACAGGGTGCCATAATCGTGTCTGAAAATGACCCGTCCATGAGGCTCAAGGTGTTGTTATCGTTGACCTGAGTGATAATGAAAGCCAATGTAAGGGCCTGAAGGTGCATGACGGCCAACGGGACCAGGCGATCGGTGATCTTCCAGGTCTTTTCTCCACAATAAGATGCCCGTCGATCCTCTCTTGGGTTAAGCAAGCGATCCATTTTATTTCATTTTGAGGTACATATCTCATATCCACGAATAACTATTGTTATCAGTAATCATATCTGATATTTACTTATCATTTCACGATACATCTTGTGTATTATTTAGACATTTATACATTTTTCTATATGCCTTCATTTACACATTTATCTTTCATCCGTTAACGAAGATAACACTTATACTTAAATCGTATTAACAAATGAGGGCAAGCATGGTGCATTTTTATATAATTTTATATATACGAACCACTTTCATTCACTTATTAAGATCATGGTCAATGGTGTTAGGAAGGTGCGGAAAGAGGAGGCAAACGGGCCTTCGCCTGGCGGAAATTCGAGGAAAACTTGGGCTCGGGTTCGCTTAGGCATAGGGACCTCTGCCTAGGCGGAGCTCCACGCCTAGGCGTGCACTCCTATGCCTAGGCGTAGGGGTGTCGGGCTGAATGCAAAAATGACCAAATTTGGCCATTTTCACGAAAAATTTACTTCCAAACCAAAAACCAAAACTCAAAATAAACCATAAAACTTATCTTATACAAGCAACTAACACTTCTAGTATCAATTCCATGTACCATTCCATACACTTTTCCATCTTGTCTATTCATACATAATCCAAACATATGTAGATTCCATACCTTTACTTTTCCTTCTCTTTTTCTTTTTCCTTTTTCCTTCTTCTTCTTCTCCTCTTCTCTTCTTTTCTCTTCTCCTTCTCTCTCAGCCGGTTTGCTATCCCAACTGAGAAATGAGATATTTGCTAACCCGTATTTAGCCTTATCTTTTATTTTGCTTTAATTTTCCTTGCATTTAAGTCCTTCATTTCACTTTAATTGAAATTCAACTTATTCCTATTTCCACTTTTTAGCATATAATCTTGTGTTATGACCCTTGGGTCCTCAATGTCCAAATTATCAATTTATCCTTTGCTTTGTGTAATTACGGGTTTATGTTTTCACTTTTGTATTTAAATTCAAAAATACCCATTTTACTTATTTTATACCAACATGTTATAAAGCCTTCGGTCTTGACGCCCCAACTGCTGATGTCGGGTGAGGTGTCATTTTTTCTGTTTCCTATAAACATATAAACTTTAAGCTTGTTCATTCATAAAATGTTAAACATTTAACTTGTACTATATTCTGTAGCAGGGAATTACAAAATATATACAAGCTCCATACATGAAAGTGTTCAACATTTACAATATTTACATTGCTTACAAAAGAAACAAAAATACATATACATTATACCAAATAGTTATCGGTAGGCACCTAATTGATGTGTTGACTTTGATTCTTGGAAATCAGATTATACTGTCTTGTGGTTTCCTCTTCTCTACCCACACGGATGCAACACCCGTGCTAAGCTTATAGCTTAGTGGGAATAATACTCGTGGACGACCCTTAATAAGGATCATCTCACTTTAGACACATGCATATACTTATGACAAATATAACATTTACATATATACTTATCCATTTCTCATATCTACTTTTTCATAAAATGTTTCATTTCTTATCATATTTCATATACTTTTCGTGTCATCTTACATTTTACTTCTTGTTCTTGTAACCATATACTATCATCATAAACGGTGTATGGACCTATATCATGTGTAATATATTATATACATCTCATTTGCGTATACTTGTCATTTGCTTTTATGTTTTATGCCTGCATAAACCTTAGAAGTGGATACGGGAAAGAACTGTATGCACCCGAAGGTATTATCACTATACGAGACAATGATCTCTATTTGCATGACCCAAACGGGGCCACTATAATGATCCAAACGGGATCTATGTCATCGACCCAAACGGAGCCTCGATATCTATAAACTGTAGGCTATAGCAACTGTATCCTTATAGGCATGCCTACCTATCCAACTACCCGGTCATAAGCAGGCAATCAGTTTTATTATGTTTTTTTAACAACCTTTCAGGTATTAGAAAAAGTTATCTCATATACATGAATAATTGATATGTCATATACTTATGAGATATTATCGAATAATATTTTATAAACATTTATTGTACTACTTTGCACTTTTTCATATAACACAATTATAAGTGTATTCTCGTTAGCTTTCATATAACAATATATTTATATAACCTTTATAAAATTTCAGTTTCCATAACCAATTATGCGAAGCAGGTTCTAGGCGGGGTCCCGAGTCCATTTTATTTCTGATTTTGACCTGTCAGCGAGTTGTTAGAAGAATTGATCTTTAACTCAACCAGTATGTCTTAAGTTTCTTATGGTTCAAATATCATGTTATTTGGACTTTAATTTGGGGGATATGGTCTAAACATTCCGAACTTCTTCTAGACAATCTCCAGGAACAGAATATGAAATTGTGTCCTATATTTGAAAATTTTTTGGGAACATTAGAGACATAATTTAACCATACTTTCTTCACGAAAGTTGTTATCTCAGATGTCTAATTTGTACATAAATTTGAATTATCTCATTTGGATGAGTATAACTCAAGTTATGATTTAAACAACAGGAATTACTCCACTTCGGGGACGTTACAAAACGAATTTCAAGAGTTCCTTACTTTGGCCAATTTTCACAGATTCAATGAGGTCTAAATTTGGATATACTTATTTCAAAGAGATTTGTTCTCCTATAAGTCTAGTTTACCCATAAATTTGAATCACTCAATTTGGATGAGTGAAACTTAACTTATGGCCTAAGACTCTGCAAAACTGTTCGAAACTCAAAGCGTATCGAAGCGGAGCAGGTGACCGCGAGAGCTCGCTTTGGCCAATTTTAAGGTCTAATGGGATCAAGCCAGATACACTTATTTTAGAGTTTCCTATAGAGTATGGTTACTGAAGTGAAGTCTCGATTTGTAATTGATGACGGGCAAAAACTTGGGTTTTGGAAAAATTTTGGCGTCACACCAAAACCCAACATTTTCTCTATACAAATTTTTCCTTCATTGAGGATCACAACCAAACCAAACAATTCTATACCAAAGTTCCAAACACATATTTTCCATACACAAATTCTATACATATAATCCATAGTCATATTCCATACAAATAATTCCATACATTTGCTTTTTTTTTCTCCTTCCTTCTTCCTTCTTCTCTTCTCTTCTTCTTCTTCTTCTTCTTCTTCTTCTCCTTCTCCTTCTCTTCTCTTCTCCACGTATTGCCTAGTACTAAATGATGGGTGTTTCTCTGGACAACTGTTTGGCCATATCCTATTTTTGAGCCAATTTACTCATTTTTGCCTATTGGTCCTTCAACTCCATTTTATTTGCAAATATAACTTATTCTTATCTCTATATTAGCCTATAATCTTCTTATCCTTTGATTATGGATTGGTGATACCAATTGCCATAGATCTTGAATTAATTACGGATTTTTTGCTTATTTTATTTTTTAGCATTATTTTTATTTTGAAAAAAATATGTTTTACTTTTATTATACCTAAACATGTTGCAGCGTGGGAGTATGGTGGAGTGACCCTCCCATAAAAATTTTGTCCTCGAAATTCATGCAGATCCGAAAAGTTGAAGTGTAGCGCTTTATAGTTAGCCGCTCCCAGTAGCTTCTTCCCACACACCATGGTGTTGCTAGAGCACTTTCACTAACTGTACTTGCTTATTCCTCAACTGTTTCACCTCTCGAGCCAGAATAGCCTTTAGCTCCTCATCATATGAAAAATCTGCATGTACTTGTACTTCTTGCACTGGTAGTATGTGAGACTCATTAGAGCGGTATCTCCGAAGCATCGACACATGAAACATATCTTGTAATTTGGCCTTCCGGAGGGTGCCAATTGATAAGCTCCCTGGGGTATCCGTTTACAGAATCTCATATGGCCCGATGAACCTCGGACTCAACTTGCCTTTCTGACCAAACAGTAGAATTTTCCTCCACGGTGATACCTTTAAGAAGACCTTGTCTCCCACTTCATATTCAATATCTCTCCTCTTTAGATCGGCATATGACTTTTGTTGGTCACTAGTCGCCTTTAACCTTTGCCCAATAACTTGTACTTTCTCTTATGTATCTTTTACTTTGTCTGGACCAATCACCTTATGTTCATTCGACTTGTCGACATCTAGGGTTCTAGACAAAACTTAGGTAGCGGTGTCATTTTAATACTGCTTGATATTCTTTGTTTATGAGCAAATTCCATCAATGAATATGCTTATCAACTTCAGGAAATTCCATGACACGACCTCAAACATGTCTATCTATCTATCGTGGATACTGAGATGTTGTCTTGTGAAATTCAGTCTAGTATCAAGGCATTCTCAATTCCTTCCCGATCTCGATGTAAAACGTGGATATATATCTGACACAATAGACAACGGCATACCATACAATCGTACAATCTCTTTCACATATAACCGACTGATGGATCCGCATAGAATAGTCCATCTTGGCCGTTGTAAAATGGGCCACGTGGGCCAGTAACCTTATCTACTAGACATAGTCATGTTTGTATATTGAGGGTAAACCGACACAAAAATCCATCAATCGTTAGCCACATTTCCATTGTGAGGAATTGGAAGGGAGATTCAGCAATCTGTTGGGCATTGGTGTTTAGCTTTGACTTAACGACGCATTGAGCGCTGAACATGTGAATATGCTCTATCACGTCTCTTTTCATTATTTTCCACCAATAGTGCTATTTCAAATCCTAGTACATCTTATTACCTCCAGGATACATGGTAAACACCGTATTATGAGCTTCAAATAACAACATTTTCTTTAGCTCTTTATCATCTGTCACACATAATCTATTCTGGAAATATAAACTTCCAGCTTCTTTTACTGAAAAAAAAAAATGTTTTATCACCTTCTCTGACCATCTGTACCTTTTTCTGTAACTCTACATCATTTTTCTGCACACTTATCATCATTTGCATTGAAATTGGTTGCTGATGAGTAAAAAACTCATTGATTTTTAAATCCATTTTTCTGACCTATGTTACAATACGTTCTTTGATTTTATCGTAGAAATCTGAAACCTTACCAGAATTATATTTTCTGCAGGTTTCACGGCTGAGACTTGGCAATTTATGAAAAGATATATAGTAAGAGCGGCCGTCCACCGTGAACATGAAGTCGAGACAAGTTCTCAGTCAGCGGAATTTTGATCCACGGCGGTAGTAATAGTGCTCTAATTCAACATGGACATGTTATTTTGACTATTTATGAGAATTTATTATTATGATGTGATTGCATGTTTATTATATATAATATGTCATGATATTATTAATTATTCTAAATGTCCCTAATAGATTCATATACATAGTAACAATAAATTAAAGATTAGTAAAAGTTTGATTGATATTCATGGGATGAATATTGTATGAGATACCAATCAAATTTATATCCTATTTGTTGAGAGTAAATCATTAGACGGGCCCGTCTTGAGATTAATACATGGATCAAAGTCATAAGTTAATCTCTAATAGTTGTAATATTAAATCCTTTGGCAGAATCATTCATAGTTCTCAACATTAGGAATATTGTGTTTTGATATAGTAAATGTTGTCTTAGTAAAGATGACTATAAATATTATACTTGAATACAATGAGAATTATGTAGTGAGATATGAAGCGATTAAGATGGAATTTGTCCACTACTTATTATAAGAGGAATATCTGCGGGTCCCTGAAACAATTGAGACTGAAATGTCATGGCCGTGCTCAAGCGGACCAGATGAGTTCAAATGTATTTGTTTAGTCAATCTAATTGGGTTTCGAGTATCAAGGAGAATATAACGATATAGGGTTGACTTTTGTCCAAATGCATATTCTATCAAAGATAACAAAATGATTATGTCATTAGCTATATTAAAGGGTTTGTCTCGGATCATGAGCTTTCAAACTGCTTGGGTGGTCGTAATGTCTTCTTGAAGTAATGACAGCAGGAGATCAAATGTGATTTAGGCCTCGTCTGTGAGTGAACCTATAGGGTCACACATTAGGAGGGCAATAATAGCAGTTATGGTTTTCACTCTCTGTAGTAATTCAGAAAATAGTGAGATTATTTTAAAATTACAAATATGATAGTTGTTATTTAAGGTAGTGGTACAGAGAAAGTTTAAATTCGTGATTAAATCTATAATAAATGAAACCAATTTATTATATTTTCTTATTGGATAAGGGAAATAATGCGTAAGGGTTTTCTAATAAAAGGTTTTAAATATATATTAATATAAATTCGTTTCCTTATCGATAAAGATTTGAATTTAAATTGTTGTTATTATTTAAAAAAGTTTAAATATATAATAATAAAATTAGTTTCCTTATATGATAAGGATTTACAATTTTAAATTGTTATAATTTAAAGTTTTAAATATATAATATAAATAAATTCGTTTCCTTATCGATAAGGATTTGAATTTAAGTATTGTCTTAAAAAGTTTTAAATATATAATAATATAAATTAGTTTCCTGCTGGAAGTAAAAAGTTTAATTTAAATTGTTATTCTTCAAAAGTTTTAAATATATAATAAAAAATTCGTTTTTGAAAAAAAAAAAAAAAACCTAACAGCTTATATACCTATATACCTATATATATATATATATATATATATATATATATATATATATATATATATATATATATATATATATATATATATATATATATATATATGCTATATATATGTGAGACATATATATATATTTTTTTATCAGTGGTGCGTCTTTTACTCTAAGAACAACTAAAGCAGAGAGAGACCCTAATTCGTTTGAGAAAATGAGCTTTGGCTAGCGTTCAACGAGATGGTTCATTGGCTATTAGGTGTGTGGATACTTGTAGAGGGTGGTGGTTTCGAAGGCGGCACCTTTGAAGGTGTCGAATAAACCAAGACGTGGAGACTTTGAAGGCTTGGCGAATCGATCTAGAAGGAGTAAAGTTAGGACACCCTTCCTTCGGTTTTTATGAAGCGCGTACTGTTCTTGGTGGGTTAAGGGATAAAAATTTTAGAATTCATTTGCATTTATGTTTCCAATCAGTTGAATATTTTGCCGTAACAACCAGGATTTGAACAAGCACATGTTGCTACAAATCTTTTGAGCAGACCTCGAGGTCAATGAAAATTGAGGTCACAACAAGAAGTGATACTAGGGCCAAGAGACGAAAGCTGTTGTGACAAGAAACAAATGCGAGACGGAAAAAGCGAAGACAACTCTTGTCACTCACGGAAGCGATATGCCGTGATAAGGAATGGCCCCTTCATAAAGCGACCAGAATCTGATAGCAAAGGATTTTCAAGTTGAAACCTTGTTCGTGAGATGGAATCTTATTCTGGGTCCGCGACAAGAAACTTTGGTACGTGATGAGAAAAGTCTAGAGCGAAGACATTCTGCGGCAGAGAAAAGTTGTTGAGATAGAAAAGGGGTTTCAAAGAAAGATCTTGTCGCGACACCGTTCTGTATGTCGTGACACCGAAAGAAAACAACTCTAGCGCAACAGATAATTGATGTCACGATGAGGAATGGCGACAAAATACAAGCTGAAGACACTAGTTGAGGTTGCGACATTGATTTCATCGCTGAAACGTGAAAGCAGATTGAAAAGTAAAAACCATGTTTAACGACTAAGTTTGAGGAACAGCTGCAATAGAAAGCAAAGGTGAGAAAGGCAACCTTATTCGGTGCGACGCACTTTCTAGGTCTACGAAATAGTGGAATTGGTAAAAACTTGGGTTGTAGCGAGGCAGTTGGCAGTTGGGAGCCAGCGTACTATGGTAAAGTGGTGACCTACCTTTTTTGGTTAAAACAAAGAGTGTAACCAAGGGGAAGAGAAGCCTGACTTGGTTGCGACCTAAATTACATGTCACAACAAGGAACTAAACAGATCAATAGTTTTGAGTCGCAACCTGAATGAAGGCAGAAGACAATGGCGTGATGTCTGCGACATAAAGGCGTGACCAAGAATCAAAGTGGTGGCAGCGAAATTGTGTGACATGAAGAGTAGGTCGCGACATAGAACTTCGAGTAAAGGGAAGGATAGCAGTCCACGACCTTGGAACGAGGTCCGACACAATGCTTGGAGGCGAGAAAGATTGTCGCGCCAAGAATCGTAACTCTGCGGCCTTTAGAAACAGTCACGACATAACAATTTTGTCACGACAAAGATTTCGGAGAAGAAGGCTTCTAGCAAAACTCGTATCTCGGTGAAAAGCTTAGTCGCAGCAAAGAATCAAGGGGATGAGCAACAGCAAGTCGCGACAAAGCGGGTGACAACTAAATGAGAAGAGGCTACAAGAAGCGATGTTGTGATAGAGAAGTAGTGCGACCCTCTTGCCAAAAACAAAACAAAGAAGGTTGCAACAAGTAATTGAAGTCACGATAGACTTCACAGCTTCATGGCCCCTGAAGCTTCGATCAAAACCAAACTCCTTTAGGTCGTGACTTGAAGCGATGTGGTTAGACCATTGTTTGGGAAATCCACTTGAAGCCGAGGTGAGGCCCGATTGCTGGAAATGTATGAAATAGGTGTCTTTCGTCGGAAAAATGCTCTTAGGAAACCGAATCCTTGGGGATTGAAGAGGAGCTCACTTGTATATTTTAGAATAGATCGATTAAGAGTCATTTTTTATTTTTTTGTTTACGGATGCGAGGCAAATTATTTTATTGTGAAGTGGATCGTCATTGATCTCTTTCCAATTACTGCACCGGAATTAATGAAGTACGAAGCGATTTAAAATTAGGTTAACTCGGTTTATTATTACGATTACGATGGAATTTTTATCAATACTCCATTGTTGATTATTGATTAGTGTATTTGAGAAGCACAACTTCCGCGAAATGGATATGTTCGTGTTCTAGTATTTCACGCATAAATTGAAGAATTTCTAGATTTGGGATTTATTTTGTGTGTTCTTGAGCCCGAATTGTTCCCAATAAGTAATGTAGACCCTTTCAAGGGCGTATCTTGCTCTAATTCTAAGAGCCCTCACGGTGACACATGATGGAAATTCCTGAGAGCTTGGAACATTCAATTTGTGGGTATGTTAGACTACTATTGAAGAACTAAAGAGCTCTGAGTGTTCACTTCAATAAATTTCCAATTCACTCATAGTTGAAGTTGAAGGAGATTATTTATCAAATTAAATAATAAGAGATTTCACCTTAATATGATGGAACGATCTTGATCCCGTGTTAGCTGAGATCTAATCAAGGAAAAAGAAAAATCCATCAAATCTAAAGGAGGAGTCATCAACCAATTTGTAGAGGTTTTGCAATGGCCCAGACTTGGGGTGCAAGAAATCTGTAGTCTTAAAACATGGGTATGAAGTATTGAGAAAGAAAAATACCCGTATCTTATTAAGAGTGTTTTTGAATCTGAAGTAAGCCAGTTAGATCCTGTGTCTTTGAAGAGTGAGACTCTAATTAGTGAATTATGGGAGGAAATCCAAGTACATTATTAGGCATCTTTGACAAATCCATATCAAAATCGGATTGAAAATCGATAGTTATAATCTGCGAGAAATTGGGTGTTTTCACATGAGTTCATATCGGTGTTCATTTCTAGTAGAGAACTAATTCAATCTAGTTTATTTTATTTATTTTAATTCAAAATTTATTTTAACTAGAGGAATATAATATAGGATTATCTTGTATTTTAAATTCCAGTTTTCAAACACATTCTGAGAGGTGCAAAATAATGTGGATCGCAGTAGTTAGGGTAGAGTGATTTCAAAATTCCTTGTCAATCTGCGAAGGAATAATATTTGGACTTAACGTCAAATTTTACTACTTGTATGACATGTACTTGCAGTGTCTTAGACTAAACTCATTTTATAATTTGAAGACATAAAACCATTTTTCTAATTTTCCAAAGCGATGGCTTGATTTTGGTCCTGACTGCGGGGGTGTAAGGCTACAGTCAGGTGATAAAATTGAGTAATTTAGATCTATACATTAACTAAATAGAGTTTATGGCATCGTTAAGGATTAGAAAGAGTTTGAATAAATCAATGTTAAATGAGAAATGCTAATTTGGACATTTTCTTTATTTTATAAAAGAAATTCACAAAAATAGTTTGACGGCCGGTGTATAAGCTATTGATCTTTGAGCTTAAAGGATATATAATTTTATCTGCTGTTAATTAATCTCGATGTGTTTCCATTTAGGAAGTTATTTCATACGAGTCAAATCGTGATTGTTTCCTTAGATACTAAATTGGAAGAACATTTAGGGAACAGGAAGGTGATGCAAAAGCAGAAATTATGGCGGATGAAAGCATGGGTCGACAGGTTGAGCAACGATGTAAAGGGCTCAGATTGCAGATACAATGGAGGATTTACGGGACGATTATCGAAGAATATTCGACGGTTAGATAACTGTATAGAGTATTTAACAATTTTGGGTGAAACAGCCGCTGATCACCATGATGCAAACAAAATCAATTCTGAGCCATCTACGAAGATCTAATAATGAGCACGTGGGTAGATTCTCGGAATGGCATTACAGTTCAAACCGCGGTGTGAGACCAGAGGTGATCAAACTACATCTTTCTTTTCAAGCAGAATGTGCATTATAATATAAATCATTGCCTATATGTTCGGTTAATACATAGGAAAGGACAGGTGGAGGCTTACTGGCGAGATTTTTCCCTAGTCACTCCATATTATTAGAAAGAAGGAGATCATTGAGTTCAAACATAGGGAGGATGAAAGCTTATATCTTGCTGGGAAGGTCTGAAAGGTTGTTGAAGAGGTGCCACATGCATGGCATGAACATGAAGACCCCGAATGGATATTGTCTACCACTCCCTGAATGATACCTCTAAGGGTATCATAGATGCAACTGGCGTGGGGCATTTAAGCGAAGAAGTGCAGAGAAGCCCGAAGTAGTTGATAGGGCGGCGAATCTGACATGAAGCTGTCACGAGGCTTGGTGTGACAACGAGCAAGGGAGTGGGGTCGTGGGCTCAAATAAAATGAAGCTGCTATGGAATGAACTTGATGCGATAATACCTGAAGTTGGGGAATCGAAGAAAGAATGCACTATGCTCATGAAATCGGAGCAGTGGGAAGAGATGGAATCAAAAGAAGTGATGAGGGACCAATTGATGAGGATCTATCCAAGTTGAGGAGGCGATTATTTGAATGAGCAGAGAAGCTACCATTTGAGCCTAACCTTAACTTGCACACACACACACCAGCGTTGAGGGCCGTGAGAACTTCTCATATGGTGGAGGGGCATCCTGGGGCACAGGCGTGGGCAAGGTTTTGTGAGGATATAATCACCAAGGTTCAAGCGATTAGTAGCAATGAGGAGAGAATAGAAATGAATATCAAAGGTCGAGAAGAGGGACTCAGTCCTTTGAGGAAGCCAATCGCTGCTATGATTCATGGAGGCCATAGTATTAAGCCTCCGTGAGCAAAAAAAATTTGAGTTGGAAACTTTTAAATCCAGCACCTGAAATTTTGGCAAACAACAATGCTTCACTCAGAACATGGAAACACGGGTTGGGCGGCTGGCCTCGACCACAACGAAGCAGACCGGATGCTCACTAATGACACGGAAGAATCAGGTGCGCTGGCAGATCCAGTTGAGGAGTGGCAAGGAATTGAGCAATAATAGAGCATAAAAGAAAGAAAAGACTAAGCAAGAAGAAGAGGAAGAAATTGGGAGAAAGAATAGAAGCGGTTCGAGAGTTGGTATAAAGCGAGAATAAAGTGCAAACTAAGCGCTGGAAAAAGCGCTGAACAACAGCGAAAGAAAAGGTTGATCACATGCACTGCGGTTCCTTTCCCTTGAAGACTTGAAGGCAAGAGAGGAACAATTTTCTAAATTCTTAGAGATTTTCAAAAGATAGAAATTAACATTCCCTTTGCGGATGCTATCACTCAAATGCGAACTATGAAAATTCTCGGGGATATATTGGGCAAAGAAGAAAATTGTTGAGGAAGGGTGGTGAGCCTAGCTGTGACATGCGGTGTAGTTATTCGAAGAACTTTACCAGCTAAGATGAAGAAGACCTTGGTAGTTTACCATTGCACAATTGGAAATATGAATTGAAAGCTTTGTGTGAATCAAGTGAGCATCGACTTGATGCCTTAGCTCAGTGATACAAGGTTAAGTTTAGGGGCCTCGGCGACAATTACCTTTACCAAATGGCTAATGAGTCGATACGCGAAACCGAGAGGGGAGTCCTTGAGGATGTCTTGGTCAAGGTGAAATTCATCTTCTCCATGGATTTGTTGTCATGAAAATGGAAGAGGACACGGGTTCTGCGCATTAGGAAGCCCTTCATGCCATGGGGCACATGGGGTGAGTGTACGTGAGGTGAGCTAACACGAGTGGAAATGAAGCAGTACACTTCAACCTCAACAAAATCTTAACATAGTCTGATGTTAATGAAGAAAATTATATGGTTGTAGATAAAATTAGTCCCATCAGTTTTGAATTGAACTCTTATTGTAACATTCAGCATTCTATCAATGAAAATGAGATGAATTTCCAGTATCTTAAGAGTGTTGATTATGAATATTTGCTGCATTCCAATTGCAATATACAAAAACAATCTTGAGTTTGGATAGAAAGCGATAAGAAATTCATCTGACAAGGAAAAGAAAACATGGCCCGAGCAAGAAACCAGTACAAAAGGGTTAATATTGAAAGAATTGCCTAGTTATCTAAAATACGCTTTCTTAGAACCAGAAAAAGCAAAACCAGTGATTATATCAGCTGCATTGTCTAAATGAAGAACATAAGTTGTTAAAGATTCTAAGGAAATACTAGGGGCGATTGAATTGATTGAAGATCTCGAGTATTAGTCATTCTATTTGCATGCACAAAAGTGCGGTATAAGATAATCTGAGCTTGATTGAACACGAAGAGGTTGAATCCGATGTGAAGGATGTTGTAAGAAAGGAAGTGTTGAAATGGTTAAATGCGGGTTTCATTTTATGCAATGTCGAGACTGACCCTTGGGTGAGTGGAGTTCAGTGGTTCCCGAAGGGTGGATTCATTGTGATCGGGAATGAAACTGTTCCTATAAAAGCTGTGTGAGGATGGAGGGTGTGCATAGATTCTGAGAAAATTGAATACTCTGACCGAAAGGATCATTTTCCCTTACTTCATTGATCCGGATGTTGGATAGGTGGCGGGACACCCTCACTTCTACTTTCTTGATGGATATTGGATATAACCAAATTATATTATGCACACGAGGACGGAGAAAACCACTTTCACATTACCCTATGATGCTTTTTGCTTTTAGAAGAATGTCATTTAGGTTATGCTAATGCTCTTATACATTTCAAAAGATGCATGATGTCTGTGTTCAGTTTGGCGAGGGAGGAGTTGGAGATATTCATGGATGACTTCACAGTTTATGGATCCAATTTTGAACATTTCCTGCAAAATTTGGGGACAGTACTTCATAGGTGCCAGGACAAGAATTTAGCCTTGAATTGGGAAAAATGCCATTTTATGGTAACAGAAGGTATTGTCCTTGGACACAGAATTTCTATAAGCGATTTGAAGTGGACCCAGCGAAAGGTTTCTATTATAGAACTCTTTTACCACCTACAACTTGATGCAAAGAAGTAAAGTTTCTTGGGACATCTTGGTTTTATAGAAGATTTATCGAGACTTCTCAAAATTGCAAAACCATTATGTGGTATTGGAAAAGGATGCGAGTTTAATTTTGATGAATCTGCTGATCTTCATTTGAAGAGATCAAATCAGTTAGTTAGGCTCCCGTCAGCGAAATCGATTTGGAATAATAAATTTGAGATTATGATATTGATGCCGATTGATTGTCTGATAGAGATTTGTATTAGGATAGAAAAATGACAAGATGTTTAGGGCCATATACCGTACCAGTAGAAAACCTTGATGAAGCTCAAGAGAAGCTACTTCGACTCTTTGAAAAGAGATGTTGGCTATGGTATTTGCACATGCCAGAAAAATTCGGGCCTTATATATTGGGATCCCGTGTCATCATCCCATACGGTCATGCTTCATTAAATGTTGATGACAAAGAAAGAAGATAAGCCAAGACTGATAAGATGGGTATTGTTACTACAGGAATTTGATGTAGAGATCAAGGACAGGAAGGTTTGTGATAATGTGATAGCTTAAAACTTGTCAAGAATTGAAAAGACTACTTTAAAAGAAAAGGGAACAAAATTAGCGAAGCTCGGATGACGATTATTCAGTTGTCATTCAATCCTGCCACAATTTATCTTGACGTATATGAGATTTTCTAGCTTGTGGAGTTATGCCACGAGTGAAATTACTGACAAGAAGAAGTTAGGGTAGTGACATATTCTATATGGGATGATCCGCTGTATTAGATGAGTTGATATGATAATCGGGAGGCGTGTGCAGAGAAGTGAGCAGGTAGAATTTTATATGAATGTCATGCATCGCCCATATGGAGGACATTTTGCGAGAAACCAAATAACCCATAAGGAATTCTCCAATTAAATTTTATTGGCCTACCATATTCAAATATTGTTTAATTAGGTTAAACTTTGTGATCGATGCGGAAGTGGAAAGCTATCAGTGGAAGGTGTAAATGCCTGAAAGTGTCTTCACAGTGGTCTGAGAATTTTTGATGTGTGGGGAATCGTTTCATGGGACCTTTTCTATCTTTGTTTGGGAATGCGTACATACCCACACAGGCGTGGACTATGTTCAAATGGGTGGAAGCAACGACTTGTCTAAAAATGATGTTCTTAGTTGGGATTCTTACAGAGAAATATTTTGAGCAGATTTGGGGCACCCAGAACTGTCATAAGCGATGGAGGGAGCCATTTTGCAAACAAGGTGTTTGAGAAACTCATGAGAAGGTATGGAATCAAACACATAATGAGTCTAGCTTATCTACCTCAAACAAATGGGTAAGCTGAAATTTCCAATAGGAATGCGAAGATTCTTGAAAAGGCGCCAAGTTCCGGCATAAAGAGATTGGTCTCTAAAGCTTGATGATGCATTGTGGGCTTATAGAAGTGCGTATAAAACTCCCATTGGAATATCCCCATACAGAATTGTCTATGGTAAACCTTGTCATCTCCCTCTTGAATTGGAATACAAAGCAATGTAGGCCATCAAGAAGTTGAATTTTGATTTTAAGGCTGCAAAGGAAGAAAGATTACTCTAACTGAATGAATTGGAATAGCTAAGAAATGAAGCTTATGATAATGCCAGAATTTACAAAGATAAAACAAAGAAATGGCATGATCAGAAAATTTTTAGAAGGGAATTTGAGCGGAGATCAGAATCTGATATTCAACTCGGTGAAGCGTTTCCAGGAAAGCTTAGATCAAAATGGAGTGGTCCTTATATAGTTGATAGGCGGAAAACGCGGTGTATAAAATACCAGCCTATGTCTTGTAGTCTGCGCTTAAGCTAGTGGTATAGTGTACTTTGAGATGCGGATATCGATCCACGGGGGACGGTGTATTGACTAAAGGTTCTGCTTTTTAGATAATATCGAAAGATGACCCTGGGAGAAATTGACTATGTAAAGATTACCTAAATATTGAGTTCAATTAAAGTATTGGTTTTGAAGCCTAGGGTTATATCTCCCCTGTCACATTGATGGTTAATATTCTAAATATGTTATTATTGATATATTTTACAATATGTCGATAGGCGAGGTGATCTTTTACACAAGGTATCCTCTCTCGAGTATATCAGCCTATTTGCGAATAGAATGGGTATCTCTATCCCGACTCAGTGATAGAAATGCATTAATGTCTAACCCGAATTGCCACGCCGAGGTTGGAATGTTCTGGGAATCGGCGAAATCTGCTACCGGATCACAGAATACCCTCATCTCTCGAATCTCGGATCTCCGATTGTAATTATGCCAATATTGGCGAGACATGACTATACGATTAAATCATAGGCATAGAATGGTTACAACATATTGAAACGATAAGCTGAGATAATATAAAGTTTCAAACTTTTTAATCCATGAACATATGACAAGGTTCGATATAACCCAAAAATAGATCTAGAACATCATGAATGAAAAAGAGAAAATGTTTAGAATTAAAAACATCATTCTCTATCGAAAATATCCGAACAATGAAAGCGATTGAATCGGGCGCTTCCTCAAGTCACATTGTCCTTTCTGTGCGCTGCAGGTCCGTTGCCCCAGTTAAATGCGCCTCCGATGCAATTTACGACCATTCGTACTTTAAATGATGGGGTCGCGATTTTGGTGGCGTCGCGGCGTGGTGGCGTGCGGCGATGGTGCTGTCGCTGACGTGGTGGCGGTCGCGGCGGTGGTGGCGTCAGCGGCGTGGTGACGTCGCGCTGACGTGGGAAGCGTCAGCGGCGTGACCGGTCACTTCCTTGTTTGCTCCTCGTTGTTCCAGCGCTTCCAAGGCACTCTTTCACGCTCAGTAGACCTATAACCACACCGGACACCAAATCGGGGATCTGGCAAAACTGTAAATTACTTATAAAACTCGTGTGAAAATGAAGAGCGACGAGTGTAAGATGAGTGTTTAGGCACTCATCACGCCCCGAAACTTAGTTTCTTGCTTGTCCTGTGAATGACTAAGCAGGAACTACCTCTATGGACGACAGACTCACACAAACGTAGTAATGCACATGTTGAAAAGTAGGATCAATTTGGCGGTACGCTCCAGTTTGCTCGGCGTTCGAAAATGCATGCGGGTATTTGACTTTCGGTAAATTCGGTGAGATAGGTGGAAGTGACTAAGTCATCAAATCCCGTAGTGTCGCCTTTAAAATCCACATGTGCTTATAATAAGTGACCTCCGGTATATGCCTAGGTTCGAGTACCCCAGACACCAAGTTCAATACTGTTGGAAAAGCGGTAGAAAGGATAGAGGCACCCATTTTATTCATGTCCGGCTTCACAAACGTCTGCCGTGCCTAAAACAAATGGAAGAATATCTAGTGCGAAGTTTTAGTTAGTGTTCACATGCGGGAATCGGTGGTGACTCCCCACCGAGTTGGTTAAAGGGCACCGAGCATTCAATTCCTTGAGCCGAGACACTCAACGAACTTCGAAGGCCTAGGTTGCGTAGATAGTCCATCTTACATCCCATGTGGCAGGCGGTGGGGAGTCAAATGACTCGGCAGTTGGCTCGGAGCATTAGGCTTTGATAGGCCCTTGGGCCATGCGGGATTCGGATTGGATGATCCAGCTTATTCTCTATGCATATACTATTTTGTCATATTTCTTTTTCTTTTTCTCTTTTTCTATTGTTTTGTATTTTTTTTTTTTTTGGTTGGGGCTCGATGGCAATCCTCTTGATTAAGTGACCCCATCACTCAAAATGGATTCGAATCTCTGGAGTTGTGATCGAACTTTGGTAGATTAGTTCGGCACCTATGCATACTCGAGAAGTCAGCGGAGTGTGTGGTGTGATAGGGGTCTTTGAGAGCTGGTTTCTTGACTACCGAGATTAGTTCGCTGCTTGGCACTACCCTGTTGACCTAGTGCAGGAACATCGAGCAAATGTATGCATTTGAACAAGTCTATAGTGAATTCAATCCAAAAATGATCCTCAATATTCAACGCCCAGCACACATATACATGATTATTACGTAAAGAATGTCCTAAAACACCTGAAACGAAACTAACACGTGACTCACTCCCAAACATGAAAGTGTGATCTGAAAATAAACTAAAACTAAACCTAAACACCATGACTCTTACGCATGAAATACTAAAACGAAACACAACTAATATGCAAGTTACACTAAAAAAGAGCTACATACTACTAAAACCAAAACAACGATAAATAACAAAACATAGTACCGATCTTTGCATCCACCCCCAGACAAAATATCGGTGTCCTCAGCGGTAAGATATAAACAATAGAGTAAAGGGGACTCCTGAGATCCAATATATGATTGGAGGTGGTGGAGGAGGGAGTGGTGAAAACCGGAAGGCTAGGCGAGATGGGCTGCATAATTTGCTTCTTTGTGAAGAATGAGGCACGATTAGGCGGGAAGCTATCTACGTCGGCCGCAGCGAGGGCCTCAGAGATCTGTGAGACGAGGGCGGTGCTCGGGTCTGTCGAGTCACGTCAAGCGCTCGGTGAGGGGAGAAACCGGGTCCTCGAATTAAGGAAAGATTTGGGAGGGAGGCTGCTGTGGCTGGCGGGTGGTGGTGGAGGTGGGTGGGACGGGAGCGGGCAGTGCCTACAGCAGGGATCGCCCGGGGATCCATAACAGGCAGATACTCATAAAGCTCGTCTCGTAGGGGCTGCGTGGCCAGATCTTGACCCTCGGGTTGGACAGAGGTGTGTCAGCAGTAGATATTGCCTTGATGGGATGAAGCCAGGCCTCATTGTCGTCTAAGGGCACCGAAACATTTCTGTAAGCGAATCGAAGGTGTCGGGTTCATCTTTGCATCCGGTTATGGAGAGTAGCATCCTCGATAACGCGCAACTTATCGAAGGGTATACGTAAAATGGCATAGTTGAGAGCGGCCGCGTGGCGATCCGCTTCACACCGTTCGTCGTCCGGAATGAGGCAGCGTGATGAAGTGATGCAGGATATGGGAATGAAGGCGAATGCTTGGCCTTGAAATTAATAAGCATGACACTTAATGATTCTCCATTCCTGACCATTTGGTGTCCGTATAATCTCGGAATTTAGTCGAGTGCTCGCGGAGCGTCAGGCGGCTCGAAGGACAATACTCTAGGTACAGCTAATAACTATTGATGCGACCAGCGATCGACCCGATATACCAACCTGTGACTTTCTTCAAGACGCTGGGAGGCGGGTGGCGTGAACTCGCACACTTACACTCATATTTCTTGCCGGATGAGGTGGTTGGCCCTGAGGCACGCCATCCCTTAGCCATGATTGTCTTGCGGAAGGAGATCAGCGAGGTGGTAAGAAACCATACTCATGATGAAGGATCGGTTTTCTGAAATGATGCGAAGCCGTCCCGCGACTTCGAATTCGCAAACCGCGAGGCATCAAATGTAAGTCGGGTCCTCGAAAGATTCAGGCTAAGCAGCGAGCAATTTTGCCTCTTGCGGATATATTGTACTAGGAGACACGTGGTGTGGTACGAAATTGCTGACTGCCTCGACTCAGACAAAACCACAAGCACCTAGTGTGCACTAAAAGAAATCGAGTAACTAATGACGAGATGACTCAAAATCCTAAATAAATGACCTACCGCTAGACTGCAATTACTAAAAAGAGCACTATTAGACCCAGGAGCCCACCCTTGAGTACAAGGGTACTGCAGAATCGACCAGTAGAGCCCAGAGCACAGTGAAGTACCTAATGACCGGAGCCCGGGAAGGGTGGCTCATTAGGAACACAATGGGGGTCGGAGGAGCAATGGAAGACCTCAGGCCGGTGGAAACAAGGGCTCAGGCAAGTCCAGGTGACGGCTGGTGCGCGAAGCCCAGGGTTTCAATTTGGAGTATGATATGAGACAAACGAAATATGGGCTGATCTTGGGCTTAAAACAGGGTGACGTCGCGACGTGCGGGGTCACGTCGCGACGTGACAGAGAGCTTCACTAGGCAACGTCGCGACGTTGTAGGCAACGTCGCGACGTGACAGAGAGTGGATTTAATCCCGCTTGGCGGCGTTGGAAGCCCGCGTCGGGCGTGACGAATAGTAAAATGGCGACAGCGGCGTGGGATAAGCGTCGCTGGCGTGTGAGAGGCTTGCAAATCCACGTGTCGCGGCGAAGACCGTGCGGCCCGTGGCGGTGTTAATTGGCGTCAGCGAAGTGGCTTCTGCGTCATGACGTGAAAATACGTCCAGCGACGTGGAGGTGATAATTTGGCGTCGCGTGTGAGGGAGGGAGTGATAATTTGGCGTCGCGGCGTGGGAGATCCGCGTCGCGGCGTGGCTGAAAAAAATTGACATATTGAAGATTTCACTTGAACATAGACCTCTCTCGTACTTGTGACTCTATGGCTTGTAAATTAGTTGGGCAGATCCCTCCCATTTGCATCGCGCATCACGAAGTAAGCAGGCAAGCGAAATGCGATCCGCAAATACGAAGCGAAACCTAAAATGAAATAAACAATGGGAACTTGGGCCAAACAAAGGGAAAGTTCCAAGAACAGGTTGCCTCGAATGGTATGTTTAATGCGTTAGCTTCGGCGACCACGAATCTCAATGTGCTCTATCACGTGCGAGCTGAAATGTTTCGCATCCCTGTAATGCTCACACCCCATGCTCAAGGTGGATGAAATATTCTTCTGTTCACACCATTGCACCTCTCGGTGTCTCTACGTGCGGTCTTGAAACATCACGAAGTTTTTGCATCTCCTTACTGACATCTCCGGAGTAGTGAGGATTCAGGGATATTTTCATTGAGTCATTATCTGGATGCTTCTGAAATTGGAATACATGGAAAGTAATCTCGTCTCCTTGGACTCTCAATTTGAGCTCACCTTCTTGCACATTGATTTGAGCTTTTCCAGTAGCGAAGGGTCTAGAGTATGATGGGAGCGGTCGTCTTCCTCGTATCAAGAATGACAATCTGGCAGTAGAGACCAATTACAGACTTTACAAGGACATTTTCGATTATACCACGAGAGATATTGGTATGACACATCTGTAAAATTCTGTGATTATGGTCGATTCAGTTCTCGAAGCTTTATGCAGAAACGCTCAGCGGCATCAAGTTGATCTTTGCTCCCGAGTCACCACGGGGCTTTTCCGGATACCGGTTCCCATGAAACGGTATCAGCAAAGCCACCGGGGATCTTGTAGTTTTGGGGGAAGCTGCTTTTGCCGGGATGGCCTTTGCATTCCTCGGTTAAAGAGCGATGGTCCATATTCCTCCGACTTCTTCTTACTCGCCAGATCTTTTCATGAATTTCACATAACTTGGCATGTTCTCGGTCTTACTCACGAAGGTATATTAATATCTTGGCTTCTTGAAGATGTGAGGCTTTGCAAATTGCCTACAACACCTTTCTTCAACCCTGCGAGATCTGAGGTTGTGTGACAGGTTCATTTGTTTTACAATACGTTTCTCGGTTCTTCCACACACTTTTATTATCCTTGGTACACTCTGTGCTTCGAGGTTGCTCGTTTTCATCGGTCTTCGGGATGCTTTGGTCTTGTTCCTTAATTTTCAATTCTCTTACCACTAGTTTCGGCTCTGGGGTTTCCAACTCTTTTCCACTCCTTAGAGTGATGGCCTTCTGATACTCTTTCCTTCTCCTCCCTAGGGTTTACCTACATGGTGCTTGGTAGTGAACCACATTGCCTTTACATCAATGGTAGCCATTTACGACATCTGTACCTCAATTTCTCAAATCTTGCAAACAGTTGTTCAATTGGGCAGCTGTTCTTATAATCGCCTTTGTCTCATTCATAAAGGTAGTGTGAGAGTGAGCATCTGTCTGAGAGGCACATTGCAAGTCCTTTTTTCGACCAAAGTGGTTCACTAACCGGTTGACCAGTATTGTTCGATTATTCCTCCGTCCATACCCTTGATTGTTCGATTGTTACGATTCGATTATTCGCCATCGCCAGCGCCAATGGTCGATAATTTGTTTGTCTGTCCTTCTTTGCGTGGCCGACTCGATTAAACACGGACACATGCTGGGCTTGCTCCTTGCTTAGGGTTTCGGTGGCGGTCGAGCTATTATGCTGCCTCCCGCAATTCACATAACTCCGTGGATTAGTTTGTATAGTTAGCGGTTCCTTGCTTTGTCTATTCAATGCTTAGTCGGTTGTGCCACATGATTCACGGGTTGTTTAGGACCTCGTGCTCATTGCCACCGCGTTCGCGGTGTAGCCTTCTCTCTGAGCGATTGAGTATTGGTCGGCGGCGTCTTCTAAGATTTCATAGGCTTGATGCATTGGTTTTCTTCCTCGGTGCTCCTCACGTTTGGCGTGATCATTGCTTTCGAGGTTGCATTTCTCGGGCCAAGATTATAGAGGTGTGGACTTGCATCCATCTGGTTGAAAGTCAGGTGGTGTGGGCCCAACTGTGATAGTCGTGAAATACGTCAGTACCTCTGCCGGGTTCTCCCCCTCAATTTGTCCAAAGGTATTGATCCTCTTGCACCGAGTTGTGCAATTTTTCGTGATTAGGAAGAACTTGGTGAGAGATTTTTCGCACAAATCGTTCCATGTAGTAATGGAATCAGTGGTTGGCGGATTTAACGGTGTTTGGCTCCTATCTCCCAGTGAAGAATTAGAGCAGCCAAGTAACCTTAGAGCTTCGCCATTAACTTTCAGTTATACTTGATGAGTATATCAAACCCGAGGAAGTTAGTCAAATGCATGTTCGGGTTCTCATGGGGTAATCCATGGAACAAGATGATACGACGTCATCTTGTGGCCGACGATTTAGGTGTTGCTTGAATAGGTGATGCGTCACGATGGTATGCGAACGACGGTGGGGTGGTAACACGAACTCGTCTAATAACATGAAAGGATCATCTAGGTTTGTATAATTGGCTGGTGGCAGTTCCTTAGTGATTCCCATTCCGGCCTCTCTGTGGTTCAGTCTGTTCAATGCCAAGATTTTGATCTTCATTATTTTCCATGGTCGTTCGGTTTCTAGATAATTCATTTCTCTGTTCTCAGTAATTTGTGCGAGTTCTTTACGGCTCGAGGATCGAACAAATGTCAGTTAGCTTGATCGATGTAGCATGTACTTCTTGAACCTATCTTACTTGATAACACGAACCAATAAACGGATTACCCGACACTTGTAAAAATAAACAAAAATAAAGAAAATTTAATTAATATCTAATTGCGTAATTCTACATGTCAATCTAAACTTGTCCGTGGCAGCGCAAAAAACTTGATAGGCGGAAGCCTTGTGTATAAATACACGCCTATATGCGCAAGTGCACGCTTCGCCCCAAGTAGTATAGTGTACCTAAGTACGGATATCGATCCACAGGGACAGGTGTATTGACTACAAAGGTTCTGCTTTTTAGATAATATCTGAAAGATGACCCTAGGAGGGAATTCAACTATGTAAAGATTACCTAAACTATTGATTCAATTAAAGTATTGGTTTTGAAGCTAAGGTTATATCTCCTGTCACATTCAATGGATTAATCTTCTAAATATGTTATTATTCGGTATATTTACAATATATCGATAGGCGAGGTGATCTTTTCTGCAAAGGTATCCTCTCTCGAGGTATATCAGCTGTTCGCGAATAGAATCGGGTATATCTACATCGACTCGATATTAGAAATGCATTAGTATCCCCAGCTTGATTGCCACCTTCGGGTTGGGAATATCTCTATTTAGAATCGGCGAAGTCTGCTCTGCGGATCACCGAATACCCTCTCTCTCGAATCTCGGATCTCGGTGTAATTATGCGATATTTGGCGGACATTGACATGCAGTTAAATCATAGGCATAGAATAGTTCTGACATATTGAGCAATAAGCTGAATAATATAAAGTTTCAAACTTTAATCCATGGAACATATGACAAAGGTTCAATATAACCACAGAAAATAGATCAGAACATCATGAATGAAAGAAGAAAATGTTTGAATTAAAAACATCATTCTCTGTCAGAAAATATCCAATGATGAAGCGAGTGAATCGGGCAGCCCTCGATGCGTGTCCTGCGCTCGATTCATGCCCCAGTTCGTCGCCTCAGATACCACTAATTTACGAGCCATTCGTGCTAAATGATGAGGTCACGGTTTTGGCGACGGTCGCTGACGTGGTGGCCGTCGCGACGTGGCGGCAATCGTGACGTCGCGGCGTGGTGGCGTCAGCGACGTGGGAACAATCATGGCGTGGCCGGTGCTTCGCGCACGCTCCTCATTGTTCAAAAGCGCTCCATGTCTTACGCTCAATGAACTGCTGACCACACGGTTTTAAATCAGGATCTAGCCACAAAAACTATAAAATTACTATAAAATAAATGTGAAAATGAAAGAATGACGAGTGTAAGATGAGTGTTTAGGCACTCATCAATAGTAATATGAAATCTGACCTTTGGGACGGTGACATTGAAAACGATAAAGAAGAAAATTTTCAAAGTGAATGAGTCGGAGATTAAAGCATTACCTTGGAGGAAGATAATTGTGAGAATATCGGGTTATGAGTTAAGAAGAATTTTGTTGATCTGAGAATCGTAAGCGACAAGTCCATTAAGGACTGAAAATTGGCGACTTACGTGGGAAGCGACCCATATAATATTTTATTTTATAACATAGTCAATTAATGTGTTAAACTTTAAAATTTTAGTTAGACTTGTGTGTTGTTCTCTTGTTTAAAATTTTTGAGTGTTTTGGTCGATGAGACCCAAACTGGACATGGAGTCTTCACTTATTGCTTCGAGTATGCACCGCAAGAGGCATAAGAGTATAATGCTCTCTGATTAATATTTAATTTTTTTTAGAGAATGCATGATTGAAGTTTGGGGGAATTGGATTTTCAATTCAATATTGAATCTTATGCTTTGATGAGTTGATTTGTTGAACATTTGAATGATGCATGGTTCTTGTTTGAATTGGGTTTCTTGAATGTTATACATGTTTTTACAAGTATGCCTTGGGTGAAGTGAGTCAATCAAAGGAGACTAGAAGTTGCAAGAAAATAGGGATAAAACATTGTTTATAGGGCACCAGAGTACCACAGGTCGAAAAACAGGACTTTGGAGGTGTGACAAGGGTTCCTAAACTTATAACATGTAGGAACTAGGAATTTCGTGTCATGACATAAGCCTTATTGTTAAGAACAAACTCAGGTCGCAACATTATTTCCTGGGTCGCAATAGAATGTGCGAACCTAAATGGCGGAGTGTAAAGACACGGTGTCGTGGCGGTCGTGTGTTGCGACCGAGACAGCGAGAAAGAAAGAGTATCATAGTGACATCAATTTTATTTGTCAAGACCACATTCGTAGTAGCGACAAACCTAAGTAGGCCGCGACCTGGATTGTTTAAATCACAATAATTGTAGTTTTAAACGTTACGTGTAGTGTATGTAAAGAGAGGTACTTATTGTTAACCGATTAGTGTTAGGACTTAGACACATTAATGTTGCGACCTCCATAAAACAATGATATCATTGGGCCATCAATAAGAAAAGGTTGAAGCGAGTGACCATTTTTTCTTACAAGACTTCAATCTAGTTAGTTTCTCACCCGATCTTCATTATCTTTCTCTGTAGAATGTCAGAACTACAGATTCGAGTACTCGAAATGACTTGAAACCTCTTGATGGTGAAAACCGGAACCTTGTTTTCCCGATATGAGTGAGATGATGAATGAATATCACTCCATGGAATGGAAGAGGTTTCTGGGACACCGACACCAGGACAATCATACGAACCAAAAGCTGGCACAGTAGGAGAATTATTGAGGATGGAAGGAAAGCAAAAAGATAGAGATCGGTGAGGCCAAAATGGCATAGCAGAAGGTGATAAGGACTTGCATCTTTGAGGCTCATCTTTATGAACAATTGGTATTTGTTGATAAGGGTTTTATCAAGCGAGAGGGGTTTGACTAATTTCCCCTTTTGAGGAGATAATGAAAGAAAGGTTGGAATTTCTTCTATAAGCACAGCCCCCAACCGTTGCTTTGTGAGAGAAATTGTAACACCCCGAAAATACCTAAATTTTTTATAATAAAGGGTATTATATGTGCAGATATAATTAGACCAACTTGGGTATTTTCACAGAATTGTTAGATGAATATTGATTAAATAATTATATGCTAAAATAAGAAATTTATTAGTCAGAAAATAAGCTTCAGTGAAAAAGAGAAAAATATGGAAATGGCAAAAGTAGAGGACCTAAGGGTCAATTATAAATAAGTTTATATGTCTAGAGTAAATTAGGAGAAATAAATGAGTAGGGAAAATAATAGGAGACTTAAATGAAAAGTGTAGAAATGGAGGTTTAAAAATAAAAAGAAATAAAGAAAAAGAAGAAAAAAAAAAAAAAAAAAATCAAGGAAAGGGCATGTGGCATGTAGGAAAAGAGGGAGGAAGTTTCCTCCACTGCAAATACGATTAAGGGTGAGCCATAAGAGAAAGAAAGGAAAAGGAAAAGAAGAGAAAGAGAGGAAGAAGAGAAGAGAAGAAAGAAGGAAAGAAGAAGAATCACGGGTATGTAAGCAATGTGTGTATGGAACTTGTTACGTTAGTATGGGGAAAAGTATCGATTTTTTTAATACGTCGTATGGTTGTCTAGTTTTGGTATAGAAGAATAGATATATAGTTTGGAACCCTCTATCTTGTGTATGGTTTGGGTTTAGGAAACTCCCGAACTCATTTCTTGTTAGAGTTGAGTTGAGAAGAGGCTGCAAGGCTCCTATAGATGTATTTTTAGGAAGGTGCAGTTCTGATTTGAACGAAAAATTTCCCATTTTGATCCACAAGCATTATCCGGACCTTATAACTGATTTTGGAAAAAACAGAAATTTAGATTGAGTCCCTTCTAGTAAATTGTAGCCACATGCGTGAACTTGATTTTAGGCTTTGAATTTCTCGGTCGGACCTCTGCCAGCTAGAAGTTATGGCCCTTTTTCCTGGATAGTGCGGCTTCGGCCATCTGGCTCGGCCGGTGCACCTCGGCGGTCACACTGGGCCGATGACCACCTCGGCAGGTGAACCTCGGCTGATGCACCTCGGCGAGTCGATCATTTCGGCCCAGTGGTTATTAGGTTTGTTCACGTGTGACCTCGACTTTGGAGAATTGTGCTATTGATAGACCTCAGTTTTGGGTGTTCTTAGACTACATGGAAAGCCCGTTGAGTCGATGGCCTATTCATATTCCTATAGAGGACAATGGGTGAGCTCAGACCGGGTCGGATAATGAGCTAGGACGGGTCAGGACACCTCGGCGGTCGGTCGACTGCTCGGTTTGGAGATTCTAGCGTGACCTCGGCCGAATGCTCATAACTTCTTCGTCGAGAGAAAGAGAAGACTCCGTTTTGGAGTGTTCTTGGACTCTATGGAAAGCCCTTCGAGTCAAGATCCATCTATATATATCTTGTTAAAATTGGAACTCAAATTAAACTCAAAATCAATCCTAATAACCAAAACCACTTCTTGCGCTAGAATAATATTGTTCTTTAATGGTTTGGAATGAGAGTGAAGCGAGAAGGAAAATCAATGGGTTGAGATTCAGGGTTGATCAAAGTCACAAAAGATTTTAGGTTTTTCTGCCAACTTCTATTCCTCGTTTCTAAGTTTTGCATGTTTGTTCTATTTTTCCTATTCTCGTTTCAATATTTGAAATGCTTGTTCTAGTACTTAAGAAAGCATATTTAATTGTTTTAAATGATTTGAAATTGATTATGAAATGTTTACATATGAAAATTGCATGATATTGAAAGTGAACTATTTATACTAATGTACATATTAATCTGTACTATAAAGGATTTGAGCATGTAATAGAATGTTCTTAGTTTGGATTACATTATTAGAGGAAGATTGAACACATCTGATAGGGTCGAAATAGCGATCTTTGCGAGCGATTGTGATGATGTGTCACTCAGATTAAGTAGCCGATTGGGACGTGTCGGTAGTGTTCACTAATTAATTTTATAACCGGTCGAGTGACGGGACCCGTCTGTGTTATAAGCGGATTTTCTTATACCTGACCTCTGACCATTGAGGACCGTGCGGTGATTAGATATCTGTATATTGAAAACATAGGTTAAATGATTGAGGAGCCTGCTTGAGTTGAATTGTAAAGTGAATTGAATTTGTGGCGTAATTGAATTGATTTGAATTATGAAATATTGGAATTAAGGCATTGGCGAATCATGATTTATTAATGCATGATTTATTGACACTGAGTGTATTTTTTTGGATGATCAATGAACCATAACTGATTGTATATAAAACAAGTATATGTATTGTATTTACATTGATCATCCATAAAGATTTGAAAGTTTTGAATTGTTAAATTGCATGATTTGATTTAAACTGAAACTGAAGAATAGATTTGTATAAAACCACTAAGCATGAAAATGCTTAGCGTGTTACCAATGCGTGGTATAGAGTGACAGATGATGATCGACGGACCGAGATCGAGGAGCGTCGAGTCATAAAGATGGAAATTTCGGATTGTGCTCAGACATATTCATTCATGTTTTCTTTTGAACTTTGATATTTTGCGAAAACATTTTGAACTCCTAAATATCTGGCTGTAAATTAATTTGAAAAAGGCATAGAATGCCTTCGTGTAAATGCATTTGTTAAATGTAAATGTTTATGGGCTTGCCTAAGTGAAATCAAACCTGCGAGATTTGATTTTGGTGGATTAAGTGATATGGGGCATCCCGGACTCGGTTGGATCGAGTGAAATGGATCGGGGCGAAAGGAATCCCACATAATTTACTCAAATATATGGTGGAGATGAAGGGGACTACGTGTATGTACGAGGTTGGGTTCCTTTTGGGCACAAGAGAATTAATGAAGTATTTCAGCTAAAGGAACTCAAACATGGCTCGAAATTCAAGAAGTTGGTTGAAAAACCAAACCATGAGAAGATTATAAACCTATTAACAACTGGACAAGGAAAGTGGGAGGCAACGAAGAAGAACCCACGCGGGCCACATCAGCGAGTTCTCTCACGAGAAAGCGAAAGGTTTAGTTTCTATTTATACGCATTAGTTGCTTAATCCCAGAAGCTAAACACTTATGCTGTCGAGAACCACGGGGAAGCCATAATTTCTCTTACAATCTTGAAGGATATAAACTTAATATAGAAGTCTATCAGAGAGCTCCATCTGAAACTGTGTCGAGAAAATAAAAGAGGCCCAATTCAGCGACAACCGTCTACGGATTATGCATCTTAATTTTGGAGTGAAAGGATCATGAGAAGAAGAAAAGAAAGTATGCTACTGAAAGTCTCTCCCTTAACCTGATTAGGGTGCAAGAGACGAAATAAAAGCATAAGGGAATAATAGAGGTGGAATGAGCTACGGAGGAGAATGATGATAACATGGAAATGAAAATTTCTGAAAAATCTCAAGCGAGAAGAGAGGGGAAATACGAGTGTAGGAATGAGCCAAGTCATTCATACCACGATGTGAGAGAAAATTTTCACGAGCACATGTTTACAGAAGAAATGAAGGAACTATTGAAATAATGGAGATGTTAATATCAATGAAGAAAGAAATGGAAGATAGAGAGAAGAAGTAGGACTGACAGCAATGAGAAGAATTGTGAAAGTTGATTTTAAAAGAAAGAACGACAATGGGAGCAAAATTTAAGGCGAAGAAGAATGGAAAGAGAGATGGACAAAGGGAGAAGATTGCTGAAAAAGTAGAGGCCAGCTTTGGAAACCCTTCTGATAATCAATTCAACGAAGTGCATAATTACTAACAATTCTGAAGAAAAGAAGCTGAAATGGAAGGCAACATGTTGAAAAAGATAGAAGCCTTCAAGTATCTCTATAAAGAACAGTTCAAGGAGTTTGGTAGGCTGATGAAAGAAAGAGATAAGGAGTTGGAGGACAATGATGTATACAGGAAAAATTTTGGCATGAGAGCTTGGATATGATCAATTCTAATTTGTCGGAAATATCTTGTTGTATTTACGGGTTGAAACCTGATGAATAAAGTGAGCCAGAACCAAGATCATTTGATCAGTCTTGTGGAGTTCTGATGATCTATGCACCCTTTGGAAAGAAAAGCCCGATGAAAAAGGAGCCGGACGTCGATTTTTTGAAATTTTATCCTGTTTGGCTTAACTTTGACATTGATCCTCTAATATCATACCTACGAATCCTATAAGAGAAGAAAATTGGTCTGAATTCTTCTTTTCATATCTAATTATGTTCTTTCTTCACGTAATAGAAGCCCGGTATAGTTCATTAAAAGTGTCTTGTGATTTGTTCTTACGATCTGATAATTTGGTTTGTTGCTCTGTGTGTTGCAGTTAGAACATGTATGTTGTTAGTTCTTAACTAGGATTAAGGTGGTTGGATCGTTTGATCTTAGATTGTTTTGGATGAATTGACACGATTAATTGAACTAGGTTGCGTGATCATTCTGTTGTGTTATGTAAACTTGATAGGTGGATAAACAACCTGATAAATCTGAACTTGATCTTTGTTGACGATTAGGTTATTTAAGGTGAGTAGTTTGGATTGAATTACCCTAGTGAGTCTGGGTTAGGAAAAATTATAGTGAAGAACTCATCATTGCCTTGAATCGTGTAAACAATTAAGTTAGTCACAATTTTGTGAAATGATACGTAGTAGTAAGTCCTTAACAATTTGAAAGATTAGGACATCTGCAGGGTGATTCGATCCAATAGTACAAAGTCCACAGAACTTGTTGAGATTACATAGTCGGCGAAATCTAGGCAAAAACAACTTCGCAAAGAAATGATGAAGACCATCTTGAAGTTTAAATTTTCAAACTGCCCCTACATTATATGCGAATACATATACTCACCAGTTCAAAACCTTTAAGGCAGAAAATGCCTAATTTCTTCCAATACGACAATTGAAGCAGATCCTCCTTTAAGCTAAATCTGCGTGAAAGAACCACACAAATTACCAGTTTGCCAAACAAGAACTGTAATATGCATTAGGGAACAAGTTTGGGGGAATATATTTCTTTTGGATTGCAAGGAAGGATGAGGGAAAATCAATTGACAGACTAGAGATGAAGAAAAGAAGTAAAAAAGGGGATAAGTTTTGTCTTGTGGCCTATCTCTCTTGAACAATTAAGTTCTTAGGGGTGTTTCAACACTGGTACATAATGCTGGCCCCGGTATGGGAGTTTGCTAACCCAAAGTTCTCTAGAGTGATGAGAATCCTAAAAGGTATGAGCATTGCACTATTCCCTAAATCTTGCTGAAAAAGAGGGCAGGTTCAGAGTTGAGGAACTGGGCGATAAGTCTAGAAGTGGCAATCAAAGAGACCCTGATATCTGAAGATGCACCAAACCAAGTTTGGTAGGAATTATTAAGTTTACATCGATTAGGAAGGAAAGGGATGAAAGAAGAAGTATGGGATGGGGAAAGAGTGGAATCTGGGTAATTTCACGGCAAATAATTCGATTATCTACCCATTTACCCAAGCCCTAGCAATCTGAGCCTAAAAGACCTCATTGATCTTGAAGGTTAGTTTGCCTACATTAGTAGAGATAAATAGGAAAAACGAGCATATGGGACTTTATTAATTTTCCAGTAAAGAATCACAATTAACTAATTACTTGAGGAGAAAAGGAAGAAGACCCGACACACCCGTAGAACATGATCGATTGGTGAAATTGTTTAAATCTGAGAATTCATCGGTTATTTGTAATAAAGGTTGGCTATTCCTTTTCTTAGTTAGCGAGTTTGAAATAATCACAACTTACTTAATTCAAGTCGATTGGTGGAATGGAAAAGATTGTGGTATAGAAACGAGGAAAAATGTCCTTAAAAATGAAGTCTGATTGTTTGAGGACAAACAAGTCCTCTTTTCTTTAGCAGGGACAAGCCAAAGAATTTTAAGTTGGGAATTTGATGAGTAAAACTCATTGATTTTTTAAATCCACCGACTTGTGTTACAATAATTGCTAATTTTTATGCAAAAATATGGAAACCTTACAAATTTATATTTTGTGGTTCTTCTGTGGGAACCAAGCAGTTCAATGAAAAGTTATATATGGTCAGGTAGCTAGGTCACAGCAGAGACTTGTGAAATCGCGACAGGGATTCCTCAGTCAAAAAGTTTTAAGTCACGATTTGGTAAAGCATGTTCTTTTGCAAATCTTTTAAACCAAGACCTGAGTCCACGGCAGGAGAAGGTAGAGTCACGACCAATCAAAGTAATATTAGAGACGAGAAGAATGTTTGTAGGCAATAGACAAAATGCGAAACGGAGAAAAGCAGAAGAAGAACTGACTCGTATCGCGTGAAGCGATGTGCGACCAGAATCGTGCTATAAATAACGAGTCTCGACAAAGGATTTTGAAGTGCGACATGATAACCAGATGGAGATATTATTCAAGGTTGCGACCAAGGCTTTGGAAATTAAATGACAAGAGAAGTCTATGCGAAGCGAAGGTACATTTGCGATAAGAAAAGTTCTTTGAAGACGGAAAGGGGTTTCAAGAAAGATCTTCTCATGACAGATTACGTAGCTGTCGCGACAGAAGAAAATAACTATGGCGCAACCGAAGCCAATTTGATGTCACGATGAGGAATGGTTGTAATGGTAGGAAGGTCTCCACAAGGGAATTTGTTGTTGCGACAAAATACAAGCTAAAGACACAAGTTGAGGTCATGACACTGATTTCATGTTGCGACATGAAAATAGGCTGAACAGTTAAAAGCATGTTGCAACTAAGTTTGAGCAACCGTAACAAAAGCAAAGGTGAGAAGGGCAACCATTCGGTCGCGACGTACTTTTTTACAGGTCGCGACCCAGTAAGGCGGAATTGAGTAAAAGCAGTTATGGCGAGAAATGAGGTTCGCGACAAGGTGGGAATTAAAAGCGTCACCAGTCAAGTGTGAAACCTACGCAGCACTGGTTGCGACGAAAGTGCGGAAGGGAAAACTTGAGCCACGAGGCGTGACCTAAATTACATGTGTGACAGGAACTAAACATATCGGTTTTGGTCGCAACTTTGAATGAAGGCATAGAATGAGCAAATGATGTCGCAACATAAAAGGGAAGTTGTGACCAGGAATCAAAGTGGTTGGAAACAAAAATAGTGTCGCGACACTGAAAGAGTGAGTGTGACACGAACTAAGTAAAAGGGAAGGATAGCGGTGCGACATGGAATTGAGGTCTAACCACAAAATCTTGGAGACCGAGAAAAAGTTAGCCATAGCAAAAGAATCATAACTACTGGCAACTAAACTTGGTCACGACACAACAATTCTTATAGCGACAAAGATTCCAGAGAAAGAAGAAACTCTAAGAAAAACTCATGTCTTAACTGAAAACTTAGTCGTAACAAGAATCGAGGATAAACAGCAAACTTAAGTCCGCAATAAGAAAGCTGAGTCGCGATAACTAAATGAAGAAGCAAAGGCAGATGTTGTAATGAGAAAAACATCGGTCGCGACACCCCTACTTTGAAAACAAAACAAAAGAAGGTTGACAAGTAGTGAAGTCAGTAGACTTTCTGACTCATGACTCTAAACTGAGTCGCGACAAAGCTCCTTTAGGTCAAGGCACAGGCAGTGAAACTGGGCCATTTAATTTGAAATCCATGAAGCCTTGAATGAGGCCCTAATTTAAAATGTATAAATAGGTGTCTTTGCATCGGGAGAAGCGGCAAAGCCCGGATCAGCAGAGTTGAAGAGACTCCCCCTTGTATATTTTTAAAATAGATTAGTGAGAATGCGTTTTTACTTTTGTTCTTGGTCGAACGACAATGTGTTTTGGTGTGACTAAATCGAATCGTTCGATCCTACCCGATGCATGGAATTAATGAAGTTTAGACAATTTCTAGAATTCGTTTCTTTCAGTTTATTACAGTTACAATGGACGTTTTTTATCAATACTCCATTGTTGATTGTGGTCGATGTTGAAGCACGACTTCCTTTGAAATGGATATGTTGAACAACAATTATTTCTACATAAAGTGGAAGAATTTCTGGATTTGGGATTATTTTATTGATGTGTTCTTGGGCGATTATTGTTGTAGTATCGAATACCCTTTCAAAGTCGCCTTTCTGATTTCGGGAGGCCCTCATAGTGACACGAGAGATGGAGATTCTCAGGCTTTGGAACATTCAATTTGTGGGTATGTTAGACTACTATTCAGAAGACAAAGGCTTTGAGTGTACCGACCAATTTTCAAATTATCATGATTGAGTTGAAGTTATTTGTCAATTACAAATAATAAGAGAGATTTCATAATGGTGGAACTGAATCTTGATCTTGTATTCGCTACGAAGTCTAATGGGAAAGAAAATCATGGATCTGAGGAGTGTGAGTTATAGGGGTTTCATAGTGGCGGACTTGAGATGCGAAATCACAGATCTTGAAAGTAGGTATAGAAGTAGAGAAAATCACCCATATCTTAATTAAGAGTGTGCAGACCAGTCAAGCGATTGTGATCCATATCTTGAAGGAAACAGGACATCTAATTAGTTGGGTGTGGAAGGCAAACTCACGTTCTTAGGCATCTTTGAGCTTAGTCTGATCCGTCAGTTAGAAAATCGTGGTTTATATAATGTAGAAATTGTTCATTCTGACAGTTATATCAGTTATTCATTCTCAGCAGTGATTTAGTCAGTTATTTTATTTGTTTAAAATTCAAAATTTTATTTTAGCAGAGGAATAATAATATACAGGATTATCTTTTAGATTCGATTTTCAAATAATTATGAAGGTCTGATCAGTGTGGATCTTGATGAGTTAAGGTGGTTGAGTTTCAAAGTGTAGTCAATCCTCAGGATGATATCTGTTTACATCGGCTTTACTCTTATATGACTGTTGCACATACGTTATGCAGGCCTAAACTCATTGATAGAATTTCAGAGCATAAACCATTTTTCTAAATTTTCAAAACAACTAAGCTTCATTTGGTCAGCATGCAGAGGTATGAAACTCAATGAGATGAGTAAAATTAGTGCGTTTAAATCTATACATTCTTTGAGAAGCAGTTGCACTATTATTAAATAAATAAAACTCATCATCTTCGATCTCATTCATATATTGAGTGACGTCACATATTATCTTTTTGTAAAGCATCTACACACACATTGGCTTTTGGGTGGTAATCTATTATACAATCATATCTTTGGACCAAATCAACACCAATATCTTATCTGATTTAGTTATTTATGAGTGACAATACACCAGATCTTATAGTTTGTGCCATTCTATTTCCCATCTCAATATTATAGCGTATTTTCAAATAAACCTCATGTTAACTCTGAGTCATGAGTGGATAATTACATTTCATGTTATTTCATTTTTGGATTATCATGCCTCCATTTTCAATTAACATCGATGATGTGAAACATCCTTGTATAAAGATATCTTTTCTAGAGATAGTTGTAAATCAGTGTGACCATTTTCATTTGTTTAAACTTCATTTTGACATTCATGACCCTCCAAACTTTTATCCTTTCACTTAGTAATTGTGATGACCGACTATCAAAATCCTTTCATGATCTTACCATAATATCTGTGGGGCGAAACTCTCGCCTCAGGTTAAATTTGATGGTTTGTTCTCATGACCTCCAGTGCATGGGGTCCTTCTTATTCCTCAGTGACATAATACTTGACTGAGAGAAACTTCATACTGTAGTCACATGCTTTGAGTTTGGCATGTGACACCTAACTAAGCTTTTGAGTCTCAAGTGAAGGGTGTCACCTTTTTTTTTTGGTGCTGGCTTATAGCTTTTTAAAGCTGATGATTCATACAATCATTAAACAGTTTAGCATGTATATTACATGATGATTGCATCAATATATACCAGAAAGCTATATATGATGTTCCATGATTACAATATCCCATTTGTTCTGAAAGAAACCAAAATCATATAAATTGGGCCAGTGATCTTTGGGTTGACACCCAAGTGATGTCTATTGGCCCTTTGTTGTGATCTGGGATTTGTCTGTCCTCTGGTTCTCATCTGCACCTACCTGGATAAGCTGCGTGTCAGCTTATAGCTTAAGTGGAATTAATACATATGGACGACCCTGTCAGGATCATCATACTTTGAGAGCAGTACACCATATAGTAAATATTGTGTTATATCCATTTTTCATTGCTTTTTATAACATATTCATGGTATAGTAATTTCGCCATACTTTTCATGTCATCTGACCTTGCTTTTTATTCTATATGTATCACATCATCACATGGCAAATTGTTGTGCACCTCTGTGTCATATCATATCTTCATATACTTTTCTCATTTCTTTTATGTTTGTCTGCATAAACCTTGAAGTGGATCAGGAAACTATAAGATTCTAGTATTTGTGCTCATGTCTGAAACAGAGTGTTATCAGGCAGGCGCGATTATCATTGTGAATGATGACCATCTATCAGGCAGGGCAGTGTTATCATTATAGTGATGATATCTGTCAGATGAGTGTTATATTGACAGTTGACTAATTGATGTCTTTTTGGAACTGTTTTCCTCGCCAGGCATAGCAATCACCATCCCTCTGCAGGGTTCTGGCCAGAATAAACCATGTGTGTTTTTTTGTTGGTGTGTATCTCATGTTCAGATATTATTGTCATTAGGTAATCATATCACGATATTTGCAAATCATTTATTGTATCTTTTGCATTTGTCATATCTCATTTATACTTGTGAATATCATAGTTTATATGTATATATTTATTTATAGTTCATAATCATGAATAATATTGATTACGACAGGAGCCTCTTATTTTTCTTGATTGTGGACTTCAATGTAGAGTTCCAGTTTCATCCAGCTATATGTGGATGGATTATGACTCAAAGGCACCATGGAAGTCCCATTTCATCAAGCAGGTTGAGAAAGTTCATGAATGATAAAAGTTGGAGTCCTGTGGAGTAATGTAAATCCTATTTGTTGACCCTGTCGACAGTGACTCTAAAAAAACCTGATTTCAATAAGTTGTAATTCATACTATCTCTGGGCTATCATTGAGATCTTAAAATCAATGGGCCTCATAAAATTAAAGACACGAAAGCAGATTCAAACGGAAAGTTATGATAGTTGAGTTTGAGGTGCTGCGTGATCAATGGGTGACCTCGCATGCCATTTAATATGGGCAAAGCCACCTTTATAAGATGTTAATGTTGGGTGAGCCTAATAGCATACTTACCATTTAGTGATTAAACCAAATGAACAACGGACTATGATTGGATCAGGAGAAATTAAAGATAGCATCAGAGTTCATGATGTGTCTGATTTACGAAGGGACTCTTTGCTAATTCTCTGCTATTTCACGAACCAAGTTCAAGTAGGATTTAAATATGATTTAAACAGATGGTGTGTTTCTGGGCCAGACACACCACATCATATGATGCAAGGAACTTTAGTGGGAGAAACCACCACGTTCATGGTTGGGAGGTTTCTCAGTCTCAGTGGAATCATCAGCAGTTAATGTGACGATCAGTGTGACCAGACCAAAATAAACCAGAATCAAATCTATTTGCCGAATATCATAGATTGGGTTCTTTTCAGGGCCCCAAGATTATTAAAATGGTTTGTGTTTGGATTTTAAGTGATCATCAATCCATATAAATTCCATAATATTATACAGAAAAAACTAGACTTCCATGCTTTTGAATCTTTTTGTATTTCTTTATTATTCTCTTATATTTTCTTCTATTTATTATTTATGTTGTATATTATATTTATCATTATCGTTTTATCTATCACAAGTGAACCATTTGATCTTATCCATACTGTTTTTGATCATCCATTCTCTAAATATTCAGAATCAGTTTGTCTTTATTCTACCAGTAAATATTATCTCTTTGTAATATGACTTATCATACTATTGTAATTCCGCTTATAATATTGCCCACATACAGAAATAATTTTTTCAGTTCTCAGTTTTCTTTTTTAAGAAGAATTACCGTTATGTCTTTTTAAACATGTTATAAACTGTTGGAACATATTTTAAGGATCTTATATATATCCTGCCCTCTTTTTCTGTGTCTCCAGACCTAACATTCTCCAGAGATATATTGTCTGTTCCATGTTATGTGAAATCATAAAATACATCAGGATCTTGATAAAACATCAAGTGGTCACATAAGATTGGAACTACCTGTTAATTTATATCATAATCTTAGCGGTGCAAATTGTTGACCCCAGATGACATTATAGCTTCATTAGTAATATATGAGTTCTAATCTGGTCTTGAAACACATGAACATCTCATCTTGCTAATATGCAGTCGGAGTGTCTTGGACACAAATCTTTGTGATCAAGAGATCTTGAGATTCAAACAATGGTACTTTTTTTCTGTCTTGTTGATTTGTGATAATCAAATGCATCGTGAGTCTTATCTTTCTTTCTGAGTCAAAATAGAATTTTTGGGGACCAGTTGAGTTGAGATCAGAGTGCTATAAAGCTCTTGCAATTGACTCTTTGCTCTTTATTCTGTTGGGGGCAATGCTGTGAGTCTACTGATGTTGAGTTGTTTGTTCAATCTCTAGCCGGATGAGTCCACCTCATCTCCAGGGGAGCACGACCGCCATTGAAGGAACCATCTGAAATTACTTTTCTCTGAATCTTTTCCCGTGACTTGACCTCTCTTGATGTGTGTGAAACCCAGAATGTTCCCGGCCTTCCTCATGAATCCTGGCCATAGCGAATCACATTAGATATTGCTTTATCCGGTACGCTATGCCTGGTGGTGGGTGTCTCGGCCTTACTATCTTTTTGACCCTCAGTATAAACCGTCTTGAATAAACCGTCGTTCCGCAAATCAGTCCCATATACCAGATGAAGTAAGTTCATCAAATCATGAGAAACTCTCTTGCTTGCCATATGATAAGAGTAGATTCTGTATCTTTATGCATTCATGCTAAATATTATTTTGATGGACTGATGCATCCATGTCACCATATGTGCCCTGAGATGGTATCTTGTCCAGCCATGTTCAGTACACCCTCTAAATAGTGGATCAGGGATCAGTCGTGCATTTATCTCATATCTTAAGAAAATCTTGACCAAACCTTGGAAGTCCTGGTCCTCCTGACCATATAGCACTCATCATTAGTACTAATCTGTGTGGTGGGGGTAGTCCCTTTGTCTGAAATTTGTGCACTCCCAGTCTCCATCTTTGAATGGTACCTCAGTCTAGTTAAGGTAGTGCTGACCGATCTTCCTCTGCCCTTCATGGCTTCCTTATCTGGTCTCTAGGACCAACATTAGCAATGATGATCCTTTTGTGTGAGCACCCTCATCAAATAATGCCTTAGATGACCCTGTAGTGGCCAGAGGAGTGATTTCTCCCTATCAATTCAGAGCACCTCACTGTATTGCGCTGCATTTGGACCCTTACATTTACACCTCTGTAGCAAACTATCATTACAGTTGTTTGGGACTCACTAAACTCTTTTCCCAGGAGGGATGGCTCTTACTGAAAACTAACAGAGTTTTCTTTCTTTGCTTGTTTCTGATCTCTCCCTTTCCATTGAGTGGACAGTGATAAATCAAACAGGGAGAGTCATGGTGTGGAAATATCATGATGATCAATGATCATCCTCAAAGTGCCTCAAATGCCTGGTGGGACAAACTCAAGGTGTCTTGCTGAGATCATTGGGTGCTCTGTCTCTATGCAAACAGGTTCCATGCTGGCTAGATTAGGAATTGTTTCCATGACTCTGTGCATCTGATGGCGTGCTTTGCCTGACATCTGGACCACAAAAACTCCCAGTCATGGTTGGAATCTTGGACTTCTGATGTTTCACCAATCATGCACATCTGACCAGTAGGGCATGCATCAGTCATCTAATCAGGAGGAACATCAACTTTCTTCAATCAGTGCTGTGGCACCTTAAGGAATTCCACTTTGTCCAGGATATTTCCATGTTTGTCGTGATTTCTCCAGCTTGTATATTCCCACTGTATCTTGGGGCTTTTGGATTATTAAATCTTTCTCTAGCCACCAGTCACCATCCTGAGATGTCCTGGTCAACCTTCATTTTGGCTCAGTGGACAAATCTCTTTTGTGACATATTGGAGAGGTGGAAGGCCAGATCATCCTCAGCTACAGGCTATTTTTATATCATTTGCTTCCAGATTTGGGGACATCATTATCTCAGCTCTGAAGATCCATCGTCATGCATTACTAAACTGTTTTTTAAATCTTATCTCTGTCTAGATGGCACAAACCCTAGGCTTTTTGTCACCCATAAGCTGTGAGCTGACAACTTGGTGTGGGACAGAGGGTGTCATTTTTTAACATTCTATCAAACTTATCAAACCAAACTTGTTTATTCATATAATGTTCGCTGTTTAAGCATACTATATTACATGCGTTGATTAAATATATGCAAACTCATACAATGATGTTCCGCGTTCTCAAATCATTACATTACTTACAAAGTAAATAAAATATACGTATAAAAATGAATGCAGATTGTTTAGTGATGTGTTGACATTTGATGGATATCATATCTGTGGTTTCTACTTTTGTAGTATAAGCTACAATACTAACAGTTTGCATAACATATTGAGTGTAAAACAAATAAAGTATAATATTTTTTCCTTGATTAATGACTAAAACGAAAAGTAGTAAAATGTACATTTGTAGTAAATCAATTTGATAAAAATATCGTGGGACCAAGGATCTCATGAAGTATAATATTAAAAATCATGAATAAATGATAGAAATGAAATGATGTTGAATGGAAAAATAGAAATGAGATCAATGGTGCTTGACATGGCATAATATATAATGGGATCAAAATGGTGCAGTCTTGGCTCTTCACATTTGACATTTCCTTTGAGAGAAAGAAACGGAAGCATGGAAGGAAATTAGTGATTTTTCTCAAATAACCAGTTTTGAAGTGAAGGAAGAAGGATAACTTGCTATTGAATCAAGATAGTGTCATAAAGCGAACACTAACTTTTTCTTTCTTGTGTTTGATTTGTTAAAGCTTAAAATTTTGGATAGAAGTAATTTTATAATTAGTTTAAAAACTCAAGTTGGGGTTCTCTAGTTATGATTATTTGATTAGTTTGGATTAGTTTTGAAAATTTTAATAAAGGAAATGGTGAGATTGAAGAGTTGTATGTTTTCAAATTCTATTATTTCTTAATTTGTAGCTCCATGAGTGAGTTGTCATCAATTAATTAATTACAGTGGTAAAACATAATTAAACTACAAATATATGAAAGGGACCAGATTAGATTATCTCTAGAATATAAAATGTGGTTTAATCATGAGGTTTCAGAGTAAACCTTATGAGTGTCTTTCTGTTTGATTATGTTATAGTGTTTATTATAAAGTTGATTTCACTCATCCAAATTGAGTTCAAGATTCTGAATGAAACTAGACTTCTAAGGAAATAATTAAATTGAAGAGTATAATTATAATTAAAGATTACCAAAATCTAATCAGAGGTGAATTTATCATACGGATTCTGTTTTCAAGTCAGATGAATCTAAGATGTAAATGCAGCAAATAACAAGTTTGTTGATCTGGTGGATGGTTAAGATGGAAGAACATGAACCATAACAAAATAAAGTGAAGGACCATTACCAATTAATGGATTAAGATTAGAAATAAAAAATGTGATAGGGATCCAGGTGTTTAAGATTATATGAAACTGTTTTGGCATTAAAAATAAAGTAGCTTGAGTTGATTGATCAGTGAATGATTTAATTCTATGAAATAGACTCACAGAATATAATTTTCTTAAAGATCAAGAGGAAAAATATAATATGTCAGAAAATTTTCATTGAGGTATTGGGTAAACATCGACCACAGCTTGAAAAATCACAGAATCTGTAGTGATTTTTCTTTGTAGGTTGTTCTTTAATTATGAAACATTTGTGATGGATTAGGGGTTGGTGATGAGGAATCTTGACCTAAGAGCAGGATTAAAGGATAGGAATCGGCGACAACCTTTTGAGTTTTGTTCTATCTCTACTTGTTCCAAATTTAAGAAAGTTTGATCTACCTCTTCTTTCATTGTTTCAAAATTGATTGTGATATTATGAAATATTGGAAATGATTTATGATAAATTGCACATTGATTTGTTTAATCGATTTGAGACAAATTGCGAAATAAATTGCCATGAAAATTTGCATGAGTGTTGAAAAATAAATTATTGTATCGAATGTATATACCTTTGTGTAATTGTATTGAATAGGTTGAAGGCCCTTAAAGTATTGCTTAGTTAAAGATTCAGTTGGATAGGTCGATATACCAATAAGAATTAATTAAGCGACACTAATAGAATGTAATGAAGTGTCACTTGATCAGTAGCCCGACGGGACGGTATCGTGAGTGTTCACGAAATTGATTTTTAATAGCCAGTCAACAACCCAGTGGGATGATAACGTGTTATAAAATCGTTTATCTTGGAAGCTTGCGACCCGACGGGACCATCTTTGGTGGTCGTTATCTATGCAGAAAACATAGGTTAAATTCGATAAGGAAAAATGATAATAAGATTAAAAGTGCATGATTTGTATTGATTTGAATGATTAATACATATAAAGTACATAACTTAAGAAATAACCCGATGGTGAGTGGTTATTTGTAGATGCATATTGTAACATATGTTGTGATATTGGAAAAATGTACAAAAAGCATTGTTTTATAAACATTGCATGAATGATTTAAAGCGAAATGAAGAGATAATTATAGAACCCTTAGCATGAAAATGCTTAGCGCGTTATTTTATCATCACTTGCAGTGTCGGTGAATGAGTGCAATGAGAATATTGCGAGATTTAGAGTCAACGTCAAAGCTTTGCGGTGTCGAAGTAAAGATCCAACCATGCATTCATGAAATGGATTTGACCATTTTGTATAACCTCTTATTTTATTTTGTAAATGTTTTGATATTGAAAACTCTGATATATTTTGTAAATGATCTGATTGAAAAGGGCATATAATGCCATATTGTACAAATGTGGGATTTATCCCAAAATGATGGGTCTATCGCAAATGTTTTGATGCATATTATTATATATTCTACAGTATACGGAAAAAAAAGTATTTATATTCGTATCGGTAGAGCTGGACTTTACATTTATTTCGGTATCAGAGCTATAGTTAAATTGTTAAAAAAAAAAAAAGGTGTCACATGTACCTACATGGATGCAATACCCGTGCTAAGCTTATAGCTTAGTGGGAATAATACTCGTGGACGACCCCTAATAAGGATCATCTCACTTTAGACACATGCATATACTTATGACAAATATAACATTTACATATACTTATCAATTTCTCATATCTACTTTTTCATAACATGTTTCATTTCTTATCATATTTCATATACATTCGTGTCATGTTACACTTTCTTCTTGTTCTTATAACCGTATACTATCATCACATAGCAGTGTTATGCTTCTCATATCATGTCATATATTATATACATCTTATTTGCGTATACTTGTCATTTGCTTTTATGTTTCATGTCAACATAAACCTTAGAAGTGGATCTGAAGAAATGTATGTCTTGAAGTCTTATCATTTATCTGACAGGTGATCTACATTTGTATATTCAAGCGAGTATTATAATGGTCTGAAGGGGATCCATGTCATCGATTAAGCGGACTGATATCTATAAAGCGTATGTTATAGCAAGCTGTATCCTTTAGGCATGCCCTGTATCAACTACCCAGTCTGCGATCAATCGGTTTATTATGTTTTCTGCAATCTTTGGTATTAGAAAAGATATCATATACATGAATAACTATTGATATCATGTATAACATGAGATATTCATTTATCAAATAATCTCTTATAAACATTTAAACGCCTTTGCACTTTTTCATATATACAGTTGTACGTGTATTCTCTTTAGCTTTCATACCATGATACATTTTATATAACCTTTATACAATTTCGGTTTCCATAACCAGTGCACTGAGCAGGTTTAAGGCGGGTCGAGTCCATTTCAACTCTGATTTGACCACATGCTTGAGACTGTTAGAAAGTGATCTTTTGCTCAATATATCCCTATGTCTTAAGTTTCTTATGGTTTGACTATCGTATCATTGGACTTTAATTTGGGAGATAATAGTGCAAGCTTATTTCAGGCGCTGGAGCGATCTCGGGGAACAGAATATGGGTGTGTCCCTGTGTTTTGAAAATTTGGGAACATTAGGGGGCCCATAATTTGATCATACTTTCTTCTTGAAAGTTGTTCTCCCCAGATGTTATATTTGTTCATAGTTTGAGATCAATCTGTTTGGACAGATATAACAAAGTTCTATGATTTAAACAACCAGAATTACTCCAATTCAGGGGACTATTCTAAGACATATTTCAGGGATCGAATTGTTCCCTTGCTTTGACGAATTTTCTAGGTCCAAATTTGGATATACCTTATTTGAGTGTTTGTTTATACAGAGTCTAGTTTATCATGAGTTTGAATAACTTCGATTTGGATGAGTCAAGAGCTCTCATCTTATGGCTGAATACGAAATTTTACAGATCCAGCGTATGATGACCAAAATTGACCAGAGAAAATGAAATTCCTTTGTGAATTTTAAGGTCAGTAAGTCCAAGGTGGATACCTTGACTGGAGATTTGTTTTCTTATAAGTCTAGTTTACTTAGAAATTTGAATTACTCAATTTGGATGAGTAATGGCCAAGACAAAAACTTGGCTTTTAGAAAAAATTTGACAGCATCTCTCCTAAAACCCAACATTTTCTCTATACAAATTTTTTTTCCATTGAGGATCGCAACCAAACCAAACAATTCTATACCAAAGTTCCATACACAAATTCTATACATATAATCCATAGTCCTATTCCATAGTCATATTTCATACAAACAATTTCATACCTTTGCTATTCTTTTCTTTTATTGTTATTATTATATTCTATTATTCTCTTCTTCTTCTTCTTAACTTCTTCTCTTCTCCCACCGTATTTGCTAGCCTTCCAAATACCAAATGAGATTTCTAAAGCGATATTTAGTCTTATCTATTGCAGACCAATTCTTCTTTTTCTTTTGGTCAACCAGCTCAAAACACAGGCACCGTATAACCATTCTTATATGTATTTCTGTCTTCTTATCTGTCTTATTTGGGTCTAGATTGGTAAATTGCAATTTACCCTTGACTCTTGAATTAATTAGGATTTTTGCTTATTTTATTTTAGCATTATTTTATTAGAAAAATATGCTTTTACTTTTATCTTATAAAACATGTTCATGTTTGTCAGTATAATTTGGAGTGTTATAGTCAGGGTATAATTTGGGGTGTTGCACTTGACTAGTCTTGTGTTACTAGGTTGTGACTGATGGCTATTACACCCATGAAGATGGACTTGGCCTAGACTTCCGGCTACAGTGAGTGGGATAGGGTGGATGGAAACCTGACTCACTTTGGCTGTAGTATTTTGGGACTGTTGAGAAGGAAATGGATTTGTCAGAATAGAACTTCCTGAGAAGCATTAACGACCCTAAATAAACTCGTATTGCTAGGCTTGGTTCATTCATGTTCATAGCCTAAATTTGTTATTTTCATTTTCATTTTTAATGCCTACATAATATTTTCTATTTGTTAAAATAATAGTTTTCTATCATGAAAAATATAAAATAATTGTTTATATAAAAAGAATAATTATTTTTAATAAAATAACATAATACTAGTGATTACTACCCAAATAGTGCAGTTTCATACTCTTAACATTCCGATTTTGAGCACTTTTTATGTAGTAATCAGCCAAATTGACCCAATTGGCACACTAAGGACCTAGCAATGCTTTTGATCAATTTTGTAGCATTTTTTGTAGTTTTCACAGGATATAAATATTGAAGATAGGGATGCAGCTCGAGTATGAAGAAATCAATTGAAACTCGAGTTACGGGGGCAATGTGACGGAAAATAGAATTAATTTATGAGGTTGTAAAATTTCGCATTCTGAAATCTCACTGCCTTTTTGCTTTTACTTTTTAACTTTTTGTTTTCTTCCCATTTTATCCCTGTAATAGTATTCAACTTTGTTTATTTTGGTAATTTGTATTGTTTTGGGTGGTATATAAGGCCTAAACAATACTTTATAAAGCATCGAACTTTACATTATTGAAGTTGGGGGAAGCTTGTCGAACAAGCTCCCGTTTTCTTTTCATTTTCTCACTAGCCAAACACCCTCTGAGAATGACAACTCAGAGGATGAGTGGCTAAACCCCCTCCTTCCTTGAAGTAAAGGGCACGGGGTAAAGGAACTTGAAGCAAATGAAGGGTTCTCATGTTTTCAACGCAGGTATTCACTGACATTTATGTGTTTTCCTTAAACTCTAGGTTTAGATCCCTTCGAGTCGCCTTGGATAATTGAATTTTAGTAGCTTGGGCTCGTGGATGCTTATTGCTAGATCCCATTGATGTTAGATTCAGTTATCATTTATTAAACATTGGAAGGTGGAGTCGAGGGATATGTTTTTATTGTCTAAGACCATCGATGCTTAGTGAATGCCATTTTCAAAAGGATAGTTATTGAGGGTTAAGACTCATAAGCTAAACCAGGTGATTAGAAGTAACTATATGTTACTATCCCCCGATCGAGAAAAAGAACAGAAACCCCCCGTTTAACCTAGGAACCTATTGTGACCTAACATCAGTTTCTATTACATTTAACTCATTTTACTTTAGTTTTACCACAAAATCCCTCTTTTATAACAACCCAATCCAGAAATGAATTCACCGGTTTAAACTTCACTTTGTCAGTCATTTTACCGAAGAAAATAATCTACGTAGACGATCCTAGAACCAGCGTACTATAGTAGCTATGCTACACTAGATGCAGTGTTAGGTTTTAAATGTTGTTTGATTTAAGAACATCCGGGGACACGACGCGAATCAAAATAGCGCCATTGCAGGGGATGGTGCCTTAGTACAAATGACCAATGTGCTAAACCGCGAATCCTCATCACAAGTTCACGGTGAGTATTTTCTCTTTCATTCTTTCTAGCGGTTCTTTTGCTAGGTTATAATTCGTTATATTGTTTTATCTCTTTTTATTTTTCCTTAGCTAAAACTAGCCCTTTTTGGTATAATTGTTTTGGTTTCTTTTTGGTGTTGTCATGTGTTTTTCATGTAGGAGTTTATGTTCCAATGGTTTAGGAATTGACGATTAATGCTCGAGAATTCCACGGGGAATCAGTGCGAATTGAGCCTTAATTTTTATCTGATGGAACCTCCGCGAAGCAATGAAGTCAGTGACGATGGAATGAATCTAATGCATATAGATCCATGAGGGACCACATACACCCGCTCCTCGGATGGGGTACCTCACGCATTATGCCTCGATTGAAGCGAAATGATTGTAAGACCTTACGGGTTATACTCTTCCCTTTCATGGCATGGAGTGAGAACCCTTATTCGCACATGAGGGGGTGAGGCCTGCTCTAAGGAGGAGGCATCACGAGTGGATCTAATGGGGCTCGAGCTTTTTCCTTTCACATTGAAGGATAAAGCCAATTCTAATCTCTCGACTTCCCTAAGACGAGACATACAAAAGCGGACGGAGATGCGAGTTGAGTTTTGAAGAAATTCTTCTCACTCATCGACAGTAAGTCTGAAGAATGATTTCCACCTTCATTTATTGAAAGTGAAAAATTCTATGCATCTTTGGGAGAGAATTATATGGAAGCATTGAATACTTTCTTCACCATGGGTTTGACATAGTTCTTTGGTCAAACTACTTTTATGATTAGATTTCTCCTACCATGAAGCAGTGCTAGAACTAACAATGCGGAGAGAGGTTTCTTGAACAAAATCAAAGGCTTTGGATTTCTACCGGATGCTGTAGGCGAGGCTTCAAAGGTTGGGATATGAGCTTTAACCCAGGGAAATAGAAAAGAATGAGACCTCGATCAGTCTGAGGGTGGCATGTACTCTCTCTCTTAGGAAGGACCTACATGGACATGAAAGCCAAAGTTTCAACCTTAACTAGAAGGTTGGAAGAATTAGAAATGAGAAACCCTCATGAGGTGCAAGCAGTGACTGAGATTTCTATTCCAAACAAGCCATGCTTCATTTGTCAATCCACTGAGCATCTGGGAGAACAACGTCCAACTATTTCGACAATGAGGGAGATGTTAGTGGAACAAGGGAATGTTGTTGGTCAATTCAAATCATCAACTAATGCACAATATGGCAACACTTACAACCCTAGCTGGAGAAATCACTCAAATCTCTCTTGGAAGCCAAAACCTCCACAGTATGCACCTCTTGCTTCTCTGATATGCTTGACTTCTCGGCCTTCACAACCATGACCAAGCTTCTCTAGTTGAAATGACCATCCACGAACCTTAGCAAAGTGGTAGGTAACTTTGTGGAAGAGCATAAAGCAGTGAATGTGTAGTTAGATCAGAGAATTTATACTGTGGAAAGCACTGTGAACAAGAGAATATATGGGTTCCATAATGAAATTGCCCAAAAATTTGACAACTTGCAGTATTCCATCTCAAGGCTCACCAAATCGACAAGTGTAGGAAAGACAAATTTCATTACAAACCAATGAATCAAGGGAGGTGGTAAGTAGATAGCGTGATGTGTGATTGTATAAACTAAATTAAGCTTTATATCTGCAAGTCATGCGTTGTAATAAATAATATAGTGTACCCTAAGTATGAATATCGATCCACGGGAGAAGTAGATTGTTGTGGAATTGGCCCTACGATATTATACGGACTTAAATAACAATAGATGTCTAGTGTGTATGGACTTAAAACTAAATCTAATTATCTTATGAAATTACTTTTTGTGAAAACTAGGGTTTTGCCTCCCCTTGCCACATTTGGTAGATTATTATTACTTAGAAGAATTATTATTCAATCTATTAATGAATTCTCGATGACTGGGTGATCGTGCCTACGAGATACCCTCTTTCTGAGAGGAATATGTCCAGCTATCTAGCCCGGTGGGTTGGATGCATCTCTTGCCCAGGCCTATGCCAGCAGCAAATGCCGAATACAATGTACTTTTAAGATCGGGATATCTGCATTAAATTGATTAACTTGAGGGTGGCTACACTACACAGGAGTCCTTATCTCTTGGTCACGGATACCCGAGTAAGATCATGTCAATGTTGGCCGAACATCACCATGAAAATAAACCAGAACATAAGAGCAAATCGATATAAATCATAAATAAGTGAATAAATTAGATTTAAACCTTAATCGTACACTTGACGGGGTTAATGAAACCACAGAAAATAAATCTAGAGCATGAGGAATTTAAGCTTCCAAACATGATTCTATAAATCATTAATGGTTTGAGAAGAGAAATACAACATAGTATTTCGATCTCAAGGTTGCTACATTTCATTTAAATAAATCTTTAAATATAACTTGATAATCTAAAATTAGGTCTTAGGTACTTTTTCTCAATTGATCAGGAATCGCAGCGTCAGCGACATCACAACGTCACGACGTTGACGTTGGCCGCTCTTTGACTTTTACTACTGTTAACCAAACGTCGCGACGTTGCAACATTGATGAGTCGAAAACTTATCTATTTTTAATCCATTTTTATGACCTATTGTTCTAATGTAATTGCTTATTTGTAAGCAGAAATATGGAAACATACAAATTTATGTTTCGGGGTTTTATGAAAGTGCAATCTGACCTGAACTGAAAATATGATAAGTATTAAATCGCGAGACTTTGAGGTCGCGACGAGGAGATTAACCGACAGAGTTTTAAAGTCATGGCACGAGTAATGATGTTGCTCTGAGGTCTGAGATAAAAAGTCAAATCATTCGCAACACATTTGTAATGCCGTGAGGAAAGATGAAGATTCTTATGAAACGGATTCTGACGAGAGAATCGAGTTGCGATGAGTGATCTTTAAGACACAGGGAAGAATGTTGCAACGAGAGACGAAGATCACGAGATAGAGAAAAGCGAAGAGGATCTTGTTGCGACATCATTTTGTATATCACGACACTAAAAGAAGACAACTCGTGTCGTGCGAGGAAAAGCGATGTCGCGTGAGGAATGTCTTAATGGCCCGGCCCAGTCGTGACAAAGGATTCACCAGTTGCGACATGATGGCGAGATGAAGATATCATTCGAGTCATGACAGAAGGCAGTCCTGACATGAAAGGTGTTGAAATAAAGTAAATCATGTTACTACATGTTTTGAGTAACTACGACGAGCGAGGTGAAAGGGTAGCGCAACTTAGTCGCGACATACTTCGGTCACAACGAGAAGCGAGTGGCTGAATTCCACGACAAGCTGTTGTATGGCGAGAAAATGAGGTTCGCGAAGTGAAACAGAACATATAATTGGGTGTGACTATCTTTATGTCGTGACATAAATTGCGTCAAGAAAGAAATGGCTGGTGCGACTTAATTTGTATGTCCACGACAAGGAATTGACAAGATTAGCAACTTTGAGTATGACTGAATGAAAGTAGAAAACCAGTAGACGATGTCGCAACATAAAGGAAGGCACGCTGAGAATCAAATTGGTGCCAATAGTAGTGTCATGACACATAAGTATCCTGACGAAAACTGGTAAAGGGAAAAAAACGACCAAGTCATGACATATGGAAACTTGAGTATGACATAAATACTTTGAGACGAGAAAATGTTGTTCTTGACAAAGTGATCAGAGACTACGTGGTGAACTTAGTTCGCGTGAGCAATTCAAGTCGCCGGAATAAAAGGATGATTCTCGAAAAAGCTAAGTAAAGAAGCGACATCAAAGTTTTCAAGTTACGACACACACAAGAAACAAAGAGGTGAAATAAGTAGTCGGCAAATAAATTCGGTCATGACAAGATTTAAGAAAGAAGAAATTCTAGGCCAATAAAACTCGTAGCCATGACTAAAAACTTAGATTTACAAGCGAGAATCGAAGGGATGGAGGCTGACAAATTAAGTCACGAGAAAGAAAGGCGGGTTGCGACAGCGAATCGAAGGCTTTGTAAAGAATAGTGTTGTAACAAAAGACACAAGGTCGCGACTCCATACTGCCAAAAACAAAACAAAGAAGGTTGTGACAAGCAATTGAAGTCTGATAGACTTATGGCTTCGAGCTTTGCACCTTCAGTCTCGACCGAGCTCCATTAGGTCGTGACACAAGCAGTGAAGTGGGCCTTGAATTAGGAAGAATCATTAAGCTTTTGAATCTAGCCTAATTTATGGAAGTGTATAAATGGTCGTCCTTGCATCAGAAGAAAGCAGATCTTCCAAAACCCAAATCCTTGGGGGATTGGAGAAGACTCACTTGTATATTTTTAGAATAGATTAGTTAGAATTGTTTTGATTTTTTTTTCCTTTTCTAGATCTGAACCAGCAATCTGTTTTGAATTGTAAAGCTGGATCAAATAGTTGATCTCTTTTCGATTCTTGGAATTAATGAAGTCTGACAAATTCTGGAATTATTCTTTCCAGGTTTATTCACAGGTTACCGATGGAGATGCTTGATCAACACTCCATTTTTCGGTGTGATTGTTTGAGAAGCGCGACTTTCCTTTGGAATGGTTGTTGTTAGTTATAGTCTTTTACATAAATTAGAAGGAATTTTAAGGTTGGACTTTATTTGGTTGATGTTGTTCATAAATTGAATTGTTCTGATATTAGTAAGAGAATACCCCTCCAGGAACATGCTCTGCTCGATTCCAGGAGGCCTCCCGGTGACATAGAGATGGAGATTCACGAGAGCTTGGAGCATTCGGTGGGGTATGTTGAAATTTGATATTAAAGAGCCCAATGAACTCACGAGAGTTCCACTTGATAAATTTCAATTCACTCAGGGCTTGAAGTTGAGTTGGACTATTTATCAGTTTAAACAATCAGAGATTTCACCTTGATCTGATGGAAAGATCCTGATCCCGTGTTAGCTGAGATCTAATCAAGGAAATGGAGAATTTCATCATATCTAAAGGATGGGTCATGAACCATTTTGTAGAAGTTTTGCAATGGCCCTGTCTTGAGAAGCAAAAAATCTGCAGTCCTCAGAAATGGGTATGAAGTATTGAAAAAGAAAAATGCCCAGATCTTATAAAGAGTAATCTGAATACAAGTAACAATAGATCCAGTTTGAAACGAGCGGGGACATCCCAATTGTGAGATTAAGGAGGAAATCCACTATGTTATTATGAATCTTTGACAAATCGAATCCAGTCGGGGAGAAAGTCACGGTTATGATGTCGAAATTAAGTACTCTTACAATAGCTCCTTACTGTCATTCTAACAGAGAACTGATTCAGTCTAGTTTATTTTATTTGTTTTATTTTGAATTTTATCCTTAATATAGAAACATCATATAAGATAATTCTGCTTTCAACCTTAGTTTTTGAATTGTTACAAGGAAGTGCAAATAGTGCGGATCTTGAGTAGTTAGGATAGTTGATTTTAAAATCCTTGTCAATCTCTGAGGGAATGATATCTAGACTTACATCCTTTTTTTACTACTTGTATGACCTATGCACTTGCAGTGTCTTAAACTAAACTCATTTTATAATTTCAAGAACATCAGACCAATTTCTAATTTTCAAACAACTAGCTCAAATTTTGGTACCACTGTAGGGGAATTGTAAGTGTCACGGCCCGATTCCCGGCCCGACCCGATTGGAGGATCAGAACCGAGTTCGGGGCGCGAGACCATATACTGGGACTCTTTACCTGTTTTTTTTTTTTTTTTTAACAGAATCAAAATATCAATTACATATACAAAAGAACTACCACCGGAGTGGTATCCCTCAAAATCTATACACATATACTGAGTCCCATTTACATATACAAAACTGTGATTTTTACATACAACGAGCACCTGAATCACAAGTAGTGAACTTTACTAGCAGGCGCCGCCTACCGTATGGATGTTTTCGACGCCTCTCCGTACCTACACGATTAAAACTGCGGTTGCTCTTTACGCCTTAGTGGGAAACATATCTTATACGTAAACACATGCATTTATATCGAATCACACACATATAACAAGAATGTATATCGTAATCTTCATCTTGTTATCACTCATCTACTCAGATCAACTTATACTTATAAAGAATCTTATACTTACTCAAAACTTACACTTAAGGCATACTTATTCATATTCCTATCCTCAGACACGCTTTAGAGATCAGATCTCCCGTATGCGACGGGAAGCTTATACATATACTCTATACTGAGGTACTTATCCATGGCAATTCATATTTATCCAAGCTTATACTTGCTCGATTTTGCTAAGAGTTACAGAACTTATGCTTATATCGAGGTACCCTTAGGTACTACAAAGTTTATACTTATACCACGGAGATTACACTTGTTTGGAGGTACCCGTAGGTACTACAGAGATATTACAGAACATATACTGTTATTGCGGAACTTATTCTTATACGAAAGTACTCATAGGTACTACTTATTCAAATGTCCAAAAAGACACATACTTGTGCTTATATCAAACTTATATTTAATTTAAAAGTACTTGTAGGTACTACTAACTTATACTCATACGGGGGTACCCGTAAGTACTACTGAGTTTATCCTTATCTAGAGCTTATACCTTGAGATAGCTCCATGGGTACTACAGAGATTAATCAGATACAGAAGTACCCGTAGGTACTACAGAAATTAATCAGATACAGAAGTACCCGTAGGTACTACAGAAATTAATCAGATACAGAAGTACCCGTAGGTACTACATAACTTAATCAGATACAGAAGTACCCGTAGGTACTACAGAACTTATACTTATTCTTGTATTTCGGATCTTATTCTTGTATTATGGAGCATATACCTGTCTTACGGATCTTATACTTGTATTACGAGACTTATTCTTGTATTTCGGATCTTATACGTGTATTGCGTAACATATAATTGCCTTACTGATCTTATACTTGTGCTACGTAACTTATTCTAGGATTTCGATCTTATACTTGTACTACGGAGCACATCCTGTACTTTGATCTTATACTGAGCTTATTCTCGTATTTCGATACTAAGTACCAGACGCATCTACAAAAACATTTTACTTGTGCAAAATACTCGTAGGTACCTACGCAACGTATCTATTATATGAGGTACCCTAGGTACTACTGACTTATACTTATTTTACTCGAAACGGAGCACCCAGAGGTACTACAGAGGATTTTATTTGTACGTATACCCTGTGAGGTACTACAGAGCAGATATGTGGTGCACCCGTAGGTATATTCGGGATCTTTACTTTGGCTCTTTATTCGGTAGTCTTATCATATAACCTGCTTGACTACTGCATCAATCATAAGAAATGAGTAGGACGGAGCACAATAAGTACCCGAAGGTATAATACAGTACTGAGGTGTCGTAGCACAAAGCAGGAGTGCCAAAGCACTAATCAGGAGTATTGAAGTACTGAACAAGAGTGTCAGAGCACTAATTAGAGTACCGGCATCGAATAAGAGTGTCAGAAAGACTAATCGGGAGTCATCGGCACGAACAAGAGGTCAGAAGACTAATCGTGGAGTACCAAGTACTTAAACAAGAGTGTCGTGAACACTAATCGAGTACCGGCATCGACAGTGGCATGCCTCGCCTGTGCAACAGAGTGTCGTAGCACTGTGCCAGGAGTGCCGGGCACCGATCGTGACGTGCCCCGCCCACGCAACAGAGTGTCGTGAATACCCAGCAGGAGCCAAGACTGACAAAACGCCCACTCATTCATTCTTCTCGCCCGTAGTCATAATGATCATATGTCTTTCAGAACTTATAACCTGTCTTTATTACATTCTATGTTCATGACATTTTTCTTTCCATGTTCATGTTCATGTTCATATTTCAGTTCGTTTTCATGTTTCATATCATGTTCATGTTTCATGAACACATCTATACATTTTGCATTTCCTATACTTTTTCTCGTTTACGCCTATCAGATATGGCATTCCACATACTTGTACAAGATGATGCTTATGTATTCACATATCATTCATGTATTCTCGTCTTCAATGAATCTATTTTACTTAGAAATTGGAATCATTCCAATTTGATCATCCAAACTAAAGTTATGGCATTTTCATGCCAAACTAGTCAATTTACCGATTTTACCAGAGGGACAGTTTGCAATACTCATTTTCCAGAGCCTTGACTCCATATTTGACACTGGTTCTTTGTATTCATTTAAATCTAAGGTGCTAAGGGTTCTCCTCCAACTGGAATCACCCAAATCGGAGCACCGGAACTCAAGTTATGTCTTAAACAACCAGGACTACACTATGTTCAAAAACTGAACCATAAATTGGCTTGAACATAGCCCCACTTTGAGTGAATTTTTGGGCCACATAGAGTCGGAATTTGAAGGTATCTATTTCAGGATGTTTGGTTCTCCTTGAAGTCTATTTTAACCTATAAACTTGAATCACTCAACCGGATCATAAATGAGCAAGTTATGGCCAAAATATTTAACACCGGGGTCAAATAGAAAACACACTACTCCTTCAGACGAGATACCGACTGCACTGCATGAAATTTCTCGACTTTGCCTGTAATGTGGGTTTTTCTTCCATTTTTCCATATGTTGATACTCAACCAACCTACCTACTCCATATATACACATCAAAACCACTCCAAATTCATCTTGAAATGGTGGTTTAGGAATCATATTCATCTTATAACCTCTATTTTCCCCAAATCATCTTTCAATACATATGTTTCTTCAAACCTTCATGAATACTCCCAAACAACTCCAATATGCAGCACTGCAACCTATGCACAAACTAAGCATTAAAGATTTGTTAGGTTTATTCTAAACCCTAACTCAATTACTTGAACTTAAACCATGAATCCAACCTCAAAGGAAGGATTCCATATTTCGATCCCATAAGAATTATTCTGTGGTTAGGTTTCTTACAACCCACAACCCACAAACATGTATCTATACAAGAAATCCATGTGATCCATACAATTCCATGCAAAATCCATATGATCCATACTAGAATCCATACTCAAGGTTAGTTTCCATACCTTTCTTGGCTCCTCCCTCTTCTTCTTCCTCTTCCCTTCTCTTCTTCTTGGCCTTCACGGTTTTTCTCCCCCAAAATGAGACCAAATTTGGTCTTAAATCCAACATCCATCCTTAGGCCATGTTTGGCTCCCAAAAACCCATTTTTGGGTCAAGTTTTCATTTTTGCATTTAGGTCCTTAGGTTCTTCTCTTTTTGCAAATCAACTTAGGCATAATTCTATTTTAACCCATAGCCTTTTCATCTTATGACTTCTATGCCCCTTTTTGGCAAAATTAAAATTTTATCCTTAAGTCTTGTAACTTTCCGGGTCTCTCGTTTCCATGTTTCGCATTTAACTCACGAAACATTCAAACTATGCTTACAAAATACCCTAAACATATCAAAAACTACTAGGGTACATTTCGGGATGTTACAGTAAGGCTCCAGTAGAGGAATAAAAATTAAAGGGTTTAGTCTATATATTCACAGACAAACAAACGTCACGACGCTGGAACGTCGCGACGTGCTGGGTTTTCACTTCTTCTTCTTTTCATTTCAAAAAAGCTTCTGAAAACCACCCTATTCACCTGCAATGCACACGAGATCTAAAAATCAGATATCGAGCAATAATGCACTTATTAATATATAAAATTGAAATAAAACGTAGTAAGGACGCATATATGACATGAGCGTTTTAGACACTCATCACACCCCAAACTTAGCTTCTTACTTGTCCCCAAGCAAAAAACGGACTCTAAACCAGACACACAAGAAACTAACATACTAAAACTCAATGACATGATTGTGATGCACAAGTTGCCAAAAGGAAGGATCAAAATGGACCGACTCACAAATCTCGGGCCTCTTTATTCACCCCAGAGGATCCATCAAGTTGTTCAACTCTCGAAAGAATTCAACTAAACACGGTTCAGTTGACAAGTGACTTAACCTCATAAGTTTTCAATAGCCTTTCCTAAGGAGTCTATGTGCATTTGATACATGATCTCTAGCATATAACTTGGTTCCGATACCCCTAAACTTGAATTCAACTTACCTATTTAGAAGAGTCTAACTACGAAAGGATAAGAACGCACCCTTTTATATTCAACTAACCTACCTACTCATGAAAGAAATACCAGTGCTCGTAAGTTTATGTTAAGTGTTCCTATAGCGGGGATTCATTGGTAACTCCCCACCAGTTAGTTAAAGGCACCGGGCATTCAGTTCCCTTCGAACTTCACCCGAACACTCAACCAAACCTAAGGGCCCTAAACTATGGGAAACTTTCATCCTCTGTCCCATGTAACTAGCCGCTGAAGCCAATGGCTCCATTAGTCAAGCCAGGCATTAGGCTTAAAAGCCCTCGAACTGCAACAAAGATTTCGATTAGAAGCTCCCACTCATTCTATTCATACTTTCTCTTCTTTTTTTTTTCTTTTTTTTTTTTTCAATTGGGGCTCGATAGCAATCCTCTTTTTCTAAAGTGTCCCATCACTTTGGTGTTTGGAAACCCCCAAGGTTTGTTAAACCTTAGTAAGCCGAGTTCGAAGCCTAAGCATACCCTGGAGATCACATGTGTGTGGGTGCAGTAGACTAATCGAGAATTGGTTTCTTGAATAACTAGGAGGTGACTCACTGTGTCCCCCCTACCTATCCAACATGAAATTCCCGAGCATCTAACAACCCATGGATCCTTTCTTGATTTACACTGTGTTTTTCAAAAACATTTGAAGAGGTCAAAAGGGATCCTTGATTAGCAATCATGGCATCACTCACACACCTACCTAAAACAACCCTAAAACCCGAAACAAACTAAAACAGGGAACCCCCAGTAAACAAAAACACAGAAATAACCCACAAACAAACACATCAGAAGACGCCGACATAAACACCAAAGAAACCCTAAACAGGAAACACATAAATAAGCATAGAAATGGGATACACTAAAGGTAAAAACACAAAAATAAACCGATCACCCACACCCCTTAAACAAGGCGCGACAAAGGTCTCGGCGTCTGCGGAAGAACAAGAGAGGGTGTAGCGAATCCTCGTGATCGGCCGCACCACCGAGGTGGCGATGGAGGTGGTAGGTGAAAGGTGAGGAGCTGGGTGCCGATCCCGAGGGATCAGTTGGACAAGGTGAGGGAGGTTGTCTAGTTGTACATGACGGTGCACATGTCGACTATGAGGACATCCATATCCTGGTTGATGAGGACCCGATGCTCCTAGGTCTCATCCCAGTATGCATCAAATCGAGTAGTGAGGTCTTGCACCTGGTCCTCTAGTGTAGTGGAAGAACTAACCCTGGCCCTCCTCCCAGAATGGCCAGGGTGGTGGGGGTCAAAGGAGGACTACCAGCCTTCTCCCCGATGCCTACGGGGATCCCAAACCTAGACTGATACGCTCTCAGCTCATCCTCATTGGAGGGTTCATTTCCCGCGTAGTATACCTCCTCTGGCCTTGGTACACACGGTTTATCTTTCTTAACCATGATCGCCTTGATCAGGTGTATCCAAGCCTCATTATCTTCTAAGGGCACTCCTTGGCCATTCAGATAGGACTATAAATAAGGAAGGTGCCTTAGATTCATCTTCGCATCCTCAAGTATAGAGGATTGTATCCTCTATAACTTGCCCAACATCAAAGGGAATGTCCTGGATAATGGCATAGTTGAGCAGGGCTCTCTTGGCCATCACATCACACACATTAGTCGTCGGAATGAGATGTGGTGTGATGAAGAGATGCCATACCTTAGGAATGTAGTTAAATATTTGGCCTCAAGTGCACAACAGATGCCTTCTACTAAGTTTCCACTCACCTTGCCCATTAGTCAACATCCTAAGGACCTCGGGGGTAGTTAGGTTGCCCACAGCCACCATGTGCCCCGCGGTTAACCGATTCTAGGTTATAGTACCAGTTGATAAACTTCGCACTGAAGTCTACCAACAACCCGCGCACCCGAACCTTTTTCAATACATGAGAGGCGAGATTGGCGTAAAACTCTCGTACCACACTTGTGGCAGCTAGGCTATGAGGTTAGCATTGATGAGTCAAAAACTCATTCATTGTTAATCCATTTTTCTGATCTGTTTCTTTTATATAATTGCTTGTTTTTATTCAGAAATATGGAAATTTTACCAAATTTATATTTTGTAGACTTTTACAGAAGAAATGGAAATTCCAGCAAGTATACATAAGCTATATCTGGTCAAGTAGCTGGCCGCGATGTACTTAAGGAGGTCATGACAAGTAATTCAGATTACAATGGGGCTTTGAAGTCACAACAGAGAACCTGTGTCACGACTAGAAGTGATAGTGAAGCCCAACAAAAGTCGCTTATGAATTTTGAGAAATTTGCCGAGACAAAGTAAGAAGAGCTACTCATCATTTCGGCTGACAATTCATTTTGAGGTTGCGATAATAAAAGAAGACATTGTCAGCAATGTAGATAATTGATGTCGCTAATTGTGAAGGACTCGAATGGACTGCTACAGTCTCTACCAAGAAATTGATGTTGCGACAAAAATGTAAGCTGAGAACACCAATCGAGGTCGCGACCAGGAATTCATGTCGCGACATAAAAATGAGCAGAATAGTTAAAACATGTTGCGACTAAGTTTGAACCACTACGACAAAAACTAAGTAAGAAGGGCCACTACTCAGTCACGACACACTTTTGTGTCGCACTGCAAATGAAGTCAATTGACGGAAACTCGTTGTGAGTAAAAAACAGAGGGGGTCAAGGGCAAGATCGAAGAAGAACGACGCGACAGATGCTTTTGAAGTCGCTGAGCAGGAATGGCATGAAGCAAAGAAACTACATTGTCGCGACCTAATTTCCAAGTCGCGACAAGAAAACAAATGTGTCGCAATCGTCGCAACTTGCATAAGGGCAAACTAGATACGATGTCACAACACGAAGCGGTGCCGAGACTGCGGATCAAATGGTCGCGAACAAAAATGGTGTCGCTACATGAAAATGAGGTCACGACACAGAATCCAGAAAAAGGAAAGACAGTCAGGTCGCAACATCAACTGCAACAAGAGCAAAAGTGATAAAGGTAACCATTCAATCGTGACACACTTTTTAGGTCATGACCAATGAAACAGTTTGAATTGGTGGAAGAAACCGCTTGCACTAAGAAATGAGGTTGCGACAGGATGGGGAGAAATGATGTCGCGACATGATTTTAAGGTTGCGACATAGATTTCAGTAGGGAAAAGAAACGATCAGGTCATGACAAGAAATTGTGGTCGCGACATCAACTGCAAGAAACAAGAGAAAGTTGTCGCAACCAGAGTCATCACTGCTAGATACTAACATAGTCACGATGCAACAATCCAAGTCGCGACTGAAAATTGATGACTCTCAGGAAAAATTGCTAAGTAAATGAAAACAACATGAATTTCTAAGTTGCAACATGAATAGACAAAAGAGTTAATGATGTCGCGACAGTGAATGGATGTTACGACATCGCACCGCGAATGTCAACATTTCTCGTCCAATGGTAAATGCTAAAACATCAAAATATCGCGACCAACAATCGTAAGAACAACCTGAAGGAAGGTTGCGACTAAATTTCTCCTCGAGGTCGGTTAAACTTGATAAATCCAGAGCACACATGATGTCGCAACAAGCTTTTGAGGTCGCGGTAATCCTGTCAGTAGTCGGGCCATTGATTTTAGTGGAAAACCACCGAGCCTCGGAGCCAGCTCCACTCAAAAGGTTATAAATAGGCTTACGTGCAAAAAGAAAGGCAGCTTCCATATTTTCTGAACCCCACTGTTGGGGAGGACAAGGAAGATTCACTGTATATTTTTAGAATATATTTTTCTTTTCTTTTCTTTTCTTTCCTTTTTCTTTTCATTTTCCTAGATCTCAACTGCCAAATGGACCATATAATGTTGGTTGGAAGTCAAGGCTTCGAGATTCTTGCAATTTATCATTTCTCGAGTTTAATAAAATCTAGACAATTTCTGGAATTAGTTTCTTCTCGCCTATTAAAAATCGTAGGGGTGTAATTGATCGATGCCCATTGCTCTATTGTGAACAGTTTTATATGCTGCGCTTCCACTAGTTTGAATTTATTGTTAGTTACAGTCTTTTCTGCATAAATTAGAAGGAAGTATCTTGAATTTGGGGGATTTATTTGATTGATGTGTTCTTAATTTGATTGTTCCCAGAGTAGCTCGAATACCTCTTCCAAGGATTGTATCCTCGCTTCGATTTCCAGGAGGTCCTCCTCGAAAGGATACGTAGATGGAGATTCCCGAGAGCTAGAACATTCAAATTGTAGGTATGTTGGACCTCACTATTGAAGAACTAATGGGCCTGAGTTCACTTAGATAAATTTCCATTTCACCATAGCTGAAGTCGGGTGAGATTTATCATTTTAAATAAGCAGAGATTTCAATTTTAATCTAGTGGAAAGATTTTAGATCCTATGTTAGCCGAGATCTAATCAAGGAAAGCGGAATTCATCGATTAAAGGATGAGTCATCAATCAATTTGTAGAGGTTTTGCACTTACCTAGACTTGGGGTGCAAGAAATCTGCTGTCTTAAGAAATGGGTATGAAGTATTGAAAAAGAAAAATACCTAGATCTTATAAAGAATGATCAAAATACAAGTAACTGATTAGATCCATGTCTTCTAGAGGCGTAGACCTTTGAATTGGTGAATTAAGGAGAAATCTTAAACTACATATCAGCATCTTTTGACAAATCTAGATCCAAATTCAAAGATTGAGTCTACGTGGGATAAGAACAAAACGTAATTTATTTTTACAATGATTTCCTCTTAGTGTTCATTTTTACAAAGAACTGATTCAGACTAATTTATTATAGTTTACATAATTTATTCGTTTTATTTTAATTTCCTTGGTTGTAGATGCACTATTTAGGACAATTATCCTTAAATTTGCATTTGATAAATCATCAAGGGAGGTCCAGAGTAGTATGGACTTGCGTAGTCAGTAGTCGATTTTGATAATTTTGTCAATTTCTCAAGGAATGATATCCTGGACTTACATTCATTTTTACTACTTGTATGACATGTGCACTTTGTGTGCACACACTAAACCCATTATTAACCTGCAACATAAAGTCATTTTATTCATTTCAAAACCACTCATTCAATCCTGACAGATGCAGAAAATCTGTAAGGCTCCCGATATGTGTTAAATTAAGGGGTTTAGTCTGTATATTTCACAAGGTATTAAACAGCATAGTGCCCGCTATCCCTTATTCGCAATTGTTTTATTTAAAGAAGTCATCTGGGGTGGTGAAACCTCTCCTTATAATGAAGGACTCATTTTTGGAGATTAGAGGTCAACTTCGACGTACTTTCATTGACAATCGGTCATGATCGTAACTACGCCGCAGCCCTCACTGCCCACTTCGAGCCCATCTTTGCTTCATCACATCGTGGCACTTATAGGTCTTCAGTCAGATGCACCAAAGCTTTTCTCACCTTTTCTTGGCCTCTAAACCTCCTAACACCCGTGTGATGCAGTTGGACCAAAATGCCCAAATGAGGCCGCCCAACAACTCACTTAGGCAAACTGTCGAACACCTAGTTTGCACTTTAGAGATGGGGGTCGTGACTCTAACCTGTGGCTGCTAATATCCCTAACCACTCCTAAGGTGGCTTCATTAGCCCAAACGAGCCATAAAAAAAAACAAAAACAACTCACTACAAAGTTAATTTGAGCCTTCACTTACCCGTAACCAAACCAGGAGTAGGGGCTCTAAACGAAGGTTAGCATTAGTGATTTGCGGATCTAGGGACATTCGTAGGATTTCTTGGGCCCCAGACCACTGGGACAAGCCTGGATGTGTTTTCTGGGTATCTGCAAAAATCGGAGGTGTGTTAGGGCTTTTTCAGGGTTTACGATGTGAGAAGGATGAACACTTCAGTTCATAAAAACAGGGGAAACATCGCGACGTTCGGCTCAATTTCACGACGTTCTCGAGATTTATAATGCCAACGTCGCAACGTCGAGGTCCAAAGTCGCAACATTCCAGAAGGTGGAAGCTTCGACGTTGCGACGTTCCCGAGAGTCACTTAAGCCAACGTAGCGACATTGAAATCCAATGTCGCGACGTTCCCAAGCATGTTGAAATCTGACGTCGCAATGTTGAGGCCAACGTCGCAACATTATAGAGAGGGCTCCAAAATGTGGTCTGTCAACATCGCGACGTTGAAACCCAACGTCGCAACGTGATGCAGGCTTGGGCTCGACTTTCAACGCTATGACGCTGGGACATCACAACGCTATGCAGGAAGGTCAAATTCAAAAATTTTACAAAACTTCTAAGCCCGAAAAACCCCCCCTTAATGAAGCTCCAACCCCGTCGTACTCCTGGAATGAGCTTCTCGAACTAGCTCTCTGCTGCCACTGCTATCTCAAGTAGTGCTTTGTTTAATGTCGTTAGCTCGACTTCCCTGAATCTCAAAGTTCCTGAGATTACGAGATTACACGACTCTCTATGGCACTATTTCTGTTGTGCGTAGACAGAGGGCTTGCTTGCTTGCATGAAACTCGTCCCTAAAGTATGGCTTCAATTGTTGTGTGTTGACTTTAAAGGTTCCTTTCTCTGGGTGCATAATTTCCGCTCCTCCATAAGAAAAAACCTGAGTCACAGTAAATGGTCCCAACCACCATGACTTTAATTTCCTTGGGAAAAGTTTGAGTCGGGAGTTAAATAAGAGGACCCGCTGGACCTCATCTTAATTCTTTATTTATAATATCTTATTGGCTTTCTATAATTCTGTTTTAGATCATTGCACCTCTAACACCGGCGGCATTTCGCGCGACCCATTTACATCTATATCTAACAAACGAATGGTCAAGATGTTTAAGGTTGTGTCCCATCACCTGGTGGGTGATTGACGCTCACATCTTTAAACGAATAAGATATCTCATATACTCAATGTTATTCACTCAGGAGCAAGATCTGACTTTTTCTATCTCGCTCTCTGGCTACAATCGTTCTGTATAGATTTATCGTCGATACTTCTCGCTAGTCAATGGGTGGTATGGCGCAAATTCAATGATTCGACACCATATTTCCTCAAACACGCTGTCACATGAGTTTGTTAAGGTATGTGTTCCTCCATCTGTGATCAATGCCCTTAGAGTTTTGAACCGGGTGAATATATGACTGCGAAGAAAGTTTGCTACCACTTTGGCATCATTAGTTCGAGTATGTATGGCCTCCACCCATTTAGAAACGTAATCTACGGCCAAGAGAATGTATAGGTTGCTGAAAGATGAAGGAAAAGGACCCATAAAATCCATCCCTCCAATATCAAGTAGTTCTACCTCTAAAATAGGTTGCAAAGGTGGCTCATCCCATTTTGATATGATTCCCATTCTTTGGCATTTGTCACAAGTGAACACAAAGTGGTGTGCATCCTTGAATAAGGTAGGCCAATAGAATCCCGATTGAAGCACCTTCACAGTTGTCCTATTTCCCCCAAAGTGCCCCCACATGCTAGCTCGTGACAATGAGTTAGAATACTTTCTATTTCCTCTTCTGGGACACATCTTTTTATCACCTGGTCAGCACAATGCTTATACATGATGGGTTCCTCCCAGTAGTAGTGCTTCAACTGTGCGAAAAATCTCTTCTTCTGCTAATAACTAAATTCTGGGGGGAGCACTTTTGCTACCAAGTAGTTCACTAACCGCAAACTACTTGTGATCGGGTTATCTTCAATTGCTAAAGCCATTCATTAAGGAAATCATCATCGATTCGAATTTTTACTCGCCCTTCCAATCGCGGGGAAAGTGGCCTACCGCAAGATTTTCAGTCTTTCTTATCTTTAATTTCTGTGTCGAACTCCCCGGAGTAGAAACACCCACCTTATCGGGCCCCTGCGAAGGCCCCCGTCATCGTGCACTTTATGGCTAAATGGCCTGCAATTATGACCTTGTTACAAATAAAGTACAACAAGAACTTTTCAAACGCAAACACAATAGCCAAAAGTTCTTTTTCAGTTGTTGCATAGTTGAGCTGCACATCATTCAACGTCCAACTAGCACAATAGATAACCTGAAATGTTCTGTCCCTTTTTTGGCCTAGCACTGCCCCGACTATGAAGGTCGCCGCACGTACATTAGTTCAAAAGGCAGATTCCAAATTGGGCGCTTACTACAATAGGGCGCTGGCTAATTCAATTTTTGTTTGAGAAACAAGAACGCTTTACAGTAATCATCATCAAACTCAAAGGGCGCCCGAACAAGCGTATACGACAAGGTTAGCTATTTGGAGAAATCCTTATGAATCTCCCTGTAGAACTCGCGTGATCAGAAAGCCCTTTTTATTCCTTTCATCAAGATAGGCAAAGAATCTCTCATTGTTTCAACTCGCCTCTATCTATCCTTCGACCTCTTTCGATATCCAAAGGCCCCGATACAATGCCTTCCTTCACCATGAAGTGACACTTCTCCCAATTCAGTACAAGGTTGGTTTCCTCACATCTTATCAATGCATGTCTCAGGTTCTCAAGGTAATTATCAAAAGATTTCCCTAGCACAGATAAATCATCCATGAATACTTCAATTGTTCTCTCAAACATGTCTGAGAATATGGCCATCATGTAGTTGAACGCGTCTTGCATTACATAGTCGATGTGCACCAGCGTGGAGTGTAAAATTAGGTGGGAAACGTTAGAAACCCGTGTGCGCAAGTATAATGACGAATGACGTAGTGCAGTGGCTAGTCAAGTGTCGCTCCTCAAAAGAGAAGCGTGTCAATTATTGACTTAATGACTTTGATAATATTTGGATCTAACCCTAAAGCTTAATTACGTACTTAAAATTTACTAGAATTAACAAAAGCTTAAAAAATGGATGTATCAATTATATCGATGATGAGAAACATAGGGTTTTACTGCCTCTCTACTACACTCGATGGATGTCAATTAAATTAATGACTTATCAAGTATTCATATGAGTTATGTTGGCGGGTTGATCTTCCTACAAGATATTCTCTCTCGAGATATATTTGCCTATCTCGCCAAAGGATGTATTGTGACCCTCGCCTCAACCCTCGACCCGAAACGCCTTAAATGTGCAAAACCATAGTGCCACACTTGCAACCGAAGATCCCTATTCTTCGACTACCCAAGTGTTGCTTTAACCATGTCCCTTGTAGTCATCTTCTTGATCTCAAACCTCAAATCTTTAGCATGTCACGGCTGGCCGTATTAACAACATGTAATTAAATCCAGATCAAAGCAAACATATGAACTCATTAATATTCAAATAAGTCAAATCGAAATCAACTAACAACCGTGGTTATGGTTGACAAAACCCTAGAGAAAAGAATTAGTTCATCATATTATTCATTATAGATTGAAGAATTGGAATCATGAAGTAGGTTGAGGGAAGAACTACAGAAAAATCCGTCTTTGCGATCTTTCCCGAATCCATCTCTATTGATTTCCCTCTACCTGTATCTCCTTTTTCTTGTCGATCCAATCCCTCCCCCTTCAACTTCAAAAAATCTTCCATTTTATACCTCGAGACGTGGGCCCATCAATGGCCCAGAAAAATTAGGGTTTTGTGAGTTCCCATTTTGGAAAAGGGGACCTCGCTACGCCGTGGCGAAGGTGGCTTCGCCGCGGCGAATCCGAGGCCCTCAAATTTTTTTATCTCTTAGTTCGTGCTACTGGGCTGGCGGTAGATTTACCGCGCACGCAGCACTTCGCTATCCACCTTTTGTCATTTCATTCGTTTTGTTTTTCTGTCTTTTAGCTACCCGTTTGTTTCCAACATCGTCATATTCTATAGAACAATATAATATGAGGGATTAGCGTAATATTAATGAAAATGATCATGTGAACTATCCAATCAACTGTAAATAACACCGAGAATTCAACGAAATGCATGGCTGATTCACTCCCGACCGGACACCTGGGTCCTAGCTTTTGCTTGTCCCCAAGCAAGAATAGTCTCTAACCAAGGCACACAAGAATAATGCTACGCTAATATTGATGATCTGGGTTAAGCACACACTATAACAGCAAAAAGGAGTCCATATGCACCAGTTCGTTAGACCTAGGGCTTGCCTTGGTTTGTTCGACTATCAAGGACATGCATTAAGTTAGTCTCGGTTAACCAAACGGGTCAACCCTCCTTTTGTAAAGGCTCACAGTCCTTCTAAAATAATCTACGTAAGGGCCGAGGTATGATTCCAATGTATAGATTGATTCCCCCGCATTCCCCCAAACTTGAGTTTAACTCACCTAGTTGGAATGGCTTAGCACAAAAGGCTAAGAACGCATCGAGTTATTCACTTCATCTAGGCCTATGGGGTTAGCTATAACGTAGAATTGGAAAAGTGCTAGTGCCAAAAAGTTTTGGTTGAGGGTCTCGTAGCGTGGATCCGTGTGTGTGGCGGATGACCTCACCAATCGTTGGCGGCACCGCAGCCTGCCTTCCGAATCCACCCCGAACACTCGCCCAAACCTCGAGACCCTAGATTGTGGAAATCGTCCATCCTTTGTCCTATGTAGCGGGCAATGAAGTCAATGGCTTCCGGCTAGTTGGCTAAGGGAATTAGGCTTTGAAAAACCACTCGGACTGTGCCCGGGATTCCAATTGGCTAATCCACTTATTTCAACCTAAGCTTTTTTTTTTTTTAACATTGGGGCTCAAAGGCGATCCTCTTGCTACTTGTCCCACCACTAGGTAGTTTAAACCTTCCTGTGTCAGACTTTTCAGCTTGTGAGCCTGAGTCAAGGCATGCCACCCCGGATCAAGTGTAAGTGTGTGTGTGTGTGTGTGTGTGTGTGTGTGTGTGTGTGTGTGTGTGTGTGTGTGTGTGTGTGTGTGTGTGTGGTAGCTTATTTTGGAATTTGATGTCTTGAGACTACAAGGTAGGGAAACAAGCATGGTCATCCTCAACTTCATGGCTGGGGCTAAGGGCCCCTTTTCTCGCCTCACCAACCTCGAGGTCTCTATGTCATCAACACCTGCTTCGCACATCGCGACTCGCTTGTCGCCATCATGATTAAAGGTAAGGCGGCGATACTCACTACTGACATTGTGAACTGTCGTATTATAATGTCGGGTGTAATGGGGACTAGGCTGTCCCAAACAAACTAACATAACCAAGATGAAACAAGACACCAAAAATAAATAAATAAAGAAAAACGAGGCCTAAAACAGGAAAAACATAAAATAAAATAAAATAGTGAAGATAAACTAAGGTGACAATAAACTAAAGATAAACTAATGTGACAATAAACTAAATCAAAATACTAAGTCAAACTGAACCAAAATACTAAGGCATAAAAATCCACTTCCCATACACCCATACCCCCAAACTTGAAACTAACAGTGTCCTCAATGGCAGAAAAGAAAGTAAAGCAAAAAAGGTAAAGAGATACGTCCTAGAAAAATCACTACTATGGTGGCGTAGTGAAATGATGTGTCGGGCTAACCCGCTGCCGACCGGTCCCAAATGGCATGGATGGCTGCCATCCTCAAACTCTATCAGAGTCCATGTCCTAGCCTGGGCAACCCTGCTCTCGACCCATCCCAATAGCATCAAGCACGGTAAGTGCATGGATTCGCTTCGGGCCAAGGATCGGTCGAGCCAGAGGGGGACCTCAGTCGCCGTCCACCGGTCGCTTCATGCCGGGTGGCTATCGACGCCCTCGCCGGCCTCCTCATTTGACTCGCTCCGCTCCCGAACCCACCCTAGGCATCGAATGGGGAAGGCGCCGCATGACCGCCCTAATCCAACATCGGACTTTACCAACCCGCATAGCCGGGTGATCAGAGAAGGGTGGATCGTGGTCTGCAGTAATACGCCCCGTGTCGACTACCAACCCCACTACGACTGGCCCCAATATCGAACCCGAAACCCTCGTCATGGCATACGATGATCATCTGCCCTTAGATCAGATCGAGATACGTTGAAGGTTTAATCTTAACACATAGAAATTATACTAAATCTCGCTAAGGGCGTGAGCGTGTGTGATTCAAATGTGGTGAACTCGCGACCGACGGCAGATCTCTATACTCCCGTCCCGTGAGCCCCGCATCGCCTCTCAAGTAGGTCCATAAATAATGCCCTAGACTTCACCGTCGTCCTCCCAAGAACCGACAGATTCGGTTGATGGTTCATGCCCAAGTCGACCTTAATTCCACTCGGGACAAACACAGTGGTGCCAACCCTGAAAGGCAAGTTAGAGTGGAACTCTCGTACGATCGAGGCCACTTCGGGGGTCGAGGGAGCACACAGGGTCTGCCATCCTCTGTTCTAGATGGTGAAGTTGAAGAATGCGTTGGAGGCAGGAAAACCCCGCTCTAAAATGAATGAACGGCCAGGTGCTAACCTGGTAGAGCCGCTCGTCTCCCGAGAGATGAATTGTGCGGCCATCCGAGGGAGAGGTGCCACAAATGATGTGGTCAGCTTCAGAAATCTACAAAAAAACGTATACCCGCATAAGATCAAGAGGATGAAGGGCGAGTAAAAATGCGGTGGAGGAAAAATGGATAAACATGATATTCCTAGTGGCTCGAATACGAAGTCGCTTCCCGTGGCGAAGGATCCACGCTGCGCAAAGCCCTACTCACAAGCCGGCAGAGATTCTAAGTGCGGCAGTTAGAGCCCTAGCTGGCAAACCGGCCTACTGGGCGCACCTAAGAGATGACTTCAAGATTGTTCTCCCTCCGCACCGGCGTAGCAAGCTTCGCCGCGACGGATCAGAAAGGCTGAGATTGAGTTTTTGCCCTCCACAGCGGCATAGAGGGCTACGCCGCGACAAACCAACTCAAAAATTTAAGACTGTGTTTTTGCCCTCTGGCTTTAAGACTCACCTATCTATTAAAAATAAGCACAGGTAGAACGCCCAAAACAAAAATTTTACCATAAATAAGTCAAAAGGAATGGAAGTCATACGAGTTTAGGGAAAAAGAAAATCTCATAATGCTTAAATTGCCTCCCAAGAAGCGCTATGTTTAACGTCATTAGCTCGACATTCCTGCATCTCCATGTTGTATTATAGAGGAATTGGGAATGCTAACACACCTCCATAGTGCTCGAAATTGTCAAGCCAAAGGTGGATGGACTATTTTGGTCGCCACGCCTCGATCCTCCGGGTACCTAGCACGAGACTTATCCCTAAGATTCACGCTGCCTCGCTAGAACTCTTTCGGATGGAGTCCGAGGTATCATTATTGGGATCGCTATCCCGGGTGTTTCGTGGGCCGACATGGAAGGTGATTTCTCCTCGGGCTCTCACCTTAGTTCTCCTTCACACATCAATCATCGCTTCGCCAATCGCTAGAAATGGGCCTACCTAGTATGATAGGTATTTCTTATCTTCTTCCATATCCAAAACAATGAAATCTGCCGGAAATATGAACTTGTCCACTTTGACCAAAACGCCTCTATCACCCCCCTTTCTCGGTGCTCTTGACTCCATTCGCTTGAACTCGGAGTGTGATTGGGCGAGCTTCACCTAATCCCAATCGTCTGAATATAGATAGCGGCATGAGGCTGATACTTGCTCCCATATCACACAAAGCCTTCTCAAAGATGGAATTTCCAATCAGGTACAGTGATAGTAAAATCGCTTTCAGGGTCTTTCGTACCTTTTGTGCGCCAAGGCAGGATGGCACTACACTTCTCGAAGAGGTTTACTGCCCAAAGTCCGATAGGTCTTTTCTGTACATTACTTCCTTCATGAATTTCACGTAACTGGCATTTGTTCTAATGCATCGGCAAACGGAATGTTTATATGCAATTTCTTAAACAACTCCAGAAACTTGGTGAATTGCTTGTCCAATTTACTTCTTCGTGCGCCGAGGGTAATAAATTAGGATATGGATTCAAATTGTGGTCGACCCTCAAACTCGCTTTCTTTTCACCTTAACTTTTCCGATGGGGTTGTTCCCCTACTACCTTGTCAACTGCCAGGATGGATTACTTCTCCGCCTTTACCTCCCTACTAGCGGTGGCTACCTGCATCGCTTAGTTCTTTCCACTCCTTAATGCGACAAATTTTTACATGTTCATTACCTTCTGCCTCGCCCTACTTTAATTACTCTATAATGCTCCCCGATGCCTCTCCGTCAACAAACTGGCCATTCGCCCATTCGCACTCCTAAGTTTCACCAAAGGTTTGATCGCTTCAATCGTGGTCCTGGTTCCTAAATTCGCCGCTTCTCATTCATAAAGGCGGTGTGCGAGGTGAGCATTTGTGCAAGTGCTTGCTCCATGTCTACTTTCTTCTCAGGGGGTGGTTCATTCACTCAGGGTAGTGGCATGTTATTTTGACTATTCCTCCATCCATAGTTCTGATTGTTTTGACTATTCTGATTGCCTGTCCATCCCTGGCCTTGATTCTGATTCCGACTCGATTCGTATCCGTCTCGACATGCATTGCCTCCATACTCGCCCTCACAGATTTGATTCTAACGATTCACATATCACCGTTTATCATTATATGCCCCGACCGACACTCCATAAGATCGTGCTGCCTACCGCAAGATTCACAAATTTCCTACTGATTATCTCTAAAATAGTGATTTACCACCTTGTTGGTTCTAAGCAACTGCCTAGTTAATCGTGGGCGCATATGGTTTACTAAAGTTGTTGATAACATCTCCCTTCCCTGTCTCTCTCTCGTGGTTCCGCTTCCTCGCTAAAGGGCTCCCCTAGGTGCCGATCCATCTCAGCGTTGATTAGTATTAGTAGTTGTATCCTCCAGGATCTCATAGCTCGACCGTGGTTCCTTTATCAAAGCACCTCCCGCTGATGCATCAATGATTATCCTAGCTGAGTCGCTTAAATCGTTGTAGAACGTATGCTCCTGCATCCACTTAGTTAATCTGTGATGTGGACATCTCCTCAATAGCTCATGAAATCTCTCCTAAGCCTCACCTAGGTTCTCTCCCTCAAGTTGTCTAAATGTATTAATTTCTTACACTAATTGAGCTATTTTCGAGGGTGGGAAAATTTTGGTTAGAAATTTCTACACCAAGTCATTCCATGAGGTGATGGAGTCTAGAGGTCGGGTTACCAACCAAAGCTTAAATTTCCTGGCCACTAAGTGACACAGGAAATAGTCGCAGCCGAGCCTGCTCCTCCATTATACTTGACTGTATCACAGACCTCAATAAAGCTGTTGGTTACTAAATGTGCATTCGGATTCTCACTAGGTAGCCCATGGAATCAGATAATATTACATCCGCAAAGCTACCTCTTAACTCAAGTTGTTCAAGCCAGATAGTGGTCATCATATAGATGATCGAACAACCGGCTGGCAAGGCAATGGCAAGGCAAACTCTCAAGGAGCATACGGGATTACCAGCCGCATTAAAGGGTGCGGTGGCCTCTGATTTCTATGGTTCTCGTTCCATTCTGCTCCACCTGTGGTTCATCCCTATCATGAATCTGTCCTACGTCTACTTGATGTTACATGATTTCAGGCTGAGTTATGTGGGCTTCTCTACGTAATGCAATGTCTGTTCTGGTTCAAGATCGAATGGAAGCAGTTCCCTGTGATCTTGTCTTTGCATACACTCTAAATACTTTCCTGAAATCATAGGATGAGATCGAAACCAAATCACAGAACAAATACAGTAAAGGAGAACACGTAAACCAGGAATAAAAGTAAAAAGAAATTATCAAGAAGTAAGAAGAGCTAAAAAATAAATAAATAAATAAAATAACATTGATCCAAAGTACTATCTATGGCACGGTTGTCAATATCAACACTAAACTTCTCCTCAATCCGCGCCTAAAAACTTAACAAATATCGCTAGCTGAGTATGTAAAATTAGGGTGGAAACGCTGAAACCCCCATGGCGCAGCATACGCCACGAGTTGACGAAGGTAGTGGTTAGTCAAGTGTCGTTCCCTCGAAGAGAAGCGTGTTGACTACTGACTTAATGACCTTGACAATATTTGGATCTAATCCTAAAGCGAATTACGACTAAATTACTAGAATTAACAAAAGCTTAAAATTGGATGTATTGAATTATATCGATGATGAGAAACATAGGGTTTTACCGTCTCCTACCACACTTGATGGATGTCAATTCAATTAAGGACTTATTGAAGTATTCATATGAGTTATGTTGGCAGGTTGATCTTTCCTACAAGATATTCTCTCTCGAGATATATTTGCCTATCTCGCCTAGTGGGATGTATCAGATTCGCTCAACCCTCGACCGAAACGCCCAACAAAACCCCACCACACTTGCAAATCCTGGAATATCTCTATTCTTCGACTACCCAAGTGTTGCTTTAACCATGTCCCTGTGGTCATCTTCTCTCTCGATCTCAAACTTCCGCCAGCATGTCACTTCATTGCCGTACAATAACATGTAATTAAATCCGTAATTAAAGCAAACTTATGAACTCATATTAATATTCAAATAAGTCAAAACTGAAAATCAATCCATCAAACTGTGGTTAGGGTTGACAAAACCCTAGAGAAAAGAATTAGTTCATCATATTATTCATTATAGATTGAAGAATTTGAATCATGAAGTAGGTCAGAGTAAGAACTGAGAAAACTGGCTCTTCACGATCTTTCCCGAATCCGCCTCTACTGACCTCCCTCCCCGCCTATATCTCCTTCTTCTCACGATCCAATCCTCCCCTTCAAATTTCCATTTTATATTCAGACGCTAGCCCATCAATGGCCCATTTAAAAATTAGTGGTTCTTCATGAGTTCCTCATGGAAAAGTGATCCTACGCCACGGTGAAGGTGGCTTTACCGCGGCGAATTTGAGGCCCTCAAATTTTTTATCTCGTTCGTCATAATAAGGGCTCTTTCATTACCAAAGAGTTATGCCATGCAGGAAGGTAGATTCGCCGCCGCGCACTGGGGCAAGAGTACTTCATTGGCCCAAATTTTTGTCATTTCGGCTTCGTTGCTTTTTCTCGTCTTTAACTCCGTCTCTTTTGTTTCCAACATTGCCATATTCTATAGAACAATGTAATATGAGGGATTAGTGTAATATGAATTAAAATGACTGTGAATCATGCAATTGAACTATAAAGAACACCGAGAATTCAACGAAAATGCATGCATGATTCACCCCGATCAATAGCCCAAAGGGCATTCGCCTAAAAGCAAACGTACCATACAGGCACGTAAATGTTGTTTTCTCTTGGTCCTCCAGTGATATAGTGATCTAATTATAACCCGAATACCCGTCTAAGAAACAGTAATACTCATGCCCTACCAGTTGGTCTAGCATCTGATCCAAGAATGGAAGTGGGAAATGATCTTTTCAAGTTGCCTTATTTAACTTCTTGTAGTCTATGCAAATCCTCCACTCTATAACTGTTCGAGAAGGTAGCAGTGCGTTACTCTTAGTCCGTATCACTATGGTCCCTCCCTTTTTTGGGACAACTTGTACTGGGCTTACCTACCGAACTATCGTGAGATGTGGGCAGGGGATCACTCCCGCATTTAACCACTCAATAATTCTTCTTACAACCTCCCTTCATCACGAGTTTAACTCCTCCGAGCTTCTACTCGATGGCTCAGGCCCATCCTCTATCAGATCCAAGGTATACATTAATGGAGGGGCGGATCCCCTTTAAATCAACGAGAGACCACCCAATAGCATTCTTGTGATCTCAAAGCACTCTTAAAAGCTTCTCTTCTTCCAATCGCTTAGCAAAGATGTCGACATATGATAACTCGGGTAGGTCGAGGATTCCCTAGGCACGACAATTCCAAGTGATCAGTAAACGGGCTTTTATCTAACTCGGTGGTGGTCGTCGATCGAGGGCACAGTCCGGGTGTTCTTCCCAATGGCTCATAATACTCCTCCTGCTCAGCCGGGAAAGAGTCCATCCACTCTCTCACATACTCTTCGGCCCTCTTCACTTAGTTCCTCCTTAGCATCTCCCGCATTGCCAGCCCCAAAGGGTCACCAAACCACTCTAGCCAGGGGCACTACATACTCGACGCCCATCATAAAGCATGCATCACTTCACTGTATGCCCCACGGTGATAAACACGCCTAAATCTGACTTCATCATCCTGCACTCTTAGTTTCAGCTCTCCCTTCTGCACATCAATCATAGCCCTTCCAGTTACTAGAAATGGTCTGCCCAGTATGATGGGTATCTCTTTATCTTCCTCCATGTCTAACACTATGAAGTCAACTAGGAAGATAAACTTGCTGCCTTTATTAGCACATCCTCTATCACTCCCCGAGGATGTTTCAATGATCTATTTTCCAGTTGCAATGTGACCGTAGTAGGTCTAGCTTCACCTAAACCCAATCGTCTGAAAATGGATAAAGGCATAAGGTTAATACTGGCTCCCAAGTCACATAGGGCTCTCTCAAAGATCGAGTTCCCTATCTTACAGGGAATTGTAAAGCTACCCGATCCTTCACTGCGGGTAATTCCTCCGAAGTATAGCATCAGACTTTTCAAGAAGATTCATCACCAAATTTAATAACCTTCTTTTCCCGAAAGTATATCTTTCATGAATTTGATGTAGTCAGCATCCGCTCTAATGCATCCGTGAATGGAATGTTGATATGCAAAGCTTCTAAACACTTCCATGAATTTAGTAAACCGCTTATCTAGTTTATTTTGGCCTCAACTGGGATACATATGGCACTGCATGTGGCCCAATCAGAGCTACCCGTTCGCCATTCTTCCCATCTAAAGGTCTCTACTCGGCTTCCTCTTCGAGGATGCCCGTCTCTAATCTTCGGGCCGAATCGTCTGCACTACCTCGCTTCTTCTTCTTTACTACCGTGGTGGCCCCCGTGGTAAATTTAGCTCTCTACCACTTCTTAACGTGATAGCCTTAACATATTCCCTACCATCACCCCTAAGGTTTTTCTCTAAATTGCTTGGCAAGGAACCTTGCTGCCTCTCAGTAAGTATATTAGTCATATGCCCCATTTGCGCCTCCAAGTTTCTCAACTATGTTGCTTGATTGTTCAACTAGGCGGCCTAGTTTTGCATATTCGCCTTTGTCTCATTCATAAAGGCGGTAAGAGAAGTAAGCATTTGAGCAAAGGCTTGTTCCAAGTCCACTTTTTCTCTCCGTGACACCGCCACTTCTGTGGTGGTGGCATGTTGTTCGCATTGTTCCTCCATCCATAATTCCATTGCTCGAGCCTTTACTCCACTCTTAAATTACTCAAGGTTTTCTATAATTGTTGTTCTACATCGACCTCAACACAGGTCGATTAAACTCGACACATATTGGGCATGCTCTACTATTTGATGTCCCGATTGACATTCCGTACTGTTGTGCTGTCCTCCACAAAATTCGCATAACTCTCATGGGTTGGTCTGAACGGCATTTACGGTACCTTGTTGTTTAGTGAGCTACACGACATGAGTAACCAAATTGCTGAGAACTCGCATCCGCGCCTTCCATGCCTTTACCTATGGTCATCCCCTATCCCTAGGCCACCTTATCACACGCGAGAGCAAGATCCTCCCGTGATTTCATGCTCGGGTCCGTAGCTTTCTTCATTAATGCACCTATCGAGGCATCTATCAACGTTTCCAAGAAAGATGCCTCATACCGCTATGTAAGCGTATGACTTGCATCCATCTGGTCAGCCTGTGGTGTGGACACCTCCTTAACAGTTCATGAAATCTCTCCCATGCTTCGGCCAAGTTCTCTCCCTCCAGTTGTCTAAAAGTATTGATCTCTTGCACTAGCTGTGCAATCTTCGCAGGCGAGAAGAACTTTGTCAGGAACTTTTGCACTAAGTCGTTCCATGAAGTAATGGAATCCGATGGTTGACTTGTCAACCAGTGTTTAGCTCTATCACCTAGTGAGAGCGAAAACAATCTCTACCAGTCACTTCTTCGTCAAATCCCATCAGATTGATCGTGTCACATACTTCATGAAGCCGTTAGGTGCATATTCGATTCTCACTTGAACTTGCGGAACTCAATGTCTCAAGCATCCGCAGCTTCACCGCTTTCATTTCCCGTTGTTCACTGAATTAAAGGTCTTCTGATAGCACGAACAACCAGAGGTGCCAAGGCGAACTCTTCTAGCAACATAAACGGATCATCCGTCGTGCAACGGCCTAGGCGCATAATTCCTACCACGGTTCCCATTACGACTCCCCTTGCAACTCGGCTTTGTTCTGGTCCCGATCGTGCCCTTCATCGGGTTTCCGCATGGCTGCTGATTTCTTTATCGGCTTCTTAGCTCTCGTGGTAACCACAGAAGGTTCTTTTTGCTAAAGCATCAAACGGAGGTAGTTCAACTTAACCCCGTCTGCGCATACATTCACAATAACCTTCACTATAGTCACACGTACAAACACAAAGACCAGATTACAAGCACTTATATAGCCAAAATAAAAATAAAAAAATTAAATTAAATTAAATTAAATTCCATAGTAATATCTAATTGCGCTATTGTCAATATCAACACAAAAACTTTTCCCCGGCAACGGCACCAAAAACTTGATAGGCCAATAGCATGATATGTGATTTGTATAAACTAGGCAAAGCGCTTATGTGCGCAAGTGCACGCGTCGTATCAAGTAATATAGTGTACCTAAGTATGGATATCGATCCACAGGGAGAAGTGCTTTGACTACTGGAATTGGCCCTACAATATTATCTGGACTTAAACTCTTAATGAATGTCTAATTAATGTATGGACTTAAAACTAAATCTAATTATCTTGTGAAATTACTTTTTGTGAAAACTAGGGTTTTGCTTCCCCCTGGCACATTTGGTAGATTATTATTACCTAGAGGAATTATTATTCAGTCTATTAATGAATTCTCGATGACACGGTGATCGTGCCTACGAGATACCCTCTCTCGAGGTATATCCCGCCTATCTCGCTAGTGTGGTCAAGTGCATCTCCGCCCCGACCCCATACTCCGAAATCGCTAAATGCCTGGGAACCCTAATCGCCACACTGTAATCTGATGATTCTATTCGCAACTGACTAAGTGGTCGTTTACTTCATAACCCGGAGTCCTTATATCTCGATCTCTGATACTCAGCAAGATCATGTACACAAAAGAATACATCACTCATGAAAATAAAACTACATACATAGAGCAAATTGAGGTATAAATCATAAATAAACCGAATAAGATTATTTAAACCTCAATCTTATTACTGAAGGCAGTTCGTACAAACCCTAGAAAATAAATCTATAACATATCACTTAATATTGTTAGTTCATAAATCATTAATGGTTTTTGAGAAGAGTAAACACAAAACACGTAGTCTTTTCTGACTGGTTGCCCCGCTTCGCTTCCTCTCCGTCCGTACGCCTCAATAATCTCGAAAATTAAGTCTCCCGTGCTTTTTATAATTCTGATGAAAGAATCGCGGAAACGTTATGACGTCGCAACATCGCGACGTCGACATTAGGCCTCTGACTTTTACCATTGGCCGATCAAATCGCCAAGTTGCAAACGCCACTACACCGGAATGTTATGACGCGGTTACTGGTTTTCACTTCTTCTTCTTTACTTCCAAAAAGCTTCTCGAACCAATCTATTCACCCGCAATGCAATAAGTAAAGACTAAAACTTATAGATCTGCAATAATGCACTACAATGTATAAAATAAAACTAAAAAGTAGTAAGGACATGATATGACATGAGTGTTTGCACTCATCGAATCCACCAGTAGCTAGTATCGTTGAAGCCGCTCCCAAGATGGACAGAGGTGAAGCCATTATCACTGGGCATGGTGTAAGGTTATTCAACGTGCTTAAACCACTTGATCAAGAAGAATACATATGATCCAGAAATACATTGGATTAAAGAAGGTATGATGAAAAATAGCATGCCTCCACCTTTTCCTCAAGCACTTAAAGGCAAAAGGAGGGTGAACAACCCAACTAAGATTTTTTACAACTGAGTATGTGAAAGTTAATATCCCTCTTCTAGACATGACTCAAAGGGTGTCCCAAAGACATTTCAAATTTCTAAAAGACTTATTCACTGTAAAAAGATGACTGAATGTGGATAAGACAAATTTCTTGACATAACAGGTGAGCTCCATCATCCAATGCAAGACCCTAGTGAAACATAAAGATTCAGGATCTCCTACCATTTCAGTGAATATTGGGGGAACTTATGTAGAAAGGGCATTATTAGATTTAGGGCAAGTATTAATTTGTTACTCATCGTTTACAAGCAATTAGATTTGAGAGTTGAAGCCCACTACCATCACCTTGCCTTTCGCGGACAGGATCAGTAAAATTCAAAGATAGCCAAGATGTTTTGGTGAAGGTGATAAGTTCTATCATCCTTTGACTCCCGTTTGTTCTCGACACTGAGCCATGGCTACAGGCTTCACTATGTGCCCATCATACTTGGGAAGCCATTCTTGGCTACCTCAAATGCCATCATCAACTGCTGGAATGGAGTCATGCAGCTTACATTTGGCAACATGACACTGGAACTCAACATTTTTCACTTAAGCAGCAAGCACAAACAACCAGAGGAATAAGAACATGAGGAAGTTTTCCTGATTGGTACAAGTGAGGGAGAACACTATGCTCAGGAACTGCAAGAGGAGCTGATGGAGAGTATAGAGGAGTTTGATGAAGAATTATTTTCCCCAATCACTCCTCCCGCACCACCAATTCCACCAGCACCACCATAAAAGGCTTGAAAAAAATGGGTTAAGTGGACTCAGTCTCCCTAGAGACTGCAGAGTCCACTCCTTCTTTTTTGTTTTTTTATTTTATTTTATTTTATTTTACATTTGTTTTATTCATTTTTTCTCTCTTTAGATTTTCTCTAATATTAAGTTAATCTTTATTTATAGCCCCTATTTCATTTTCCTGCTTTTTATTTGAATTTTCTTGTGTTTGTTTTTGCATAATTGTGCTTAATTTTCTACAGCATGGGAGGTCCAGTAGCTCACAGTTAAATTTCGCAGTGCAATTTCGTAGGGTCACCTAATTCCATAGGATTTTCTCAAGGGTTACGAAAATTTGCAACCCTGCTTAATTTTCTGCGTGTCCCCACCAACCCTTCACATTCCCCACCGTTTTTTATCCTCCACCTCTCCAAACCCTTCACATTCCATCATCTCTTCAACCCTTCACATTCCCCATCCTCCTATAAATAGAAGACCAACCCTCCTACAAAGATCATTCTTCCCTCTTGCGAAAACCTGAGCCCTCCCCTACGAAACACCAAATCACCCTACGAAACCCTCTTTCATCCATTCGGGACATACCATGGAAAAGACTGAGAGGCCACAAACTCTTCGTCTGCACTTATGAAAGTACCCAGATAGTGTTTTAGCGACAGATCGCTTCCTCATTACTCTTATTAGGAAGAATCATAAAGGAGAATGTTGAGACTTACAGGTGCTTCGTTTGATTTGTGGATCCAAAGAGCATAAAGTGAGAGATCGTTTAGAGTCTATTCATTTACAAAGACCAAATTTAGGTACAACTCGCAGCATGGAAAGGCAACAAGAGTGTTGCATCACCAAGCATTCTCGAGGCAAGTAACTTAGACTGAGGGTAGACAGGATGCACGTGCTCCAACTAGAGCATATGCAATGAAGGCAGTGGAAGATACCGACGCTCCGGATGTGATAGTCGATAATTTCCAAATCTTTGATACTATTGTACATGTATTGATTGACCCCGGGCTAACCCACTCATATATTTGTACTGACATACCTAGTTTGGGAAATTTACCGAGGAGTGAAACCGAGTATGACATCATGGTGACGAACCCGCTCGTATAGTAAGCGTATTGTGGAATAGGAGTATGAGATTTGCCCCAACCGGTCACGCAGAGTAAGGAGTTTCTCGGGATTTGATCGACCATCCCTTAAGGAGTTTGATGCGATTTTGGGGATGGATTGGTTGTCCCGACACCAAGTGTGGTGGATTGTAGAATGAAAAGAGTGACCTTAAGGACACTGAATGACGATGAGGTTATGTTCATCGGCGAGAGGTCAAATCACCTCTCTAATGTGATATCCGCAGCCACTACGAGAAAAATGGCGTGGAAAGGATGTGAAGCCTACTTGGCTATGTGACTGATATGGTAAAGGCAAGGCCTAGTGTATTCGATATCCCTACTGTTAGTGACTTTTCGGACGTGTTTCCTGAAGAGTTGCCAGGATTGCCTCCATAAAGGGAGATTGAGTTTGCTATCGACGTTGTACCAAGTGTCATACCGACATCCATTACACCGTACCGAATGGCTCCGTTGGAGTTAAAGGAATTGAAATTGTAGTTGCAAGAACTACTAGAAAAAGAGTTTATTCGACCAAGTGTATCACCATGGGGAGCTCCCGTGCTTTTTTTAAGAAGAAAGATGGTACACTTCGGCTATGTATTGATTATAGACAACTGAACAAGTTAACAATAAAGAAAAAGTATCCGTTACCCAGGATTTATGATTTGTTCGACCAACTGAAAGGTGCAAGTATCTTTTCGAAGATAGATTTGCGATCTAGGTATCATCAGTTGAGAATTAAAGATGTGGATGTGCATAAAATGGCGCGAACGATATGGACATTGCGAGTTCGTAATGTCGCTTTGGTTCGACAAAATGCTCAAATGGGCTTATGGACCTAATGAATCTTGTTTTTCGACCGCATGTGGATCAGTTTTTCGTAGTGTTCATAGACGACATTCTTGTGTATTCAAAATATCGAGAAAATCACGACACACACCTTCGGGTAGTGTTAGAGACTTTGAGAAACGAGCAATTGTATGCGAAATTGAGCAAGTGTGAGTTTTGGTTGAATGAAGTGTCCTTTCTTGGGCACATTGTATCGAAAGAAGGAATCCAAGTGGATCCAAAGAAAATAGAAGTGGTTGTTGAATGGAAGCCACCAAGAAATGTTACGTGGCGCGTAGCTCTCAAAGACTCCGTGTTACTATAGAAGATTCGTTAAGGGGTTTTCTATGATTGCAACCCCGATGATGAGATTGCTCCAGAAAAATGTAAAGTATGAATGGAGTGAAAAATGTCAAAGAAGTTTTGATAATGTTGAAAGCATTCTTAACCGAGGCTCCGGTTCTTACCCAGCCGACCTGCGGTAAAGAATATGTAATCTTTAGTGATGCGTCACTAAATGGACTTTGATGTGTCCTAATGCAAGAGGTAAAGTGGTAGCCTATGCCTCAAGACAGTTGAAGCCGCATGAAAAGAACTATCCCACGCATGATTTGGAATTAGCCGCACTGTATTTATACCAAAATTTGAGACATTATTCAGATGGAGAAAAGTGTTTCATCTACACCGATCATAAGAGTCTTGTTAAGTATTTGCCTCACAACGAGCTTAATTTGAGACAACGAGATGATGGAGTCGATAAAGACTATGATTGCGTTGATTGACTATCACTGAAAGGCCAATGTAGTGGCCGACGCTTGAGTAGATAGATGTTGCAAACGCCTGCCGTTGAATGCCCAATCGTCGCTGGATGCACGATGGTACCGTAGTGGCAAAATTGATAGCGAGGTCGGAGATGTTGAACCGAGTGCTAGAAGCACAAAAGAGAGATGAAAAGATTTCTGCCATAGTGAGTCAAATTGGAAATGATAAAGAGACCGAGTTTACAGTGAAAGAAAATGGAGTTTTGTATTATAAGGATTCTGGTTTGAAAATTCAGAAGGGTAATGTGATTCGAGGAAAGCCATACTAAGAGGCACATACGGATCTTTGGTTATTCATCCTTAGCACAAAAGATGTATCAAGATTTGAAAATGTAATTTTGATGGTCCAGAATAGATGTATCAGAGTTTGTAACCAAGTGTTTGGTGTGTCAAAGAGTAAAGGCAGAACATCAAGTTCCTTCGGGATTATTGTAGCCTATTAGAATACCGGAGTGGAAATGGGACCGAATTACCTTGGATTTTGTGGTTGGGTTACCATTGACATGGAGAAAGCATGACTCCACCTGGGTCGAGGGACCGATCGACCAAGCCGCCACTTCCTGTCAAAGAGAATCGACTATCGCTGATAAGCTAGCAGAGTTGTACATCAAGGAAATAGTTCGGTTACATGGGATTCTTGTATTCATTATTTCAAACCGAGATCCAAAGTTGACTTCGAGATTTTGGGGAAAATTGCAAGAGGCATTGGGCACTCAACTGAATTTCTGAAGACAAACAGTTCCAATCTACACTGACATGGACAATCAAAGAAAGAGATCCAGATTCCGGTAAGATATGCATGAGTCATGGCAGGATCAACTATGAGGGTAGTTGGGATCGACACATTCCTTTAGTTAAATTTGTGTACAACAATAGTTTCCAATCAAGTATTGGAATGGCGCCTTACGAGGCATTATATGGAAGAAAATGTAGAACACCGTTGTGTTAGACGGAATTGAGCGGAAAGAAAGTGATTGGCATACAAGAGACTGAAAAAAAAAGTGAAAATGATTAGAGAGAGATTGAAAGTGGCCACCGATAGACAGAAATCATATGCCAACATGAAAAGAAAAGATATTAGATATGAGATCGACGCAAAAGTGATTTTGAAAGTATCGCCTTGGAAGAAGGTGATGAGATTTGGGAAAAAGGGCAAGTTGAGCCCTAGGATTCATCGGGTCCATACGACGAATCGGTAAGTGGTCCAGCGGGCATCGGCTGGCATTACCTCCGGAATTGGAAAAGATCCATAATGTTTTTCATGTTTCAATGTTGAGGAGGTACCGATCAGATCCATCACATGTAGTCGCTTCGAAGACAATTGAGCTTAGACTAGATATGACATATGGAGAAGAGCCAGTAGAGATTTTGGCTCGCGAAGTGAAAGAATTGCGGAACAAGAAGATTCCGCTAGTCAAAGTGTTGTGGAGAAACCACAAGACCGAGGAAGCTACTTGGGAAAGTGAAGAAACGATGCGGCAACAATATCCGCATCAGTTTAATGAAGGTAATTTCTGATGACTAAATTTTTTTTCATCGGGGAGAGTCAGAATCGCCCAAAACAATCTTATAATTTTTATAATAATTTTATTATATATTCTGGGTATGAATTGAGCTAAACTTGGGTTTTTCCTAGAAAACTGATAAATTGTTAAACTATGAAAAGCGAAATGAGTATGTGAGCATATGATTAAATTTTATATGCTAAAATGAGTAATTGATTGAACCCGGAAATAACCTAAGTATAAAAAGGGGAAAATTGGAAATTTGGGAAATGAGGACCTAAGGGTCAAGAATAGAATAAGCTTAAATGCTAAAGTGAATTAAATGATAAATGAAAGTGAAAGGAAGACCAAAAATGAGAAAAATGAGAAATGGAATTTGGGTGTAAGCCAAACATGGCCTTACACTTAAAATGAGGAATAAGACCAAATGAGGTCTTAGAAGATAACATTTGCATTTGTGCCAAAATGTTTTTGAGAGAAAGTGTGGGATAAAAGCTAGGGTTTTGCAAGAAGAAGGATTTTGTGAGATCATCCCATTTCTTGTTTCAAGTGATCAAACATCTTAGTGAAGAAGATTCAAAGGATTTGAAGGTAAGAACCAAAACCTTAGATTTCTTTAAATGATGTTCATTAGAAAAACCCTTAATCCATCCACGGGCTTTGCTCATGGTTGGTTTAGATGATATTAGGATGCGCTGGGAGGATTCTATGATTTGTTTTGGGATTTTGGAGAAAATCGCAGAAAAGAGCAAAAAAAAAAAAAAAAAAAAAAAAAAAATTGGAAATTCAAGCACTCTGACTCTTATGCCTGCAGCCGTAGGGAACCCACGCCGCGACGTACCCACGCCCAAGGCGTGGATGCCTGTCACAGGAGGCCGAGTGCCAAACAACCCCCTCGGGTACGCTGAGGCATAGCAAAGCTAAGCCGCGGTGTAGCTACTATTCACAGAGGGCAAAAATTTTGGATTTTTGTTCTGAAAGTCTAGTATTCGTACACCGATAGTATGGGAACCCTAATAAATGACTAATGGGGTTTCAAATAAGAATGAAACTAAGTAAAAAACGTACCGTACCTCGCCGCCGAGGCGAAGCGATATTCGTTATGTGTGAGTAGTGCTAGTTTACTAAATGTGATGTGTGATTTGCTAGGGCCGATGAGGATCACCTAACCTAGGATCGAGATTGAAGACAAGGCAAAAAGAAAGAGATAGATCGGTTTGTTCTATCATCTAATATTGTCATTTCAAGATTTGAAATGTTTGTTCTATCTTCTCCTATTCTCGTTTCAAGATTTGAAATGTTTATTCTATCTTCTCCTATTCTCGTTTCAAGATTTGAAATGTTTGTTCTAAATATATAAGAAAAACATATTAACTTGTTTTAATTGATTTGAGGCAATTGATTGTGAAATGTTTGCATATGAAGATTGCATGAGTATTGAAAATGAACTGTTTATACAAATGCAATGTGATAGATCGTATTTTGCTATAGCGATTTGAACGCCCTTAATAGAATGCGTTAACCGTTTATTTCAAGATTAAGGATAGATTGGTATACCAATAAGGGTCAAATTAGCGCACGCAAACAAACGTATTGATGTCACTAATTAGTATCCCAACCCGGGATGCGACGTAATGTTCACAAATTGATTTTTAATAACAAGTCAAGAGCTCCAAAGAAGACCGCGGTTTGATTCGATATCCTCAGATAAATTTAAAACATAAGTTAAATTCATTAAGGGCAAACTGAATTGATTTTGAGATTGTTGACATATTGGAATTGAAAGCATGATTGCAAATCAAATGAAAAGCTGCTAGAATGCATGATTTGGTTATAAATGATTTATTGCATATGAAAGTGTATATTTGGAATGATCAATGAACCATAAATGATTGTATATGAAATAAGTATATGTATTGTATTGACATTGATAATCTAAAAAGATTTGAAAGTTTTGTTTAGTAAAATTGCATGATTTGACTTCTTCTGAAACAAAATAATGGAATTGTATAGAACCACTAAGCATGAAAATGCTTAGTGTATTGTTTTATCAATGTGCGTAATGAAAGGATAAAAGTAAAGGATTGAAAGCGACTCAAGGTCGAGGAGCTCAGAATCATTCAGAAAGTTCATGTAGTATGTCAAGGCCACATGTGCATCCTCACCATTTTTTGAGCATGACATTGTTTTGTAAACAAAAGGAGTTCAACTTCCAAATTATTTTGTACTTATATCTGAATACGATTTTGGATATTATGTAGTAAATGACATAAGTTGCCATTTTTTGTTAAATGCATATTTTGTAAAGGAATTGCATTGAATTTGTAAATGTTTATAGGCTTGCACCAAATTGAAATCGATTCCTCAAAGGATTCGAGCGAAAAACGCTTTACAAGTAATGAAATGTTTGATAAATGGCGCTTTGGCCAGCGCCCCCGAAGCTCTTTGGCTGATCCTCCAATCGGGCCGGGCCGGCCTGGGGCCTGCTACAATGCAAAGACACTTCACCTCCAACTCTACCGTCACTGCCTGCCCACATCTTCACCCACACCATCCGTCACTCATCAGATTGTCTTGCCATCACGGGCCGCTGTCCGTAATTTCGCTAAGCATCCCAATCCTTTACATCGCGACAAGTCGCTATGGATGCGATGGCTCGCACCAAAGCTGTCCTTGCTCAGAATACCGCCATCCTTGCTCAGGTTCAACAACACCTAGGCTTACCACCTATCCCTATCACTCCAGTTACTGTGCTAGCCACAGATCACAACCCAACACCTGGGCAGCAGCCCAAAGGGTCATTCTAAAGACCAAGATCAATAGCTGTACCGCCTACTAGTCGCTTCATCTTTCAACTCCTACTCAATCATAGGATGAGGATAAGGTTCCACCCTCCACGACTACTTGAGGAGGTATCACTTCCTTCATTAAGTTTCCGCTCCATACCATATTGAGGATAATGTCAAATTCTGTTAGGGGGAGAGTTAATGAAGGAAGTGTCGTTTATGTTTTGAGCAAGGTTGTTTTGTTTAATTGAATGACTTGCTAGTTAGTCTTTTTTTACAGTACAAGTATATGTTTTTAGTTTTCAACACATGCTTTAGTTTTTGTTTATAATTTCTCATTTACAGAAATTTTTTTTTGTAAATGCTTAACTTACTATAGGAGAAATTGAAGTCTTGTCCCAATGATGTTGATGTAGAATGGTGTTATTCTTATTTGAGTTGATGAACTGTTGAAATTCTTCTTTTCTTCAACCTTTTTTCTTCCACTTGGAACTAACCACACACTGTGCACATTAGGTTTCAATTATTAGCTGAAAAACTGTCTTGCCTCCTAAGCCCTGCAAAAATCTAGCCTAGTCCCTTTTGGCCACCTTTAATAGGTCGGGATCCCTGAATAAAAGAGCAATGAGTCTTTCAAAAAAAAAAAAAAAATTGTGACACTTGCCTTGAAACCCGAGCACGATCCGAGGGGTATATGGCGAAAGTCTTTAAAGCTCGCGCCTCTAAACCAATCGGGCCGGGAGTCACCGACTTTGTTGCTCGTTACACGAGTGGATAGGTGGAGTTTAGCAATTTGTAGGTGCTAGAGTTTCGAGCTTATTATTAAAAGTCCAAGGTAAAACCCGAAGAGTTAGTGGTTAAGAAATCCTTATGACTTGATGCCTTAAACCTTAATTGGTTGGGAGTCATCGGTGGATCCCCGTTACATGGATGATTATGAATTCGATTCCCTCAGCATTGCACCCCTACAACACAAAAAGAGTTGTAAAATAAAAGCGAGTCCTGATCTATTGAGGTTAGTTAGTGTGCTAGGTATAGAAAAGAGCTAGGTCAGGGGAGAGAAATGGGCGAGCGTATCATTATCAAAACTAACTGCTAACACTTAGGTTTTGTGGAAGGTTTCAAGTTGTTCTTTAAGAGTTTATACCGCTGAATACTGATTCTTCATAACACACACTCTTCCTGAGATAGTCTTTGGGTAGGATTTTGGTGACTCTTGTTTAAAGTTGGGCATTATCCCCTCATTTTTGAAGAAAAAAACCATTTTTTATGGATATATAGTTTATCTGGATTTTGATTGCTTTCTTCTTCTTTCATTGCTAAGGGACTAGCAAATTGTCGGTTGGGGGGAGTGATTACTACCCAAATAGTGCAGTTTCATACTCTTAACACTCCGATTTTTGAGCACTTTTTGCGTAGTAATCAACCAAATTGACCTAGTTGGCATGTTAAGGACCTAGCAATGCTTCTGATCAATTTTATAGCAGTTTTTGTAGTTTTCACAGGCTATAAATATTGAAGATAGGGATGCAGCTCGAGCATGAAGAAATCAATTGAACCTGTGAGTCAGAGAACTGTATGTATGCATAAATGTATCAATCTCTAAGTAAGGGTTGCGAATTTTGCAATCGCGAAACTTCCCGCTCAAGCCCCGCCTCTCATGGCTTTTTTGTTTTCTTCCCCATTTTATCCTCACAGTATTCATCTTGTTTATTTTGGTAATTTGTATTGTTTTGGGTGATATATAATGCCTAAACAACACTTTGTAAAGCATCGAACTTTTCATTATTGAGTTGGGGAAAGCTTGTCAAACAAGCTCCCGTTTTCTTTTCATTTTCTTCATTTTATCTCATTTCACTATTAGCCAAACATCCTCCGAGGATGACAACTGCAGGATAAGGGCTAAACTGGGTGACGCCCCAAACTCCGGGGTCCCGCTGACTACCCGTCAACCTCATGGAATTTACATCTCGGGCGAGACGATACCCGAAAGTAAAATGGCCTCTCGGGCCCATAAACCAATACTCAAAATAATAATCAACTATATTCATAGTCGGCGCATGTTTTACAAAAGATTTATACATATTTACAAAATATTTACTCAAAGCCACATTTCGCTTTCTTCTCAAAACTACCTCTACTGCGCACTGCCTCCCCGATATTCCCAGACCGAAAAGTTGGGTCCCACGACCGGTGAGCAAAGCCCAAGAGAAGTTTCCTACAAGGGTTACTCCCACCTAAAATGGTATTAAGCGTAATGGCATATAAATTAGCAATCACATTCCATACAATTATTCACTATTATATGAAATGTCTATATCATGTAATGAGATGCGACTCTCATGCTCGCTTTATGAGTCCCACTCGACTCTCTCACACTCGGGATTCCAGTACGACTAAAACAAGTCATCCGTGGTAATTATACCATGACTTAACCATTGGACAACCCTCCACCATTTATCAAATTTTTCCTTTATTTTGTGGGCCACGGATTTCCTGGCTTATTATCCGCAGATGCCGCATCTCTTTCAACATTTTCACGAACTTACATCGCCGGGATTCATGTCTAACCGTGAATAACATTTGGGACTTTCACCCTGGGGGGGATCTACCCCAACTTGCTCCACCCAAAACATGTAATTTATCATTTTGATCATTTTACACACTCGTGAATCTCTACCTTGGACTTTGTCCCATTTTTCCCGAGTTCAATGACCCATTCACCTCACCGATGAATAAACCTTCCCGCACTCCACACCCGACCTGACGCGATGTGACCGTGCATATGAAATGCATGATGCCAATGCATTTTCCTCATGTTACATGCATGAATGAGCACTACATGAAACATTTACAAACCATGGAAAATTATAATTTATACATATAATCTACCTCCATGCAAACCATGTTAATACATTAATTAGCATGCATCAACTTCACATTTCCACACACTGCATGTTATTCAAGCAAGCCATAACACAACTAGGTCTCAAAGTTTGGACCATTCAACAGGGCACTTCACCGTCCCTTCACAAACATGAACCAATCCGGTTCCAAACATTATTTTCACAACAACAAACCACAACACCTAGAAACTTTCAGTTTCTAATTAAAACCCTAACTCCCACAGTCCGTGCAACCGGTCATGAATCCATACCCCTTAGTCCCAAGGCTCGGAACTAATTTACATAGCCTCTCATGGCCTCCCACAAGCAACCCCTACCATTATAAAGCCTTTAGGCTAAAAGTAAACCAAGTAGGAAAATATCCTACCTCTCGAGCTTGCCTAAACTCCAACTTTTCGTGTCCACATCGTGATCCATCGTTGCACCAACTTTAGTACTGAATCGTCGAACGCCGACCGCCCGAAAGCCGGGAAGATCCTTCCTCCCTCTTTCCTTCTTTCTCCTTTCCTCCCTTTCCTACGAATTCCTTTCTTTCCTCTCTTTCCTCTTTCCTTCCTTTTTGCTTTTCTATTCTTTTTCCCTTTTCTCATTTCATTTTCCCTTCATTTCTCCTCATTTTTTCTTCTCTTCTTTTTGGTCATTTTCTCTCCCTTTTTGGAGCCACCACTCATCCGGTCAAAGGAGGAAATTTCCTCCCTTTTTCCTCAACTCATTTGTGTGGCTATCACTTTTCCATATTTTTCTCTTATTTTTCTTAAACCCTCATTATGACATCATCACCACATGGCTCAATGTGAGCCATGGGATTCCTTTTCCCACACATGGCTCATTGTGAGCCATTCTTTCAAGTGGACCACATGGCTTTGCCAAGTGTCACTCTCTTAGGATGCCATGTGGCATCCCCTAACCTTGCCATTTGTCATCCGACACCCCATGCCTCGAAAAACGTGAAATCCCGACCACCTCGGAATCCAACGAAATTCGACGTGGTAGCTAAATTTCGCTAGACGATTTCAACGGAGAAGTCCGTTTCGTCATTCGAGATCTGGAAAAATTCCGGATTTTCATCAGAAATTACTATTTTACCCTTTATCCAAAATCTTGGATTTTTTCTGGGGTTTCACATAAACACCCTCCTTTCTTGAAGTAAAGGGCACGAGGTAAAGGAACCTAAGGCAAATAAAGGGTTCTCATGTTTTCAACGTAGGTATTCACTGACATTTATATGTTTTCCTTAAACTCTAGGTTTAGATCCCTTCGAGTCGCCTTGAATGATCAGTACTTAGTAAGCTTTCAAGGCTCATTGTATGCTTATTGCCAGATCCAGTGATGTTCGTTAGTTATTATTTATTAGTTATTGGAAGGTGAGTCAAGGAGATATATTTTTACTGTCTGAGATTATTAATGCTCAGTGAATGCCATTTTCAAAGGATAGTTATTGAGGGTTAAGTTTAATAGCTAAACCAAGATCTGATTCGGGAAGTAACTATATGTTGCTATCCCCAATGCAAGAAAAAGAACCCGAGAAACCCCCATATGCCCTAGGAACCTAAGCCTAGTGACCTAACACTTCAAGGATTTCTGTTTTACATTTTAACTCATTTTACTTTTAGTTTTCACCACAAAAATCCAATTTTTTTATAACAACCCAAAATCCAAAATGAATTCACCAGTTTAAACTTCACTGTAAGTCATTTATACGAAGAAAACCCATCTCTATGGACGATCCTAGAACCATTGTACTATAGTAGCTATGCTACGCCAGTACGAGATGTTAGGTTATAAATATTGTTTGATTTAAGAACACCCGCTAGGTTTGAAAGCGAATCAACTAGTATGAAAAGTAATTTAAAATAAATTAATATTTATATAAATATAACTAAAATAATTTATTTTATATAATCTTAAGAAATTTCATATAAAACTTTATTTGACAAAATATAAAATTTGTAAATTTGTTATTTATTATTATTTTTAATTTTCTAATGTCCAACCATTTTAACCCACATACGATTGATTTAGGCTAGAAAAAAATGGAATTGAATAAAAGTGCGCCGAATTAGCCTATCCCATTTCGCCCACGGCTCGAATGGGCTCAACCTACTTGGGATTGATCGGCCCAGTTATATGGTCTCCTAAACTTTCTAAGTCACTGAATCGTCGAAGCATGAACCAGCTAGCGAATGCCTGCAAAACAAACAAGAAAACGGAGGTGGTATGCCCACTGCTTATGATGCTTAAGCAGATTAGTCACCTCTAGAGAGGAAAACGTCATTCATTCGCATGGAGTTCTTACCTTTTTCTTAGCATTTCCTTCTTTATCCAGAAGAAACAATCCTCTTTCCATGGAAAGTAGATGATCTCCTTCCAAAACGGAAGGGGAAGGTGACACTTTTCTTGTGCGTTATAACATGTCCTTCTTTTTAGATATCCAACTCGTCCGCATTTTCTGCCCCAAAAAATATTTGACCACCCTTAGGGTGGTTATGCGCGTGACTTATACTTTTCGTTCGTAGGTCATCCGATGCCTTTAAAGATGATAATCACAGAGAGACTGTGACTGTGCGGTATATGCCCTAATCCATTGGGATGTATGTTCGGGATCAACTTGCAAATGTAAAATGATCGCCCTAGATCGGGCCATCATCATGTGTCCACGGCCTATGTCCCCGCAGGGGAGTAGTCAGCTCCAAGCCCCATGGTACCCACAATGCTCCCCTTTCCTCTTCTAGGAGGCAATGGTCCCGCCAGAAAGAAACATGTTTGATTGGCCTAGTATGGGGAAATGTTGGACAACACTACAGAGAAACGAATGTGAATTTTCTAACTTTTGGATTCAATGATGGTTGCTTGGATCCCTCGAGGCTAGAGGTTTCAATAAAGGTTCAGGGTGCGCACCTTTACGCCATCACTTCTGGTTTTCAGCTGTAGGCTTGGCGTTGCGGAGTCGACTTGGATGATTGCTTGAATGAAGGATGATTACACATCGTTTAACATGATATCCATGTATGAACCGGGACAAAGATCGTAAGGATTGTTTTGAGTCGGAATTTAATATCCTTGTTCTGGCCGTTTTCGGTGGTTCAAAACTGAATGGAATCCTTCAGAACTGAAGTGACACCCCTCCCAAATCAAACAGTGTTCTTCACATTCTTTCCACCTCCATAGACCATTCTTCTTCAAATTTTCGATTCTTTCCTCGCTGCCTCCGCACCTATTGTTTTTGCTCGAGCCTGCATTCGGGTCCGATGGATCATGTAGGTAATAGTATGACTACTTTGTTAAAAACGTTGTCACTACGAACGTCCTTGCGTGATTATTGAATTTATGTTTCGAAATTTCTCACAGATTGCAACATGTATTGTACCCATGCTTTCCCAATTCTCGCTGCTGACAAGGATCCATTCTTATACAAGGCTATGGTATTTGATGCTTCGATCAGTTCCAGCCGATCTAGAATAACATATCGCTACCACGCGCCTACTAAGATGACACAGCGGGCCCACTTAGTCAGCCTCCTCCACGCTTGTTTATTGTGCCCCAATAGGCGAATCGTCGCTTAAGATTTAAACTAAAGAAGATGTGATGAGCAATCTGCATTTACCGCGCCCGCAAGGCCTAGGCGCTCGATATGTGAGCCATCATTGAGTTTCACCTTCTCCTCGCTCTCGTCATATTTGTGTTTACTAGCTTCTTCTAGCTCAAGATTTTCTCGGTACACCGGTGTGACTGGTTCTTTTCACGAGCCTTTTTCCAAACGCCGCTTCAACTTTCATTTCCATGTGGCACTGCTTTCCATCTTGGTGTTGAATCTGAGCATGTTCACTTTCCAAATTAGAGGGAAGTTCCTAGTGGAGAGGGGTATGTTTAGAACCTTTAGGTCTGGGTGATCCTTGCCCAAGCTTGGTGATTTAGTTTTTACCGCCTTTGGTATACTGGGGCTAATTTTAGTTCTCTCGCTCCTTTGGTCTCGCTAGTAGAATGGCGAGGTCACAGTTTACCTAATTGGGCCAAAGTGTCGCAAGCGAGGACCTATCCAAGGGACGCCTTCTGTAAGCAGCGTCATCTCATCCCTAACGATGGAGGAGTTAAGGGCCTATTGCGATGTCCCTGATAACATCGACCTCAAATTGATGGAGGAGCAGGATGAGTCTACTCTAGGTGGAGAACACAACGCAGTGTTTTTACCCGGGAGCACCTTACAACCGGGCTTCGCTTCCCCGTGCCTACCAAACTCAAAGTAAGCGATTTCACCAAGGAGCCGACCTCACCCATCCTGCAACACCATTCGGATTCTAAACCGGATAACAACTCTTGCACTACACCTATTATCAGATTCTATCTGAGAAGGCAGGTCGGATTGCTCAAAAGTTATTTCAACCCTGCTAGTGTAGGTTTTGAGCACTTTTTGTACTAATTAGCCGCACTAACCCATCACATTAAGGTCCCCTCGGACATTCTAATCGATCGTATTTTGTGGCTAATTTTGTGTTTTTGCAAGTTATTTATGCCAAAATTGTCGATTCAACTGAAAAATCAAGAATTCGAGTCAAACTCGCCACAGACGTGAGAGACCGTATGAAAGAAGAGTTAAATGCAAGGAAAGAAGGTAAAGAGAAGGAAAAGGAAGTAGTGAATTTTGCAGGATTGTGAAAATTTCACAACCTACAGAATTTCGCAGGTTGCGAAATTTGCTTCCTGCTTGCCACTGTTCATGCCTCATGCGCATTGTTCATCATGCCCTATTGAATTCCTGCTGCCCGTTTGAAGTTTTGCCTTTTTGTTCCTCTTTTGATTTCTTCCCATTTGTCTCTTGTACGCTTAAATGCTTTTTGTTGTTTTTGGTAATTTTGCGCCTTGGTGGCTATATAAGCCATTTGTATACACTCAGAAACGAGACTTTTGTCCAAAGAATAAACTCGGCTAAGGCCTCCGCTTCTCCCGCTTTTCTTCTTCTCTCCCATTTTCTTATTTTCCTCCTTTTCTCGGTTGGCCAAACACCCTCGAGGATGACAACTCATGATGATTACAAAACCCTTCATCCTGAAGAGGAGGGCTACCGGCTTAGGATTTAAGCAAATCATAGTCCTCAGCTTAACGCATGCATTTGTTGTCATTACGCTTCTATCTCACACTAGGTTTAAATCCTCTTACGTGCCCTGATTGACCAGTATTTGGCAATCTGGGTTTGGTGGATGCTTATTGCGGATCCACTGATAGTTCAAGCGAAGGCTCTTATGAGTCAGGATCAAAGAGGAAATATTTTCACTGGCCGGGACTACGGAATGATACAAATGTCGTTTTTCTCAAAAAGGAAAAATTTAAGGTTTAGTTTAAAGCTAAATGAAGATCCAAGCCAGAATGACTATAGGTCATCCTCCCAATCGAGAAATGAACCCGAGGATTCTCAATGTATTAGGACTCAAACCAAGAGTCTAATGCTTCAAGGAGTTCTTTTTCTTATTTTTCTTCATTTTATTTTCAGCCTGCAAACCACCATACACCACTATTTTTACCAAACCTGAAAATCCAAACCAAATTCACCATTTTGGCCTCCACTGTAAATCATTTGTGCGAAGAAAACCCATCCCTGAGTTCTACCCTAGAACCGCTATACTGCAGTAGCTTTGCTACGACAATAGGGGAATTTGTGGATATGTCTTTGTTGATTCCAAACACCTACCGTGGCATCAACTCAGGTGGTCGATCGTCCATGCTCGCCAGAGTCTCCGACCATAGTTTGTTAATTGACTCCATTCACTTTATGGAGGCAAAAGGGTGATAATCGGTAAGGGGGTCTGGACAGGCACCTCACTCGGCTTCCATTTGATGTTAACCGGTCACAGTTTTTCCCAGGTGTGTGTAGAGGGCTATTTGTCTGTTAATGTATAGACTAAACCATTCAATTTTAACACCTTTACTGGAGCCTTAAAATTCCCCTGCATTGGAATCAAAATTTGAGCTAGTTGTTTGAAAATTAGAAAATTATCTTATGTTCTGGAAATTATAAAATGAGTTTAGTCTAAGACACTGCAAGTGCACAAGTCATACAAGTAGTAGAAATTGAATGCAAGTCCAGATATCATTCCCTCAGAGATTGATAAGAATTTTGAAATCAACTACCCTAACTACTCAAGATCCACACTATTTGTACGCCCTTGTAATGGTTTGAAAACTAGAATTTGAAAGACAAGATAATCCTATTTTATATTCTCACTAGTAAAAATTTGAATTAAACAAATAAAATAAACTGGATTGGACTCAGCTCGCTAGAATGAACAAAGGATAAGGAATCTGCTAGAACACCTAATTTCGCATTATAATCCATTGATTTTCTCAATCCTACTTTCGATCTAGATTTGTCAAAGATTCCTAATAATGCTCTTCCATAATTCACTAATTAGAGGTTCCGCTTCTTTCAAAGACATGATCTAATCAAGCATTTGTATTCAAAACACTTTATAAGATCTATATTTTTCTTTTTAATACTATACCTATTTCTTAAGATCGCAGATTCAGACCAAGTTCAAAGCCATTGCAAACCCTACAAATTGGTTGATGACTCCTTATCCAATGGATTTTTCCTTTTCCTTGATTAGATCTCAGCTAACATAGGATCAAGATCTTTCCATCAGATTAAGGTGAAATCTCTTATTATTTAAATTGATAAATAATCCCCTTCAACTTCAACTATGAGTGAATTGGAAATTTATCGAAGTGAACTCTCAGACCTTTTTAGTTCTTCTATAGTAGTCTAACATACCCACAAATTGAATGTTTCTGCCTCGAATTTCCATCTCGTGTTACCAGAGGTACTTCGAAATCGTAATGTAGATACAATCCGTGAAAGGGTATTCGATACTACTATTGGGAACAATTCAATTCAAGAACAACATCAATCAAATAAATCCCAAACTGTGAAATTCTTTCCATTTGCGCAGTAGCACATAACTAACAACGTATCCATTCTATGAAGTCAGGTTTCAAATACCTCCAATCACACCCACAATGAAGCATCGATCAAGAACTCATCAGAATCCTCTTAATAAATCGAAAGAAACAAATTCCAGAAATTGTCTAGATTTCATTACTTCCAAGCAATAATTGGGAAAGAGATTGAACGATTTGATCCAACTTCACAATTCAATCAGATTACTGGTTCAGATCCAAAAACAAAAAAATATCAAAACGATTCTAACTAATCTAATCTAAAAATATACAAGTGAGTCTTCTTCAATCCCCCAAGGATCCGGTTCCGAAGAAATAGCTTCCTCCTCGAAGTAAAGACATATTTATACATTTGGGATCAGTCGCACTAAGGCTTTAAGTGGATTTCCTAAATTAAACGGCCTACCACTGCTCAGGTTACGACCTAAAAGAGCTCTCACATTGCGACCAGTTTGTACATGAAGGCGGTCCTGGCTATGACTTCACTACTGTCGCAACCTTCTTTGTTTTGTTTTTGCGTAGAGTCATGACATGATGCTCCGGTCACATCGTTTGTAGCCTCTTCATGTGGTTGTCGTGACCTAGTTTCTTTGTCGCGACTTAAGTTATTGCCTATCCCCTTGATCTTTGTTGCGACTAAGTTTTCGCCATGGCATAAGTTTGCCTAAGTTTCTTCTTCTCCGAAATCTTTGTCGTGGACATGAATGTTGTGTCGCACCAAGTTTAGCTGCTAGTAGCTATGACTTCACTGCAAACTTTTTCGTCTCCACTGTGGTCGTGACCTCACCCCATGTCGCGACTTAGCCAGTTCTTCCTTTATATTCAGTTCTGCTGTCGCGATCTGCTTCATGTCGCGACACAATTTCGCTATATCCACTTTTGATTCCTGGTCACAACCCCCTTTATAAGCGCGCATCATTTGTCGTCTTCACTTTATCCAGTTAGCACTTTAAAATCGGCCGATTTGTTTAGTTCCTTGTCGCGACATGCAATTTTAGGTCGCGACCAGGTTATTTCTTTCCTTGCTGCACTTTCTATCGCAACCTAAAAGGCAAGTCGCAACTTGACTATATGTTTTTAACTCCCACCTTGTCGCAACCTCATTTCTCAGTTGCAACTATTTTTACTCAATTCAGCTTCTATTTCTAGTCACACTAGAAAGTATGTCAATCGAACGGGTCACTTTCTCACTCTTTGCTCATTGCGCTTGCTCAAACTTAGTTGCAACATGCTTTTAATCGTTCACTTATTTCGTGTCACATGAAATCAATGTAGCACCTCAATCGTGTCTTCAAGTTGTATTTTTCATAACAAAGAAATTTCATGAGGATATTTCTAGTTCATTAAGCAACCATTCCTCGTCGTGACATCAATTATCTGTTGCGACCAAATTTATTTTCTTTTAGTGTCACGACATACAGAATGGTGTCACGACAAGATCTTTCTTTGAAACCCCTTCTCTATCTCAGCAACTTTTCTCTTGTCACAACAACTTTCATTTGGCCTAGACTTCTTTCTCACGCGACCAAGCCTTGCCTCGACTCAATAATATCTCCCATCTTGTCATCATGTCGCGAACTTTGCAACTTTCATTCGCATTTGGTCGGGCTTTGTTGAAGTAGTCATTCCTTATTCAAGGTTGTTTCTTCTATCGCGACACGAAGTTGTCTTTTCGCCGCGATATCCAACAATGTCGCGACAAGATCCTTCTTCAAGCTTTTCTCCTGCTCGCATCCTATCTTTGTCAGGCAACATTCTTCGCCCCAAAGATCACTTCTTTTCGTGACCTCGATTCTCTATCGCGACTGGAGATCTTTGTCTAACAAATTTGTAGCAACATGCTTACTCATGTCGTGACTTAAAAACTACTGATCTGAGGAATCCTTTGTCACGACCTCACAAATCTACCATGACCTAGCTGCCTTGACCATATATATCTTTTCTTGCCGGAATGCCACCCTTTTCTTTTGTAAAACAGAAATGATAATTTGTGGTCTCCATATTTCTACATAATAATAAGCAATTATATTGTAACTTAGGTCAGAAAAATGGATTAAAAATCAATGAGTTTTTTACTTATCAGGGGCAGTTGAGTTTAATGATGTATGTGTACGTATATGAATTTTTATGAGTAATTGATTGTGGATTATTGGTGCATGGAAAAGCCGGAGGGGTAGGTTGGTAAGTTGGGTGGAAAAGGCAAGCCTTGAGAAAATCCGCCAGCTATTGGAGATTTCTGAGCAGGAGCGCCATTACGAGGTTCTTCTCACTTTAAAGAACCTAGCTGATGTGAGACGAAACCCGGCTCCCTACAGTCTTTAGATCATCCTATGCCCGCTGCCTTCAAAATTGTGGACGGGGAACATTTTCATTACCGTCGACCTACTAAATTAACCGCAGTGCTAAGGCCACCATCCGTGGATCTCGGAGGCTGAAACATAGAGCCTGGGAACCAGTGTCTCGGGACCCGTTGGAAGCATTCGCCACTAGCTGGGGGTTCTGCTTCATTCAACCCAAGAACAGTCGCGAAAGGGGCAACCACTGATCGCTTCACTAAGGCAGGCTGGGACCACCCGCCCCGAGCACTAAAGATTAAAAGGATATGGACAATCAGGAGACGGAACGCTCCCGGGGCCCAAGTGAAAGATTTTGTTTCTTGGGTTCATCCTGAATCTAGCTGGCCCTCGGATTTGGAAGAAGGGGAGGAGGAGGAAGAGATAATAGATCGCAACCGCTATGTCACAGAAACGGAAGCAATAGAGAGTCTTAGAAAGAGCCCGACCGTAGATTATCATTCACCACCGAGATGGGGTCAAGTGACCGACTAGGTTCGGAGGATGTTTCTCTGGGGGAGCCAAGGGAGGCCACTCCGATTCCATCAGCACTTCAGGTGATCCATCCTCCCCGACCGAGTTGAAAGCCAGTCGGACATGCCCAAGCTTGCACAAACCGGGCTCAAGAGGTCAGCGGTTTCCAGATCGACATCATACTCTATCTCCCACTCCGCGCCGGCTCTTCCGATGAAGGAAGTGGCAAGGTCTGCGCCTGGCTGTTGCCATACATCCACCATTGGAAGCCCTATAACCAGGGCGAATCTGCAGCTAATCGTCTGGATGATTTGTACCCGAGAATGCTACGAATGCCTCTAGCCGCCCAGGCTAGTGGACTAGGCGAAGAGTATTCTGTTGTTGTCCCTACTGGTATTATAAAAGAGGATCTTCAGTAGATAATTGAGGACGGGATGCAAGTCCACAACCGGAACTACGTCCAATCGACTGAACTAGTAAGATAGTAATACTCATAAAAAGTGCTAGCATCAAATCCTGTCGTATTCTTAATATGCTTCTTCACAAGCAATCGTTGCCATTCGGAATATGGCCCTCCAGCATCATGAATTCCAACCCTACCGAGGGACATAGGAGAAGCTTCAACAGACGGTCACCGGGCCTTCGATCGAGATCTTGAATGCCTCTTAAAGGAGGCTCATTGAACGCCCCACGTGAGCTGCGGGTACTAAAGAGGCCGTGGATAGGCGACTGGGTCAGGCGGTAGAGGATGCCACCCAACATGCGAAGTTACCATGGTGCTCATTGAGACCGATGTGGCGAAATGCCCGGGCATGGCTGGAACTGAGCCGCCCGGAGTCCAAATTTTGCCTTAATCGTCAGAGGGCATCCGCAATAAGGCGGAGTCCCAACTTGACTCGTCAAGCCTCTACCGCGGGAAGGCCTCAGCCTGAAGTGAAAAAGAATTGTCAGCTTCATCGATGAAGGATCAAGCCTTTAATCACGAGCTCAGGGCTAGTAAGGACGAGCTCTCAAGATTCCAAAGGTGACTATGAAAAGAAAAAGCTATGAGGAGGAGTTTGACCAAAGTGGCTTATGTGATCTTTGACCATGGCTACTACGCCATGCCTTTACACACATATATGAGGCCCCGATCCCAACCGGGATGCTTGATATGACAAAGCCGCTAACTCTAGAGTTTTTTGTCAACCCCCGATGCCCCCCAAGTGCTTCCTCCGCCCTTCCCGTTGCCATAACTATTAGGGAGGAACCTCCATCCAAGAGTCCTTCAGCTGCTGATGATGGGATAGACATCCCACCGGAGCCTCCAGCCAAAGAGGATGAGGAACTCAACGTTGTCGCAAGGGTAGGGGTTTTAACTCTCTTTGGCGTCACGCCGAGCTCTTTACTTTGTTTCTTTATCGTATCTTAACATTCCCGCAAGACCTCTAATTTTGTTTTACAAAATGTGTCACCCAACAGGATGAAATAGTTTCTTCTAATTTAGCCGCATCGGCGCTGGGACATGGCCAAATCAGGGCTGGGGTCGTAATGCATCATTCGGGCTTCACTATGAACTAGCTAAGAGTTAACTATTACCTGGGCTGATAGGTCATTCATCATAAGATCCTGACTTTTATATGTAATCGCGATGTTATCTATACTGGGCCGGATAGGTCATTTATTACGCCATTCAGACTTTTATGCGGACCAGTTAGATGTTATCTATCCTGGGCCAGATAGGTCATTTATTGCGTTATCCGAACTTTTATGTGGACTAATTAGATGTTATCTATCCTAAGTCGGATAAGTCATTTATTACGCCATCCGAATTTTTATGTAGACCAGTTAGATGTTATCTATCCTAGGCCGGATAGGTCATTTATTGCGTCATCCGAACTTTTATGTTTACCTTGTACGATGAGGAAAATGGACAAAAATATGTGCAAATATCGAGTCATCCTTTATTGATAATACCTTTTAAGATGTATGGAATTCCACATTCTGTGCACAGGTTCCACTGCCTGTCTAAAGCGTAAGATCTGTATTTCCGCTGGCTCAGCCACGAGATACGGTGACTTCCTGGGCCACCGAACTTTCCGGCCACCGGGTCAACAAGATTTTCGAGTACTTAGACTAGTTCCCGCTTGGAACATCCGAGTTTTGACCATTACAAGAATTCTGCTGTGGCGTTAGTAGGACGCTATACGCATCAACGCGACTACAATGATCATCATGCCCAAGTCTTTGATTGCTAACTCTGCATTTTCCTTCTCAGGCATCCCTGTCCGGATGGTAGGCATGCCAATTTCTGTAAGGATTATAGCTTCCATCCCATACGTAATTACAAAGGGGATATACCCCAGATTCAAGAGCAATAGTTCGTATCCAAAGTACTCTATAGCTCATCCATTTCACTTTTAGCCTAATCCAACCGCTTTTTCGTATGTCAATGTGGTTTTATTGGGGAGGTTTCGCTAGTCCATCGCTTACCTGGATAATGGTGAGTACATATTTTTTATTTTCAATTCTTGCTAGAAGTTTTGATAGACCCTGCTGTCGAATTGGGGATCGTTGTCAAATACAATTGATTTGGGGATGCCGAAAGGGCAAACAATATTTTTCCAAATAAACTGAGTAACATCCCTATCTTTGATCGATGAGAAGGCCTTGGCTTCTACCCATTTATTGAAATAGTCAATCGCCACGAACAATAATTTCTTCTGAGCCGGGGTGGTGGGCAACGGCCTCACTATATCAATCCCCCATTGGGCAAAGGGCCATACCCGAGATTAGACGCCCAAAACCCGGGGTCTCTGACTACCCACAACCCGCGGAATACTCATGAATGCTCTGCAACCGACATTTTTCACAAAAATCGATGCGTAGTCCTTTATACGGGAGCTTGACCCAAATACACACCAGAATCGCATATAACCTGTCCCAAACATCAATATCATGAGTATAAACAGCCACTTGGGCCCAATAACACTACTCATCAATATATATATATATCCAACTATATCCAATGGGCCAAGAGTTCAAATTTACTCTTATACAACACATATTAAAATTAGAGAATTTAATACATGTCATACATCATAACCCAAAGCAACCGACTTTCTTTCTAAAGTCAGTCTCTAGATGAGCTGCCTCGCACGCTCCCTGCATTCGTAAAATAATATCCTCGACAAGGAAGCAATGCTCGCAGTGGAATCACCCCAAGTGGGCTTACTTCACCTAAGTGCATATGCAATGTTCCGTAATAAACACAATATCTGCCAAATGCATTGACCACTGAATGTTCCAACTGACCATCTCTACAAATTCGAACTCATCGACTCTCACACTCGCCAAGCCTCGTATGAGAATTATTGTTTACTTGTGGACAACCGACGTATATATATATATATATCAATCGCCGCTCCACGATTGATATTTACGGGACTAACCGATGTATGATATCAATTGGGCCGTCTCCGACTATTGATATTTCTCCGATAATTATCATTTTTTAGACAACCCTCCGAACCATTTTCTCTAGACTCACCTCATGCACTTACTCCTATCATCCTAGGGTGCCCCCAGTGCCAATGGAAAGTATGATTCCAATTCCATTACAGTCTATAACACATGCAAATATATAAACATGCATATATTCACATAAAAATTAAATCACACAATCATGTTATGTAATTTCGCATTTCATCACATCAAAATTAGCTCACATGGGCTAATGATCAAACAAGAAAATTCACTGAATTACTCGACTAAACACATTAATTCACAAAATTTATTTTAGAATATCATTCCTGAATAGTGAAACCCCTGCTACTATTCCCGAAAAATCACTTAATCGCTTCTGGGCTCACTTAGTGAACTCGAATCTCACTACTACTCGCCCTTCATACACATCAAAGCATCATTTATATGCATAGAAACATCACCAAGGATGCCCAAACAGCCCCTAACTCCCAATGGATCGCATAGAGAGGGCTCAAAATTTACATTTCGGTCCTGCTCGGATCAAACTACTACTACCGCCAATCAATCTAAACATCGTAAATACACTTAAACAAAGTGTAAAACTCAAGTAGGAAGAAACCCCTACCTCTCCGAGTTTGAGGAAACTCCCTAAATCCGGTACCCACGCGAAGCCCTCTCCGCGTAGAGTAGCTTCCCTTCTTGTCCCGACGACTGCCGACAGTCGGATCTCCCACGATTCTAGAGAGAAGTCTAACCTTCTCTCTCTAAAACCAAATGAATTCGGCTACTGGTTCTTCCCCCTCCCTCATTCACGTTTTTGCTTTTGCTTTTTGATTGGAGAAGAACACTATTCTCTAATTTGGCTTTTTCTAACTTAAAACAATTTCATTAATACCAATTATGTCCTTCTTTTCCCAGTTTTGACATTCGGCACTATCTCGGCCATTCATTTTCGTCATTTCTCTATTCATGCCACTTATGGAACATGAGTACGTGTTATATGTGACTTTCGTCGCATCGAAAATTGTTTTACTTCAAGACCCAAACGCGACATGCCTCTCGAAAACGTACACCCGATCACTCTCTAATTCTACGAAATTTTACGTGGTAACTAGATTTCATGGTGACAATCCTAACGATGTAATTCGCTTCTATCATCCGAGATCTAGAGAATAAATCAGACTTTAATCGAATTACAATTTTGTAATCGAAATTACGATTTTGCCATTTTTCCAGAAATTGGAATTTCTCGGGTCTTACAGAGATGGAGATTAGGTCTTTCACTGGTGATTTCAGGATGGGAGCTAGCCGTTGGCAACGGTCACATTTGTTGATAGCACTGGCAGATCAACTCACGGCCTGGCCAATAAGCATTCTCGAGCGTGAGCCCCGTGGTGCCAAAATTTTGGCCACTGATGATTTTCACATATTCCTCATGCGCCTCAAATTTAACACATAATGGCCCTGTTCGGGAGTCAAGCATTTCAGATACGGACCGCCCAAGGATCGTTTGAACAATTGCCCATCGATCAAAGAAAATCTAACTGACTGGACTTGTACCTTGTGGGCCTTATCCTTCTCACTAGGGAGTTCTCCTATGCTGATGTAGTCTATTATGGGGTCCATCCATGAACGGAGGATCTCATCTACCCGGCTTACTTGGGAGGGAGCGATTGAGGAAAACGGTTGATAGTAGATGGGTAAGAATATTGTTTCGTTATCGCGCAGAGGCGTACCTACAACAAACAAGGCATCTGCTTATCATCGCAGCCTCGTGGTTTCATGCACCTAGCTTCCATACCGAAACCGCTCTGCCGCTTTACCCGGAGACATATTTTTCCATTCAACTCGATTTGAATTCTTCGTTGATTTGTCCGACGACTAATTGGGAATCACTCTGAACCAAGAGCTGCGATACTGGCGATCGCTAGTTCAATTCCTCGACAAGCAGGCTTCATATTCACTATCATTGAGGCATCGGGGTTTCCAACCGGATTGCTTGTTTGATTCTTTCCCCGACCAAGGATTTCAACTACAGACCAATTCCCGCTCCATTTTGTCTTGACGCCCCGTCTATATTAAGTGTCCACGAATTCGAGCTTTCGGGGTGTGTTTCAGACTGGGGGATTTCTGCTATGAAGTCGGCTAAAACTTGCCCTTTTTTTTATAGCCTTGGCTTATACTAGATGTCGTACTCGCTTAGTTCGATCGCCCAGCATGCCATTATTCTAGAGAAGTCAGGCTTATGGAGTGTGCTCTAGAGAGGAAGGTCGGTTAGTACCACAATGGGGTGTGCCTGGAAATATGGGCTGAAGCTTCGACCGCTTATTCGAGGGCTAAGGTCGCCTCGCCTCAAGGTGACTATACCGGGTTTCAACGCTGGTTAGGATTTGTCGACGAAGAACACCGGCTTTGTTTTCTCGTGTTATTTTTGAATAGGGCAAAGACTTATCAGTACCTCTCCGACTCCGCTAAATATACGGTAAGTGTCTCGCCTGGCCGATCGGCAAGAACTGGAGGCTTGGCCAAGTATTGTTTGATCTGGGTGAAAGCCCAATCACACTCTTCATTCCATCCGGCCCAATTGGCTTCCTTAAGGATGGCGAAAAATGGCTTTAGGTGGTCTGTGAACCGGGAAATAAACTCGCCTGTGGTAACTAACCACTGGGTCGGCCGTTGTACCCTTTCCGGAGCTTGCAGCCAAAGATTCAAACAGCCTTAAGGCTGGTCGGGCTCTATTCCTCTCGAAATACCATGAATCCTAGAACTGCTTGCGCTGACCACAATGCACACTTTGTAGGGTTGAGATTCATGCCATATGCCTTGAGGAGCTCAAATGTCCGGGCTGCAGATGCGAACATCTTAGCACTGTGACTCGGGTAGGTGGCCCCATCTTTAACCCGAATGGCATTACGTTGTAGCAAAAGAGCCCGTGTGAGGTGATAAAAGATGTTTTCTCTGCATCAAGCGGGTACATGGGGATCTGATGATACCTTGAAAATGCATCCAGGAAGGACAACATGCCATGCCCGGCTAATGCGTCAACAATCTGATCTATGCGGGGTAAAGGAAAACTGTCCTTAGGACACGCGTCATTAAGATCCATATAGTCTATGCATACTCTCCACTTGCCCCCTTTCTTTGGAACTACCACCACGTTGGCAAGCCATTCCGGGTATTTGACCTCTCTGATAAACCCAGCTTTCAAAAGATTATCCACCTCTACTGATGACTTGATAAATGGAGTGCCTTACTACCTGATAGTCCGCTGATGAGACAACATTTAGCTTGTGGAAACATGCACGCTTGCGCCTATCATGGGGCATCCAAACGCAACGACCCGCACCGAATAATACAAGCTTTTAACAAGTTCACCTCAAGGTCGACCAAGTTCGACCAAGTCGACTCAAGTAATAGTAGGTGGGGCCAAGTTGATTTCTTCAAGGATGAATAATTTTGGTTGACTAAGACACCATATTGTATTCTGCCAATACGAGTCTGGCTGCATGTGCAAAGTCAAACTGACCACGATACAGCTATGGTCCTAGTAAGTTCAAAATGTTGTGATTTTTATCTTTCAAATCAAACTCGTGATTTTTAATTAAACAACTCCTAGGCCTATATAAGCCTAGTTTTGGGTGCCAAGTTAGATCCAACCCCAAAACCCGAGAGAAACTCTCAAAACCCGAAACCCGACCACAGGGTTTAATCCCATTTTTAGGCCGACGGCTCAAACTGAGCCGATCTCGCCACCACTACTGTACACGCGCCGGACATGGAGGAGGAGGACAACCAGACGACCACGCCGGTAAAACTCCAAAGACGTACCACGCCGGACGCCCTGCGATCGGGTCAAGGGCGGCTGGCGGCAGAGCCGCAAACTCGGTCGCGACCCCGTGTTTTCCGGCCATTTCAGGCCAACCCATAGCTCTTTCTTTCACCATTTTAATCTCTCCGAATCTACTTTACGCGGTCCTTTCTCCGCATTCATCACCGTTTGAAAGATACAAAACAAATTCGGCCGACCGTTGATCGAGTTTTCCTACTTACCACAAAGCACCTTTGGATCAAGGTGAGAGTAGCTGATGTGTTCCTGGTCTCTTGGCTTTCCATTGATATGTGGCTTGTAAATTTTGGACGCCGCTTGGTTAGTTTTCCATTTTTTGGTTGTTTCGGTAATTACTGGTGAAGCTCTGGACTGGAATAGGGTACCAATTGGTCAAATTTGGCAAAATCAGTTTCGTATTGTGCGAAATCGATGTTTTTAGGAATTATCGGACGTTCAATTTCGAAATTAGCCTTGTGTGAAAGCCCACTTGGGGTATCATTTATAGGGCACACTGTGAAATCGGGACTCATTGGAGTTCAATTAGGATGATTTCATAGTTCTAAAAGTTATTCTAAGGCCTTAGGGGCATTCCAATGTCAGCTGTCTAATTATTGGAGTCTAAATGGTATTTTGTTTATATTATGTGCACTCACGGCCGGAGACGATCCTATAGGGGAACGTAATCGAGCATCTATAGTCATGGAGGGTCTACTTGTTTTTAGAGTGTTTTGGGGTATTATTATGATATATATTTTGGTGTTAGTTATTTCATATATAACTTATTTGATCGGACAGCTTGGTTGTAGTATAAATGAAATGCCGCTTTTACAAAAACAAGTTATCATTTCATGTGAATTTTGTCAACATTTTCACCGTTTGGAAGTTGTAATCGGTTTCTTGAATGATTATGTAGTATTTAGATATTCGGGGTATGTAGATCGGGTTTTAAACCCCTTGAGAAATTATTAATGTATGAAATGGATTTTGGAAATGTATATGCTTAGTAAAATGGTTAAGGAATATATCATTGGGGTATTGTTCAAATTTCTGACATGAATCGAGGAACTAAAGATCTTCAATGTAGTTGATTGAGTTGTGGAAAGTAAGCCCATAAGTTCTAACCTAAGATACTGACATTGGAAAAAGGTGCACGGAGTAAGAATCCTTATTAGAGGTTATAAGGTGATGTACCGTGACAGTCTAGATCGGGTTCAGAATTATGTTGTAGTGCACCGGGGTTTTTACCACGCTGACGTGAGGCCTGGCTTGATCCCGACTGGCCAGTATTTCTACTTTTACCACGTTGACGTGAGGCTGGCTCTGACCCCCGACGGCTGGGCATTTCTGGGGCTTTACCTACGCGTCGTGAGGTCCCGCTTTGATCCCACTCATTGGCATTCTCGGTTTTCTTCCACGGTGCTGAGGCCTGGGCTTGATCCCGACGGTTGGGTATTCCGGGCTCTGTTATACTTGTTGTGGAGGTTGGATTCATCCAACGCTATATTATTTCCACGACCGTGAGGCCTGGCCACTCGATGGTTTAGTATACCGAGATTGCCATTTGTCGTGAGGTTGGTTACATCCAACGGTTATATATTATTTCCACGGCCGTGAGGTCGGGTCACCGACGGTTCATCATTATTATTATTACCACGACACCTTTCGAGGTTGAGGGTCGTGAGGTGGGGTGTCCCACGGTTTATGAAGTGTACATGGTACGATTTATGATGAGTATGTGGCACGGTTTATAAGGATATATGGTACGGTACATTGTGGGTACCCGGAGGTATAGTACGGTATATGATGGGTATATGATACGGGTTATGATGAGTATATAGTATGGTATATGATATGTATATATATATGGTATGGTTTATGATGGGTATGTGGTATGGACGTTATTGATTTATCTTTCCGACTATAAAAGAAACTATTTGATACTCGTGGGTTATGGTGCATTTCATGGTTATTTTATTACATGATGACTATACATGCTTTATGCTTGGCTTATGTTATGTATAGTTCGTAGTATAGTTTTCGTAACTTCAGGTTCATTAAACTGTTACATGAATCAGATATGTCAATTTGGGGTAAAGTCAGGGTTTCTTGCGGAAATGCTCTAAACTAGGAACTTTACAAAAGAGTTGGAAGTGAGGTCTTGAGAGTAAGAAAATTTCAAACAAAAATATTATCTTCCGGGAGGTCTATGCCACTCCACCGAGACGAGCCACGCTATTGTTTAAAACTGCTCCCAGTCCGGCAAAACAGTGGCCTACTCGCATTCAAGATCGTCTTCATGAAGTACCGCAAGATTTTATCACACCTATATGTCTTTGTTTTGTTGGACCTATTTAACTTACATTAGAACGCCTCGATATTCGTATGGAACTTTACGAGACCTCATTTATAATTGTCTTCTATGTTTTATATATATTTATGTATAATTAGGTATTAAATTAATACATGAAGTTACTCCCTTCCTTATGGGTTCCATCGATCTTCCTTAGTGATTATACAAAGGGGACTTCACTAAGCGGACCACCAAACCGGGAAGGGGTATCCGGCTCTGGTCCCGGTCAAAATGGGTCCAGGCGAATACATCGGCATTAGCTTGTAGTATTTGCTGTAATCGTGCCCTTTCCTCTCCGGACAGGAGGGAACTAACATAGGTGCACTTACCAAGCCCACTTATGAGTATGGACCTGCAGACTCCATCGCTAACTACTCCCTCGCCTTCCATGGGGCTGCCCCGTAGCCAGCCGTGACGCTATTTTCGAGGGCTGGAATTTCGGGCGAGCCGCTTGAGGTTTCACCTTTTCACGCCTCCCGTACTTATAGCCGATAACACTAACTAGCAAACAATTGGTTACCCCGAGGTCGACCGCCTCGAATGCAAATGACAATTAATAGTTTGCGGTAGGTCGAGGGACTGCCAGCATGGTAACCAGCCCCACTCCAAGATAGCATTGTACTCCATCCCAAGTCCTCAACCACCTAAAACAATACTTGCTATGTTACCCGGCCCTTCCGACGAAAAGAACAACATCGCCCCACCGTCGTTGTGGTGGCCCCGCTGAACCCTGCATAAAATTCCGCCAACCAATTGAGATGGTCGCCTAGACTTTCCTCCTCGTCATAGTTGGAAGGTGCAACAACCCACTGCGGCCGCTGTGATCAACACAAGGACTCCGTGGCACACTTCAAAATTGTTAATACAATAAAGTAAGTACAAACGCATCATAATGAGGAGGATGACCTGGTCGGCTTATAGGAGGAAATGATATAGTCGCTGGCGTACTAATTGCCGCTACGCTCTTTTGTGGCAATCGATGGTGTTTATTCGGTTCTAACCGAATGCATGAGAATTTTCTTCTCTCGCCGTTTGATCGGCATTATCATCACGCTCCCAATATGAAGTTGATGGTGGGCCGGGTTCGATGGTGTCACCACACTACTGGCCGGCCGCGACACTGCTTCGCGGGTCACCCCCGAATGTACCTTCTAAGGTGCCCAGCTCGATCAATTCTACTGTGAGCTTTAGGTTTTGGGCACGTTGGTTTCGATGTGGCAAAGGTCCCTATGGTAATCGCACCTTAGGGATTGATTGAGTTGGTCCGGATTCGCCCTCATTGGTGGGGCCCATTTAAAATCGAGGTGATCCCGAATGAGAGGTAGGAGTCGGTCATAAGAGATGTTGAGAGGGGGTGAATCGGGAGGCCCCTTTTTCCTCGGGACCGTTCGAGAGCGCTGATTCGTCTAGCCTCTTTGTTCTAAGTTGGCCCTTTATGGTCGCCTCTTTACTGCTCGCGCTTATCATTACTGCCCGAAGCGCCCGAATATTATCCTCCAGTGTGGAATACTTGTTTGTTCGCCGATACAGTTCTTCCATTATTGCAGGTGGATCCAGGGATAGAGATTGAAAGAAAGAGGTAGCCTGAACGCTTTCTCTAAGTTCTCGTAGGATCGCAGCCCATGTTGTAAATATCAATTTGTCGGACGGCTCGCCCAAATCTTCGTGAAACTTTATAGATTCATCTTCCCGCTGAGATGACTTAAAGTGAATCGATGTTTTCTCGTCTGACAATATGGGTGCATTGAGATGAACGCCGCCACAGCTTCACCGAATGAAGTTCATGGATCTCTCTCGTGAGTTTGTGGAACTACAAAGCATAAAGGGCCCCTTTTAGGGCTGGACGGGAATATTTTGCACAAGAGGCGGCCATTTCTACGCTAAGAATCATTGTTTGTCTAATGCAGCATATTGTGACAAATCAAGAGAGCGATCGCATATAGCAATGATCAGATAACGGCCGCAGTGTGGGCCTGTGAATCCTAGAATATGCCGCTTCCGAGATAAAGCCGTTTGTCGACAAGGAGGCACGAGCCAATCTGACCCAAGTATTATACGCCTTAACTACGGCCGGTTGCGGCCTCATACACATATGTGGGAGCAAGCTCACCCGGACGTCATGCCGAACTCTTCCGTCCCGACTACGTAGTTCTTCAATCCTCGCCGCCCTGCCGCGCCTGTCAGCTCGCTTTGAATCCTATAGTCAAGCCAACGGAGGATCGCTCGAGAATAGTTCAACCGCGGCCGAAGAGGAGGTGGTTCTTCCCATGGCTTAAGAGGCTATTCTTCCATGATCCTTCACCCGAATAAAGTTTTGTTTGTTTTACTATGTCGGCTGCACTAAACAATTTGGCTTTTTCCCTCTATCTTTGACAATTTTGGATGTTTTGGCATTGCCCCATATGGATTTTTATTCGTTCTTGCTTTTAGCATGTATACAACTGGTTGGATTTACCTGTAAGGAACCGGACTTGAGATTTTGTCTGGTTAGATGCTAGGTCGGGCAAGTCGGCGAGTTGTGCCACTCGGATTGTAGGGAATCTGACCAGCCCATATGATATAGGCCGGGCCGGCAAAGCGCAGGTCGCGTCGCCCGACTTCTTGTAAGCTGAACCCCGCCTGGGGGACGTGGCTGTCGGGCCGGCAAGCCTGGGCCTACGCCACCTGACTTAGAGATTGACCAACCAAACGCGGGCTAAGCTAGCGGCAAGCTCTGGCCCCGCGCCAATCCGACTTAGAGATCGACCCCGCACCCAAACATGGCTGTCGGATCGGCAAGTCCGGCTCCTCGTGCCACCCGACTCAGAGATTGACCACCAGACGTATTGCTTGGCCTGGGCAGTCGGTTCCCGTGCCCCGGACGAGATTGACCTCAAACTGTGACGCGGGCTGTCGGGCCGCAGGCTCTGGGCTTCCCGCGCCCCACCCGAACTTAGAGATTGACCGACGTGGCTGCTTCGGGCCTGGCAGGCCTGGTCACTCGCGCCACCCGACTTAGATTGACCTACCCATAAGTGGCTAGTTTGGGGCCGGCAGGGTCGTTTCCCGCGCCACCCGGACTTAGAGATTGACCATCCAGACGTGGTTATCGACGGCAGGCCTGGGCTTCCCGCGCCAACCCGACTTAGAGATCGACCTGTGATTGGAGGAAAGAAGATATGTCGATATTGGGTAAAAAGACGTTCTTTTATTGATAATACCTTTTCAAGTGTATGGCATTCCACATTCTAGGTACAGGAGTTCCATCAATTGTATCTATAACATAGGATCCGGGTTCTCCGAGTCGCCTAACTATGTATAGGCCTTCCTAGTTAGGGCTTGAATTTTCCCCGTCGTGGGTCCGCTGATTCTCAAAACTTTTCAGAAACCAGCCCGCCTACTGAACATTCGAGGTCTTACCCATTTGTTATAAGAGCTCTGCTGGGCTGGGCGCTGATATGATGCCACTTTGATTATCAGCCGCTTCCCACGCCTCATCACTAAAGGTCTAACTCTCCGATTACGGATTCATTTGTCGGACAGATCGTTGCTGTACGGATTCGTGAGGGCAAACCGATTTCAAGAGGATAATAAAATTCTTCCATCCCGTAGGTGAGTGCGAAGGGAGAGACACCGGTCGGCTTTCGGGTCGTGGTCCTATAAGCCTAGAGCACCCCCGCAGTTCTTCCACCCATTTCCCTTTAGTGAGCTCCACCGCTTGAGGGCACCAACAAGGTCTTATTAGAGGCTTCGTACCGCTATCGCTTTCTGGGGGTACCAAAGGGAGTATAAATTTAAGATTTTCGCCTCGAAAAAGTCTCGATATACCCGATCACAAATCAGGCTCCAATATCTCGAGTATGATTGATCTCGGTCGAACCGCACGATGTTCTTCCAGATGAACAGGGTGACATCTCTGTCTTTAATAGATGCAAAAGTATTTCATTTTAATCCATTTACTAAGTAGTCCTCAGAGTTTAATTCAATAGTAGTTTCTTCTGCGCTGGAGCGGTGGGGAATGGGCCCACAATATCAATTCCCATCAGACGAATGGCCACGTACTAGAGATGGAAATCAACTCTACTAATCGAGACTTCAAACGGGAGACATTCACAAGCGGGTCACATTTCACGTAGTCGGCATCCGACTTCCCTACGAAGGTCGTGAATACCCCGAGTGGGACCATGGGCTAATGTCCCCGCCATGTGGTTTCCGCATATACCTTCATGTAACTCCGCCAGCATGTATTGGCCTTATTCAGGAGTTAGGCATCGCGTAATGTCCGAGGGATCGCTTTATAAATTTCTGCTCGCCTACTAGGGAGAACCCGCGGACTGACTTGAATTTTGTGTGCTTTATTCGGCCATCGTGCGCCTTCCTGCTGGCTATGTAGTCAGTAGGGGATCTATCCGTGATGGGGTGACTTCTTCATCCGCCTACCAATGTGGCAATATAGACTAATTCTCGAATGGGATATATTGACTCCTTAATCGTAGAGAGGCGGCATACCGCTAAGGCATCGGCCATTACGGTCCCGTGGACATTGTTCCCAAATTTCCAAATGAGGTGTACTAATTTTTGTTGTGTGAAGCGCATTTTTACATTCGGGTTCCCTGGATTCAAACTCTGCGTTAACCTGTCCCACAACCAGCTGCGAGTCGCTGTGGATTAGAAGGCTATCAACACCCACGGCGAGGGCGAGATCAACTCCTACGATCAAGGCTTCGTGATCCACCCGTCACGCGGCATCGTTTAAACGAACCGCCCGCTGAACTTTCTCCCACAGGGAGGTTGCAGACCGATCCCGGCTCCTGATTGTCTGGAGGCCCCATCAACGCAGAGGGTCCACCACCCTCACGCCCGCGTATCACCGCGGAGTTCGCAAGGAAATCGCCAAGACGCCTTCTTAGAAAGCCTCGATCAGATCATCCCATACTCACTAGTTCCGCACGGCTTCATCTGGGGGACATCCATCCGGATAGATCCGGTTTGTGGATAGTTCCTCGGAGCGGAAGATCAGTGAGCACTACGATAGGATGGGCCTGGAAGTAGGGGCGAAGCTTCTGGGCGGTCGTCCGCAGGGCTAAGGTGGCTTGTTCAAGATGGGTGTACCTGGTTTCAACGTTAGTCAGGGATTTGCTAACAAAGAATACTGGCCACAATTTTGCATCCTCGCACTCTTTAAATAAAGCAGTACTAACGGCTATTTCTGAAGCTGCAAGGTAAAGGTAGAGCGTGTCTCCGTGTCCCGGCCTCACGAGGACCGAGGGCTCTGTAAGATATTGCTTGATTGCTATAGAATGTGCCTCTGCCGCATTCATTCCCACTCGGCCCTACCGCCCCCTCTTCGTGGTAGTGAAAAAGTGGTTTCAACCCACAAGGAAGCTGAAATAAACGCCCAGTATTGCTAACCGACTCGGCCGCCGATCTCTTCTGGGAAATGGGGCCTGGGTGATTGCAAGATGGCCTTACCGCAGTGATTTGGCTCTCTATTCCTCTCTCAGGTTACCATAGCCGAGAATCCCAAGACACCTCGAATGCGCATTTCAGGGGTTCAAATTTTCATGCCATATTTCTAGGAAATCAAAACCGGGCCGAGGCGCAGTGATTACGATCCTCGACGTTTGATTTAACCAAAGATATCGTCAATATAAACCTCTCCATGGTGTCGCTGAGCAAAGGCTCTAACATTTTCGTCACCAACCTTCATAGGTGGCTCCGCGTTTTAACCAAGGGCATTATATTATAGCAATACAAATTGCGGGGCGTGATGAAAGATGTCTTCCAGACGGGGATGCATGCGGATTCGTGATATTCCCGAGGAAAAGGCCGGTAGCGATAACATGCCATGCCCCGTCGAGGCATCCACAATCAACTACGCGAGGCGTGGGGAAGTCACTGATTGCGCGCCGTTTGTACCCAGGTCGACATACTCATTTGTTATCCTTTTTTGGGACCATCACTACATTACAACCACTGATACTTCACCGCCTCCATGAATCCATTCCGTGAAGGTTATCAACCGGGTCCGGATGACCGTATATCGGGAACCGCTCTACTTTATTCGACCGTCGCGCAGGGGGCGATATTTAGCCAGTGAGCGTGGACCGGATCGATCCCGGCATATCCTGCGGAGTCCAAGCGAACACATCTACATTGAATTGTATGACTTGGCATAACTAGGCTTTCTCTTCCTTAGAGAGAGGAGGGAAGCATTATAGATGATCCGTCTCGAATTGCCGAGGGACACGATTTCTAAGGGATTCATAAATTAACGGCTCTCATCCGCTGAGTCAAGTACGACCGTGGATTGCACGCGAGGGTCAATCTCAAGGTGGTTCTCCTGAGCGGTCACTTGCCCGTGTTCTTGCAGAGGTCCGGTTAACACTATCGTGGGCGGCTAATCGGGCTTCCGATCAACTTGTCTAGTGTCGGTCAGATAACTTATGGTTTGGTGATATGTGGAAGGCACTGCTTTCATTGCATGCAGCCAAGCTCGGCCCAAAATAGCATTATAAGGCCCCAAATCTTCTACTACGTTAGTAACAGAATTGCCGGGTTAATCGACCGCCTCGACAGAAAGGTGACGCCTCCGATCGACAATGGTGTACTCATGAATCCCTCGACAGATCCCGTCGGGAGTGGAGTTGGTCAATCGAGACTCTCATTTGCTTAAAGGTTGGGAGATAGAGCAAATCAGCCGCATTGTCAGGATCGACGAGGACCCTGTGTACATCAGCTTACATTACATACGCATTACAAGTGCCATAGTGTGGGTGTGATGACCGTAAGGTTAATAGGTGGAAAGGATAGGGTCGCTCCACCACGCGCTGGCCGGGGCGTTTCCCTGGTTGTTGATGGTGTTTATTCGGGCTCTAATTGAGGCCATCCGGCATGCTTCTTCTTCGCGCTTGGATTATCATTGGGTCGGCCGGCCCCCAAGATGAAGTTGATGGTCGGGCCGAGCCTCGAGCATACCACCTTCGCCACTCCGCCCCGTCGCGGGGCGGTTGTCGCCCCACCGGGTCGTCCTCCCAACACCGTCGAGGTGGTCGGCCCAGACATTTCTCCACCGTGAACTCGAGGCTCGCAATTATTGGTTTCATGGCCATGGTCTCTGATAGTCACATCGTAGGGATCTATCATACTGTCCGCCGTCTCATCGGGTGGGAGCCACTTGAAGTCGGGGAGGTCTCGACGAGGGGCAAGAGCCTGGCCATAGACATGTTGATAAGCAGTTGAACCTGGGATCTTTCTTCTTCTCTGATTGTCCATCGGGGCGCTTCTGGTTCTTGCCTTGATCGCTTTTCTGCTCAAACGGGCCCTTGGTGGCTGGCTTGTTGTTCTGGGTGGTTATCATAACCGTTTGTGAAGCGGCTCGGATGTTATCCTCCAGAGTAGAGAATTTATCCGCCCGACGGCATGTCTTCCATCAAGCATCGGTGGGTCCAAAGTGACGTAGACCGGAAGTTAACGGTGGTCGGCCCAAAGCTCCTTCGAATTCGTACGCATCCATACCGTACATATCGACGGTTGAACTACCGCCGACCGCCGCGGTGAAGTCCGATGGACTCGTTTTCCCATTTGAGGATGGATCGAGGGAGCCTGGTTCCCTTTGGTCACTGCAGCATAACATCGAGAGGACGAAGGCGGCCCATAGTTCGCTGAACGTGTTTATCGATCCCCTAGGGAGTTTGTGGAACCATGCTAAAGCAGGGCCCTTGAGGCTGGCCGGGAATACCTTACAGAGTAGTCGATCATCCCCGGCGCTTAAGATCATTGCCTGATTATAATGTAGCATATGATCATATGGATCGGAGGAGCCATCGTACATGGCAAAGGTGGAATGGAAAGCTACTTGAGGGATCGTACAGATATGCCGTCCTAGGAGTGAGCATATCCCGCGATCCTTGAACTACAAAAGTAAGACCATTCGAGGTGTGGGTACCCAGCGCGGTGTATATGGACGGGTAATGGTCGGGGAGTGCCCCCGTCGGCCTGGTGCATATTGTCGAAGTGGTACGGGTCGCCTCACCGAAGTCCCCTCAACGCCTCGATGCCTTGCAACACCGATAGGGACTACTGGGTCGCATGACGACTCGAGGGCTTCCGCCGCGCTCGAGACTCCATGAATGACGCCAGGCAGGGGAACCGCCGAGGATAATTCATCATCCGCCGCAGAGGGTCGATATCGCCCAGATAGCGTGCCTTTGCCGCCAGATCGAAGGGGGAAGGGGGCGCAGGAGGTTTCGCGACGCCACCGTACTGCTTCCAATTGCCCGCAGCCGCTTTCTTCTTGCAAATCCGCTCGCTCAGATGCCAGCCACCCACATGTCCGGGCTCGCTTCCTCGCCTTACTCGCTCGACGCCGCAGGAGGAACCGGGTCTTCGGGGCCGTTCGGTTGCTAGTCATGGTGTTGGTTTCACGGCCCGCGGGATGTTTGGGAATGCCCAAGGCTTCGCAGACGGGGTCACTGGGAGCGGATAGACCAAGTTTTGCGCATCGCCATGACTTTTGCTGGGGACGCTTTGTAACACCCCAAAAATACCCTGTACTTTTTATAATAAAATTATTATATATTCCGGTATATTGAGTCAACTTGGGTATTTTTCTCGAAATTTTTTTAATATTGATTAGATGATTGTTGAATCCAAATGAACCCAAGTGAAAAGAGAAAATATAGAAATTGTAAATGGGGACCCAAGGGTCAATTGTAAATAAGTTTATATGTCTAAGTGATATTGCAGTAAATAAAATGAGTAAAGGAAAAATCAAGGAAATGACATGTGGCATAGGAAAGAGGAGAAGCCTTCCTTTTAAAAGTACGACAAGAAATGCATCCATAAGAAAAGAAAAAATAGAGAAAAGGAAAGCTGTAGAGAGGCTCCACCTCTCTAGATTTTCCGACGACGGACCATAGTCTCCTAGCTGGCTACCGAAGGGAAGTCCTTCCTAGTGACAAGAGCTACAAGTAGAGACCGGAACCTGGGACTTTCAAACTCCATGAGGTAGGTCTTCCACTTGGTCTTTCTACCCTAAGGATTGTTGCAGTTATCCGCCTTAGGGAAAGCTCGCTTTTTAAACCATGGGAAGCTGCCACATTGTAGAAGTGCCAAGCAAATAAATTTAACCTTAGAGCTGATTGGGTACAAAGTGAAGGGAAATTGGTAGCGCCCTTCTAGTAAATTGTAGCCTTGATGTAAGACTTTGAATTTCTCGATTTGGACCTGCGTAGACTAAAGTTATAGTCCCTTTTAATGAGGTCCACATCAATTAGCTTGATGTAAGACTAATTTCGATTTGGACTCGCACTAAGTTATACCCTTAATGAGGTCACCAATGCAAATCTGCCCGCCATTGTCCAGCCAGTCAACCAAATTGCACTCCAACGGGGTTTTCGATCAATAAGAGAATTTTGGCAGTAAGTCCTTCTTGCGGAATCATCCACATCAATGAACTCATGTGCCAGCTTTGAATTTCTTAATGGATCAGAGACCAAGTTATGGTCTTTTACCCGAACAAATAAATGGTCGTTGGTCGCCAAACCGAGGTCGCCAAACAAAGGTCGCCAAACAAAGGATGCCGTCACGCCGCCAAACCGGCTCGCCAAACAATACAACGCGCTACAAACAGCCGGCCGCTAAACAATGGACGCCAACATATCAAACAAACGGTCGCCAAACGTTGGTCGACAACAGTGGTCGCCCACGGCCGCCCAATCAGCTGCCGTTACCAGCGCTGCCGCCCAACAGCCGCCGCCCAACAGCCGCCGCAACAACGCCAAGCAACAGCCGTTGCCGCTCGCCGCCGTGCTGACTACGTACGGCCTCCAACTTCGCGTCATATCTCCTCGCTTCAACTCCGATTCGGGTGTTCTCGACTTCTATGGAAGCCCATGGAGTAAAGAATACATCTGCTGCCCGAGAGGATGTTAGATGTCGATCGAGGTGTTCGATCGAGTCACACTTCAAATAGCAGCCGCCGCCTGCGCCACCGCCAGTCACTACACACGACTCCAACTGGGCGTCATTCTCTGCTTCAACTCCGACAGCGTTTCGACTCTATGGAAAAGCCCATCGAGTCAAGAATACATTAATATTCCCAGAGTATAAGATGTTTGATCGAGGTGGTAGACGGAGTTCGCCCACCGGTCCGCTTCATCGGGTCAGATTTGACCGCCAGACGACTTCCAACTTCTGGAAGGTCCTAACCCTACGTCCGAACTCCGATTCAAAGGTTTACACTCTACTGAAGTTCTATTTGAATGTTAATCCATTCACATATAGACGTTTAATTAACTCATATTAAACTCCTAAAATCATCCAACCAAAACCACTAAGCATACCCTGAATAATATCGTTTTAAATTTTGCTTTAATAAGTGACCGATTTATTTATAGTTCAACCAAGGATCGAGATTCCAGCGATTGGAATCAGCCAAGAATATTTTTGGCTTGTTTCACCAACTCCTATTCCTCGGCTTCCAAGTTTTCGTACGCTGCTCTAAAAGATATCAATCGATGACCGATTCGGAAAAAGTTCGATCGCGAACATTTTCACAGATATAAAAAATTTCAATGACATTTAAAATAAACTGCTTATACAAACAGTATTATATTATACTATATTTATTATAAAGATTTAAACGCCTCTAATGTATCGTTAACCGCTTATTTCGCATTAAGGATGACGCAGATAATTAATGCGGCCAAATAGCCAGCATCGCTAACCATTGATGTCACTCCGACCGCCAGCCTACCGACCGTGACAGAGCGCTCACTATTCGACGGCTTATAACCGCCAGCCCCACGGACCGTAGTGTGTTATAAACCATGTGATACCGCCGCAAATACGACCGCGCCGCGACTCGATATCCTCGTATATCGCATAAAGCACGGCGGCGCGATAACCGAATTGACGTGGCATAACTGGGTTGGACGACGTAACCGACCGACGCAAGATAACCTAATCGGATTGGCATAATCAAATGGAATACGTAACTGAATTGGACAGATAATCAATTGATTTTCGTAATCGAATTGATTAATCAATCAATGTCGAACTAAATTGAATTCATGGAAGATATTCGAATCGATTCAGATCGCTAAATATCAGACATTTAAAAATGTATTTACGGATGATCAACGAACTATAATTTATCAGACATATAACAAAGTATACGTAATGTATTTATATCGATCATCCAAACATCGAAAAGCTCGAATTATTAAATCGCATAAATCGACTAAATGAACTGATGAATTGATTGTAGATGTAACCACCAAGATGAAAACGCTTAGCTTATCGCTTTACCAATGCCGCGCATCGAAATGATGATACCGATCGGGACACCCAAGATCGGCGAAATACGAATTACATAAAGAAAGAACTTGAGACGCCTCCGACATGCGCCCTCATTTACGCGGCTCTTTTGATACTGATATTTTGTATAAACAATCTAATCGAACATCTATTTCAGGAATCATTTTGAGTGGCTCTACGCCTACATCAGAAACTGATTCGTTAAACGTGAACGCTTACGTCACCATTTGCACCGGCCCAGCATATGATTTCAGTAATTTTGAGTAATTTTAACAGATCCCTGACTTACTCGATCCGCCCTGCTGGCTCTGGCCCGTAGCATCACACGTTTCCCCAATGCACTACGCTAATCACGGCCTCCCGAATTCCTCGGTAGCCCAACGATCATCAAGCATTCACCACTAACAAAGAATCTGCATCAACCCGCAAACAAACACAAATACGACGCGCTGAACCGTCGCCTTCATGACAAAGCAATATTTCTAAAGATATTGAGTCGGCAACCGTCCTTCGATTAGGAATGCGTACCTTTTTTAGTGCCATTTGTTTCTCTTTTATGGAGGGAGATAAGAGATCCAACTTTTTTCGGAAGGTGGACGATTTCTTCCCCTAATGGTAGGGGAAGTTGGCCTTTTTTCCGGAAAGTGGGATTTGTTTCCCTTATATGTAACTGCTTTCCAGATAAGGACGCCATTTGAGGGTACCTCCCTATTTCGTCGGAAGCGACGGTGTTTCGGGGTTCACGAACGAATCTTTCACAGAACATGAATCCGGCGTGGCAGCTTAACTCGGAGAATTGCCGCTCGAGCATCCGGTCTCGAAGCAATAAGTTCCTTGGCCGGCCGGCCGGGCATCCATGGCTTAATCCCCTCGGGTATATCCGACTGGCACGGCCTGACATTCGTGAGTAACTGGGGCCTGGGCTCTTCCTTCACTTTGGACCATTTGGCCTGGCTATGGGGTTGAGCCTGGCCCCAAGATACCCACATATAGGTTTGTTTTTTAAAATTTAAACCAAAAATACAAAAAAACAACTTCCCTGCACAAACATGATCTGTAGCATAATTGCAACTTTGTGAATTATATCCCAAGCTCCGAATCATTCTTAATACAATCAAATTTTAGAATACCAAAACATCTTACATGCTCGTATCTGCAGCTTATTACTTACTAACTACAGCTACCATCACCCATTCTTCATTGCCCATCAACACCATACTTGCAGGTTTAATTAATTTATAACACCCTCAAGAGTCGAGACAATAAGGAGAAAGACGGCCAAGGAAAGCTCAGGCTAGTTACAGAGCTCACGAGCAATTCCCAAACGAGAGTTGGTGACGTCAAACATGATCCTAAGATTCTGCTGCTGTAGATTAGCTACAACATTCAGCACTGAGTTAACGTTGTTCGGCGCAGCCGCCATTGCCAAGCACGCCGACGACCCAGCGCTGCTGTGTATCAGCGTGTTCTCCACCGGCAACTTCAAGTCCAGTCCAGAGAAGTGAAACGTTACCGGCGGCGCTAGGTCCTCGTTTGTTGCTGTAAAACACGTGTCAAATGCCCCTATCGTTGTGAACGGTCCTTTCACCTGCTTCCTAAACTCGTCCCTAATGGCGGCATATACGGGTTCCACGAACCGGGTTATGACGGTGCCGGAGTCGATTACGGTACCGGCGCCGGTGTTCGGGTCAAATGTCAGCAGCTCCGGCGCCACCGGGACCAACACGCGGCCGACGCTGACACCGGTCAGGTTGACGTAGTAGAGAGTGGGCCGGTGCGGGTTTCGGAGTAGTGGGGTGGTTCTGATGTTCTTGGGCTGGCCCAGGGGTCCGAGACGTAAGGAGCCGGAGAAGTAGTATGATTTGAAACTGGGCAAGCAGTAGGAGAAGACACCGGAGTAGAGAGACCCGGATTGCGAGAGCAACGACATGGGCCCACGGCCCAGGCCCAAGAGCCCCTGCGGCGGGAAGGTGGAGCCGGAGCCGGAGACGGAGTTGACGCAGCCGAAAGAGTAGCTGGGGATAGTGTCAGCCGCCAAGCCGAGAGAATCTTGGGAGAGCGTGGCGGAGAAGGAGGAATCTCTGCCGTAGGTTTGGTTGAAGTAGCATTCGGCAGCACCGGTGGCGGGGCAAGAGAGGCCGCGGACCTGGGTGCACTGGGGGACAGAGCATTGGAGGGAGGCGTAAGTGGAAGAAGCGTTGGGGGAGAAGGTGGGGGAGGAGCAACCGGCGCAGGCGGCGCATGGGACCCACGCGGCGTCTCTGCTGGTGTCGAGAACCATGAACATGAGCTGACCGGGAGAGCCGAGTTTGACTCGGACAACGTAATTGCCGGTGTTGAGGGCCTGTTGGCCGGAGGCAATCGGGACGTTAGTTGCCTTCGGGGATGCGACCAGGCTCGACAAGTAGGTGACACGTGCTGGGTCGTGTGAGGCCATGTTCACGACGGTGCTCACCCATGATCCGGCGTTCTGCTGTTTGAAGGGAGAGCATTGGCCGTGCACGTGGATCACTGAGAGATCCGAGCCCTTGGATGAAGGGCATGGGTCAAAACCTTTGGTGGTCGACACCAGAAGAGTACTGATCAGGAAGATAAATGCGGTGAAGACGTCCATGACTGATGACTCCCACCAGAGTGTCACTGTATACGTAACCTGAGCTTCTCTTCACTATAAATAAGAAACCGATTAGGTGGATGAATTACGGAAACGCCCTTGAAACCATTGCATTTGCAACGTTGTTATGATTGTAGTCAAGGATATTGGTTCATAAAAATATCTCCTAAAGTTGTGGGATCTGGTAAAGCGTTAGCTGGAAGCCTTGTGGACCAATGTCAAGAACAAATAATGCGAAGTTGGATTTTTTTTTTAAAAACGCCAACAAGGGACAAGCGGCATTGATGCAAATGCAGAGACCCCTGCGGGGAGAGAATAAAAGGGCCAACTAAGTTCAGCTTCCCAACAGCGAAGCTCTTGTCCATATTAAGTCCAAAGAATGTCGTTATCTCATAACATTTGCCCTCATCATCTGTCCTAAAAACTCGAAATGCCACTCTAAAGCCCAGCGTTAAATTTAAACCTTAGAAATGGCAGAAGAATGTGGGAATTGAAGTTTTGGCTGATAGGAAAGGATATGATGGTAAGGTGAAGCGGGGAATGTAAGGCTCGTGAACCCTTTGTGGAGGTGGAGGTGGAGTGGAATAAAACTAGACGTGGGCCTGAGTCCTGACTGACACAAGATGCCGTCGATTAAGGACTCACGGGTGTGCAAAGACTTGGGCGGATGGGGATGGGGCCATTGAGAGAGAGAGACACTGGAAGATTATACATGGTCATGTGACACTCTGATAATTTCCATTTCTCATTCTGATTTCATATTACAATCCTCACTCGTATTTTTTGCCTTGTCGGCATCAATAGAGAACTAAATCTCAAGCGCCCCATCAATACATTAATTGTTGTTATTTTACTCTCTTTAACTCAAGCTAAAAACTTTGATTGATCCTGAAAGATCACTCTCAGAATTTCCAGTGAGCGCTGAAATCATCTCACCAAAAGTAGTTAACCTAAGCTCCATCCATTTTGATAGTTTAAGTGTAGTTTCAGAGCCCTCAAATCATCCCCGGCCTTACATCAATTTCTTTCTTTATTTCTTTCTTTCTTTCTTTCTTTCTCGGGCAAGATCTGAGCGGCCGGAGGCATACCGGGAAAACGGCTTCTTTTTTTTACAGCAGTTAAAAGCATACATCAACTCAAGAATTGCGCACTGCTTTCTGACAGTTTCACGGGAAAGGCATCAAGAGCTATAATTAGGTACCCAATTCATAATCCGTAATTTAATGGCAATTTACTAACATTTGGGCTTTCATGATGTAAGACAAAAAACACATCAAATGTCCTACTAGTTTTGTTGTCCTTTTCCCATTCTCACAGCTTTAGAGTATTTTGTTCTTCCAAATGTCCCACACGCCTCTCTTTAGGAAAGAAAAAAAAAGGTTAGTGCAAATAATATCCTACAACTTCTCTTTAAAAAGAAAAACTAAAGCCAATAAATAATATTTTGTTAGACAGATTAGTATTATTCTATGATAATTAAGTTTGAATATATTCATAGTGCATCCAAATTTGTATAAAATAGGATATAGCAGCTGGGATCAAGACTTAAGAGATGGGGCCCGGCCCCGCCCTCCATTCCTCCGGCCACAGGTTCAACTTTTAAGCATTTAGTTTCCCAGATTTAACTTCAATCAGAGTCAGAGGGTGTGACACATAAAAAGCCTCTTGATTCAGGATTGGTTTAGGCCCAATGCTTAGTAGCTTCACGGATAGAAGAGGAACAAAGATAGAAAACAAAGAAAAAAAAAAAAAAGGAGAAAAAAGACACCAACAACGACAAAGCTCTCACCCTCGGTTCCTTGATGATGATGATATAGAGATTATTATTAGAGAGCACCCACCCAGAGAGTCACGAGGAGGCGTACTTCCCTGTTGAGGTGGCATGATTTCTGAATGAAGCTTCTTGTCAGCTAGTGCAAACAGTTGTCAGTTGTCAGGATTGCCTAAACCACCCCCCCCCCCATAAATCTATTCATCTATGAAGCAGAAGAGGCTCATCTCATCAGTCATCAATACTACGTCCATCATATGGTTCAGACAGGGTTTCAAACATTAACGAAAACGATTTCTTCCTTCCCCACAGTGGTCAGAACAAAAGTAAAAACATTATGACCACCGCTTCCTCTGCCATCTCCATTCTCCAACACACCCCAATGATTGACAATTCACCACCACCACCGCCACCGCCGCAAACATGAAGCCCCCACAATTTTCCGGAATTTTAGTAAAAAAAACCTTTGTGCCATATTACAATAGGATCATTACAAATAAAAACACCTCAGCACCACCGCCACCGCCACCGCCGCAAACATGAAGCCCCCATAATTTTCCGGAATTTTAGTAAAAAAACCTTTGTGCCATATTACAATAGGATCATTACAAATAAAAACACCTCAGAACATTTGAGAGACTCAAATCATGGACCTGCCCCCACCCCATTTGGCACCTATTGATCACCAATACCCTCCCCCATCCAAATGTAGTTAGACACGCATGCTGCAATCCCTTCCTAAACCCCACCCAAGTGGACCATGTTTTTTTGCACGAAAATCAATGTGAACTATTTCGCACATGAAATAAAAATTAGGCACTGGGTGTGTCCGTAAGGCTTATTAACTTATAAGCCTTCAAAAATGTCCATGAGCCTTTTCTCTCATGGTTTTTGTTTCAGGAAAACCATCTGATCCATGATTTCCTGCATCCTGATAAATGCATCAAAATGACACCATACACAAATGTGTCCAACAGTTTTAACAAGGTGATTTCAAATATGAAAGCCAATGCACAGGAAGTATTATGATATTATACAAACTGTGGAGAAGGTCCCGGAAGCATGGAAGGCTTCCCGAATCCGAATTATTCAGAGTTTTCTTATATAAAGCCATGACGTACATGTGTCAACACGTGGTTTGCCTTTCAAGTGGCGTCTCCTGCGACATGATTGCTTTTGGCAAGCAGGCCCGTGGGGCTCGCTTATAAGGCAGCCGGGTGGCTGGCTGGTGCTACTCGAGTTGACTTATGTCAATCTTGGCTCGTTGGTTTCTGGTTTTTCGGTGGGCGTCTCCTGGTATTCTGCTAGGTTGATCGACTCACGGTACTAGCATTAAATGGCGCTGCTCGTCAGGCTACGGGCTTGCACAATAAGCACTCAAAGGGACTACTTGAGGCGTACAATTTGCGCGATCTCAGCTCTAAGAGCATTTTCACAAGTGAAAGAAAGAAAAATGGTATTGCTCAAACAAAAACCCGCTTCCAATAGCCGCTAAATCCTTCAAGAAAAGATTGATTACTTAATCCACGACAAAGAAAATTCTCGGACAAATATCGACGTTAACTGCTCACAAGAATATTGTGTATACACTGAAATTTCCATTTCGGATAAGCCGATATGTATTTAACGAGTGTGACGCGACGTAATTATTAAAGTTAAGATAAACGATCAATTGTATCGCATTTAATAAATTTCCAAAGCTTTAGACGCCACTGTCAGAGAAACACATCCTTTAGCTTTGGGTTAAATCCCTAAAAATTACGGGAAAGAACATACTTTAAATGCTTATTTTGTTAATCGCCTGCATGCTCTAGTAGTTCTAAGCTCCATCTGCTGTCTCGATGGGTACCGTGACGCACTCTCCTAAAGGATTGCGAATCAAGACTCCACAAGAACCTCCCAAACAAGCCGTCGACCGACAAGCCACTACGAAACTGTTCGTTAAAACTCGAAACTCCATTCGAAAACGGTTATAAAAATTTTCACTTTTCTATCAAAAATCACACCTTAGATTTAGCGGCAATCCCGCAAAGATAACGACGCATCGCTGTCAAGCCTTAAAATACAAAATCACCCAGAGCAAAAACAAAAAATATTAATTTCCACGCTTTTCCAAACGTCTAACTACACACAGCGACCTCCTCTGGCCCCTCATCAAAATATAAGATAAAGATAAATCCATAATTTTATCGCAACCTGTTTTCTCTAAACTACGACGCATATTTTTTACATATAACAAAATGCCACATTTTAACTTTTACTATTTTTAATTTACACATTATCTTATAATCACAACACATTTGGTGACTAAAGGATTCAGCATCTTTCTACTTTCAACACTTACACTTCAAAATTCCGCTTTTAAAAACAGAAACTCCGCTGAAACAACCGCCAGCTGGCACTATAAGTTCAACGCTTCGTCGCTTCAGATTCTCCCAATATGGAAAATCTCGCGGCGTAAATGGTTGTAACTGCTTATGAGAAAACCGAAGCTTCGCGCGAAAACCGCATTTCAAAACCGCTCAAAACTACCGCTTATTGGAAACGTAAGCCGCCGGCTGAAAACTGCTCAAAATCCACTTCACAAATTGCTCAAAACTATTTCTGGCCAAAACCGCTTCGCGCTGGGCACACCAGTTACATCAGAATCGTTATTGAACCACGCTTTTTTTGCCATTTCGAAATACCTGACGCGATGTCATCCTCGACCTGCATCGGTGAGGAACCTCGAACACTACCCTGGCCAAGCATGGTCCCAAGGAACACGGCGAATCTATATAAGACAACGTGGAACCCCGGAACCAAAATGCTCAACGACTTAACCCCAACTAACACCTCATCGCTAGCACTGGCCAGTGCTAACTATATACCTCGACAAAGTGTATGGCGACTCACTATATAAATATATGCTGGGATCTAACCCCTAAATCATTAATTGCAAGAATATAAGCAATATAATATCTCATAACTTTGCCATGCACAATTCAAATACATCCGACGGAACTCCGAGCTCGCACATCTAAGGGTTTTATAAACTAAAGCAACGCTTAAATACCGAATCGAATTCTTCAGCCGAAAGATAATAATCAAGGGTGCATCAAAAATGCTTTATAAATCTATATTTTAAAGCACTTTACAAACTTGTAATTTTTAAACATCTCTCGCTTTTAAAACGATTTTCGAAGACTAATCTTTTCTCTCGACTAACTTTTCAAATCTCACAAGATCTGCATTCTCCCTCGTCTGATGCTCAAATCGCCCACACAATCTATTCGATTTCATTAAAACGCCTCTCGCTTAACGCTTAACCATAAACATACAATAGGTTTCAGTTACTATATCGAACTTAACTCGATTCTAACAAAACTTTACTGCCAACCTATCCGACACGGGACATCGATAATACGACGCTAAATCGACCAAATGTCCATACACAACGCCCATAAAAACTAATCTGCTTGCAAGAACGACTCGTGGACTTTCCGTAGTCTAAAATAATTCGAAACATTTCGAAAATTACGTCCGACTTCAACTCGACCACACTCCCCAAATTTCAACCCAAACTCCGAAAACAAATTCCAGTAATTCAGCCCCCGATCAACCAACATTACCCCAAAATTCTGTAATTTCTAAACTCAAATTCAAAATTCAATCAAGCTTTACGACCTTTCACGCCTAAGCAAAATTTCAAGTCATTACATAACCTTGTACAATACCACAATTAAAGAATTTTCTACCTTAAAGTCGACAAAAGCTGCTAAGATACGCAGACCTACGCAGAATTTCTCACAGATAATAATTTCGCTTCCGGGCCCGACGAACGGTCTACTATCCGATTCGTAGATCCGAGAAAGAACGAAGAAAAAAAGAGCCTTATAAATCTATATTTTCAAAGACTTTGTTAAACTCAGAATTTAAACACTCGCTTTGGGGAACGATTTTCAGCATTCAAATTTTTTCTCGACTAATTTCTTCAAATCTGGCTGCTGACTCTGGGACATCGCTTACGCTTCAAATCGCCTACACACCATTCAAATTACAAAATGCCCCCGCTTGTCTTTAACCATAAAACATACAATGCGTCTAAAACACTATTATATCAACGAACCGATTCAACAAAACTCACGCTAAATTCCATTCGATATCGACATCGATAATACGACGCGAATCGATCAAAACGCCCATACACATTAAACGCCCCACAAAACTATCTGCTTGAAGAAACTTTCGACCGCCGGACTTTTTAGAGTCTAAAAATACCAAACATTTTTAAAATTATGTCCGACTGTCCGACTACACTCGAACTCTCAACCCAAACTGTCTCGAAATTCTGGGGACTCAGCCCCGATCGTCCGAACACACCTAAAATTTAAAATTTATAAACTCGGGCCTAAAATTTTGGGATCGGGGTGCCATGACCACTCGCTTTCTATTAGTACCCCAAACATTACATAACCTTGTGGGCCAAATAACACAATTGCAGAATTTTCTACATTTTAAAGCCAATAAAAGGCAAGATATTTGCAGACGATGCAGAAATTTCTTCAGATACCACTTTGCTTCATTCACTTAACGCCTACGATCCGATTTTCAGATTCGGTAGTTAAACAAAAATAAAAAGAAAAAAATCGTTTTCTCCCATTCGTGTCCACTGTCCCACGCGTTTTATTTTTATCTTTTTTTTTTATTATTCATTTTCTTTAATTATTCTTATTATTTAGATAAATAATTTTATCGCCCCATTCGGTTCTATTTCTATCCCGAAAATTTTATTTATCATAATCAATACTAAGTAAATATTTTCATTTTTCGCATTTTTCTAAAATCCGCTGTGCTTTCACTTAAAACCCGTCACCTGTAAATTCATAAAATATTCCGATCATGCTCGAATTTAACGAAACTTTCTGGGTTATTAGATTAGCACGAACTAATCTACAAGTAACTAAGCCATTATCCGAGATTCATTTCGCATTTCCTCGAACTATTTTCGACAATTTATTATTATTATTCTTTCAAAATTCCATAATTTATATTTTCACTCTCCACCTTCCTTAATCAAAACACACAATTCTTTCGAAAATTTTATAATTTCACCCTTAAAACAAAAATTTCAAAATTCCGCCACGACACTAAAATAATTACGTAGTTCTCTAAAGGCACATACTTGCCACATACCGTACACCCTCTGACAAAAAGGTTACAACCGAGGCGCTACCTCCCATGGACCAAGCTTAAAGTGATTGTCGTTAGTGGTCGCAGGCAATGACGAAGATTAAGCGATGGTGATGACGACTGACGGGTGGGAATCGTTCTACTCTATTGGTTTGCTACTGCCGTCTAGTAGATCCCCCTAGCCGTGTTCGCCTCATGTTCAACAAATATTGGGAGTGGATTTTAGTCTGTTTATGGTTTCCGGTGCTCGCGGACTGGCCGTCAACGATGTCCCCTTCACTTGCCCCTTAACCACAGTAACGGGTATCTGTCACAACTAGGAGTGGATTCAAGTCTATCCGCTTAAGGTTTTCGGTGCTCACGGAGGGGCCACCAGCGTCCCCTTCATGTGGTATCTCAACTTAAAAATTACAGCAAACGTCACAAAGAAACCAAGCCTAGACAAATATGTGATCAGTAAATAATGGCAGTTTTATTCAGGATTGTACAAAAACGCCCCTAGAAATTGCATGAATCAAGAGGCATCAATTGCCCAAGAAATATTCACCTTAAATACAACAGGATCGTACAGAAACAATACCACCCAAACACGCACAAGAGAGCCATATCTAGGCCAGAATCCATGCTCCAAACCCACTTGCAAGTGCTACAGAGGGAAATAGAACACATAAGTGGTTTATAATAACTCTCAACTGCATCAATTCCACAATCAAGACGATGTAGCGCATTGTTCACATGTGGCAGAAGGGCTTCATGCCAACAACAGGATTTTGATAGCTGTTAGCACATGAAATAGTAAAGCATCAGAGTAGCTACAGTATAGACAACTTTAAACTGACAAATTTGGCCGGATGTTTAACCCAACGAGGTCCAAAACTAATGATTACATGTTAAAATATCAACATATAACACGGTCCACCTTAAAGTTCCAACAGAGAGACAAGAAGTTTGTCACCAGAAAACTTAGTACCAGACTAAAACGCCGTTTCTTGAGGAAAATGTTTTTCAGTTGCAAGTACAGAACAGGGGAAACATTCTGGAAATGCTTGGAACAGACTTGGACAACCATTAGGAAACATCAAAAGAACATTCTGAAAACTGATAATGCATTTACTGAAATTTTCTCTGCCCACATCTAAAAACTGAAATTTTCCATAACAAGTACTTACTATTTCTCCCAAATTTTTTCAATTCATCTCCTCAGATTCCAATCTCAGGCTTTTTCATTTCTTTTCTTTTTTTTCTTTGGCATTGCCTAACCATTTCACCTGATTCCCATATGGGCTTTTTTTGAACTTCCTAAGCATTTTGCTAAAGTTTTCCATATGATCATTACTACCAAAGTCATGTGTGTAAGAAGCCATGCAGAATAACCTGGCATTTACACTCTTACAATTTTTGGTTACTGTCATCCACTCTCCAGTAAGAATTGCATCCCTCAGATAAATTATTTATCATACAATATGCTGTTCCTACACTACAAAAAAGATGCCCAAGTAAAATTTGGCAACTTGCTTCAAAGGACTATATATGAAGCACTGCATAATTCAGTGCATGCTCATTACATTTGGTATCAAATCCCTTGTACGATCAATAAAAGTTCATGTCAACACTGTTACCTCTGCTTGCCCCTGCACAGTGGCAGAGCCAGGAAATGAGTTGAGAAGCCAAAGAAAATAGAACAAACTCATCAAATAGTTTAGTGGTGGTCTGGCTCATGCATGATCCATTTCAGAAAGGGTTTAAATCTTCATGTCAAAATAAAAAATCCCCCTAGGCATCACGTGGCTTCACCACTGTCCCTGCATTATTTGTCTTTATAAACAAAGCAAAGATGATGACTACAGAAAAATATAAATGCCCATGCTGCCCCCCACAGTGACTAATGGGTCTCACCATGAACTATATATGACAGGAGTATTTTAACAGGATGTGATCTGGAAGTTCTCAGAACTAATGTGGACCCGTTGTTGACTAATAGGCCACCATTGCTGCTTCAGGATAAAATACTGACTTCTTGTGAGCGCCTTGAACATCCAGAAATCTTAAAAACTCTATATTTTGAAAGTAATTGGGATTTTACAAGCTGGGAATCTTGAGCCTCGAAATTAGTATTTGCAGACAAGTATGTTGAATAAGTAATATCCAATAACTATTAACCAATCGAGCAAGCAAGTAAATTTTTTAAACTACCCCTTTGCTTACGTGACAAATTAAGATTTTGAAATGACAGGTTTAAACATACTTTTAAACCTGCAATTTAGAATGCACAGATCTCCATTCTCCCTTATGAAACCTAACAAGATGAAGATAAAAATGGCAATAGGAGAGAATGCACAACTGTTTTATTTTCATATTGTCAAATCTGTCAACAATGAGTGCCTAGTACTGTTGTTGATGATCCAGTATTCAAGCACAAGTAGATAAATTTACAATTGGCAGCAGCATCAAAGTATAAGCAAAAAGGTTAACGTAAAAAGGCACAGAATAGTTACCAAGTAGTTATGGTCAATTCATAGTAAGAGATTGAAAAGATGTTTGTTGGATTACAAAGGAACAAGAAAATCTACCCAAAAGATCTCAAAATTGCACATCCATATGCAGGTAAGAAAATTAAAATTTACAGCACAAAAAAAAAACTATATATATATATATATAGATATATATATAGTTTTGATGAAATTTAAGAAATGGAGTAGAAAACATAATGGCAAATGCTGCTAGAAATACCCATGGAGTAATGAGACGCATACCAAGTATAGCTTGTCAGGCAGCATCCTTAACTATCATCACAGGACATTGTGCATGGTTGGCGCAATAGTTACTGACACTTCCCAAAAACATCCTGTGACATAAAATCAATTGAAAATGTTTCATATCCTTCTACCATATAAGAATACTAATCATGTTTTCATGACTGATTTTTTAAAGGTCATGTTCTTTAAAACAGACGAAATTCTGTAACTCTGGCTGCCTATCCAGGGGTCTACTAAACCTTAGTGCCAATGAGGCCATGACATCATAAAAGATACAAAAATATATGGATAACATAGTGATGAGTAGAGTCAAAACACTCCAACATGAACTTGAGAGGGGAAAAAAAAGGAACAAATGGGAGGTTGAAATTTGCTCGTGGCAATTTGTACCAACTCAAACAGTGTAAATGGAAGGCAGTCGGGGAACATTGAAGAAATGGAAGCCAAACTTCTTACTCAGCCCCATGTGGTTCCTTCTAGACAGTCTGCCTTCTTAGTTCTTTCAGCTTTGCACATTGAGATATTACGGCTAGCTCCAATAAGTTGCAAATTACAAGGCCAACATTTCCTTTTGGCAAATCATATGCCTCCTTCAAAATATCCAATATTTGGCACACCGACCACCTCAAGCATGGGTTACCATCGTAGCTACACTTGGCATTAGTTAAGCATCAATCCCTATCAGCCAATCATCTTAAGATTTTCCAAGTGCCTTTCAGCAGGGTGTAGAAGGCTCTAACTGAACTCTGTGGTCCAAAAACACATTGAAGCACGAACAAGACGCTCTTCTTCTGATTGTGGAAGGTAACCAGAGCTAAGGCTCACCAAAACACCCAGATACCTCCTAGTGTGCTGTAGAAGCCAATGAATTTTACAAGCCATAACAAGCAAGAACTTGCATCTACGATATATGATTTGACCAGTCCTGCTGACACCATATTGCCTACAGTACAGGAAATTTTTGTCTTACAGCTCCCACCATCTGGCTGTCTCCCACCCACTGAAGCCACTTCATCTCAACCATATATTATCTTGATTGGGCTTGCCTCCTCAGAATGATTCCACTTGGTATTCATACAACATCAAACTCATTGGGGGACAAAAAGGATACAGATATATGCAATTTAGTCCAGACAAGAGAAGCGTTTTTCCTTATTTTTTGATAAGGAAAAGCATTTTCCTTATTAAATAATTGTAAGCTGATTACTTAATATCATAGTTTTCCCTTGATGAACAGTGGGAGAAGAAAGATATAAATGAGGATCCTCATACAAAAATTGTACAACCCCAGGGATCACTTGGCGATCACCCATGCAAAAACTCAAAAAATTTTATTTTCCTTTACCAAAGGAAAGTGTAGTTTTTCTCCTTAGGGAAAAAACTAAGTTAATACAACTAAAAAAGTGTGAAACTAGAAGGTAAGACCTTCCTAGAGCCCAAGCAGGATCAACGCTTTTGGCGTGTTTACTCAAGAAAGAAGAGAAGGACACGTGGGGGATAGAGAGAGGGCCAGCTGGAAATGAATGGAGGAGAGTTGGTTGCACAAAAAGGGGAATCTGGGACGCAGGAAGGGGAGGCAACTAGTGGCAGGAATGTGGGGCTTGTCCCTGGGCTGTGATTGTAGCACAGATCATTTTTCTTCCTTGTTCTTTGCTTTCTGTTTTTCTCTTCCTTCTTTGTCTTTGTTTTCTGGTTTCTGAGAGGAAGGCTCAAGATTCATTTCCCCCTAGTTGATTGATTAATACAATCAAACTTTCAGTCTTCATTTTATCCTGGAATATTGTGGTTTTTTCCTGTTTTACTATCATACCACCAGCTCTACTATCAGTTGTGCCACCAGCTTTACCACAGGTTATACCACTAATTGTACCACAAACAATTGTTTCCTATTCAAATTTTGTTTCCTGAATTTATAAGATTTTTAAGGTGGATGACCAAATCATTCATATGCAAATACTGATGCAAAAATCAGTTTGAAGGAAAAGAAAAATAAAGAGGAAAATTTTTTTTTCTCCCTTAAATTTCTTCACAGTATCAGAGTTAATTCTGAGCAATTCAATTTGTCTATAACTAAATATGGAATGGTCACTAGAGACATGTGTTGGAATATCCATGACAAACCAGTAAATTGAAAGTCGTCAGATCCTCAAAATAAGAGTAAAAGCTAATAACACCATGTCATCATTGAGGACAACCTAATACCATCAGATTTCAATCTGTTTATCAAAGGCCAATTGAAACTATTGCAATAAATGTTCAACCTATATTAAAAAGGGCAAATTCCTCCAATTCTATCAACAGGTTTGGATCCTTAACTCAAAAATGTAACTTCTTTTTTTTCACCTATGGTGGGGTAATTTGACACACACACACACGGATATATATATATATATATATATATATAAGTAGTAATTCACACACACACACACACACACACACATATATATATATATATATATATATATATATATATATATATATATATATATATATATATATATATATATATATATCTTAATATGTAAGACATAAAATTATCTTACTTAATTTTCCTATTTACAGTTCACATTTTTCTCCAATTGCCCCACATCATGGTGACTTTGATAGTTTATGGAATTAGTCAGCTAGACTTCATCAAACTCTATTAAAATCAACAAACATGTCATGAATCATGACTGGTTAGGCTTGGTTTACTATGTATGCGTGTAAACTAAAGCAGGCAGCCCCTGTTCAAACAGAAGAACTGAAAGTTTTTTTTTTTTTTTTGGATAGGTAAAAGAACTGAAGGTTTTGTTGATCACAGCGTAAGCATCAGTCACTTATCACTACAATAATTATCATTTCTCAACTTTTTGTATGCTTTAAGCAAGTACATAGAATCACATCATTGTGTAAAAATCTTCTTTTCCCCCATCCCCCCAATATTCCCTAATGCTAGCTACCGTCTATGCATTCTATCTTGGGTTGGCTCCAATCTCCTATGATCCATACTCTTAAACATGAATTTGATCATGGGAAACAATGAAATGCAAAGCACATGCTGCTAAACTATGTTACCATCATAAACTCTGGTTTAAATCCACAAGCAAGGAGAGTATGACATTACCTAAATTAAGTTAATTAACAATAAAATCATTCTAGGAGCTCGATTACCTCTTTATGGGTCCAAAAGCACGTGATCCCATGACGAGCAGATCAGCATGCAAATTCTCAACAGCTTCACAAATCTTCTCCTTTGAATCCCCAATCACCACTTCAGTTTTGACTTTCACCTAAAAAGGAAATCAACATCAGTAAAAGTACTGTAAACATTTCTCCATTGGTGTTTTCCTGAAAACAAACTTTGATTTGGTTCATTTCCTTGAGATGGGTCTAGAAAGTCACATTAAGAAGAAAAAACAACCCAACTAAGCAAGCTTTAAGATAACAATTTCATTGTAGCACTCTCCAAGTATTTCATGATATTTTGTGCCTAGGCCATATTACCATGCACGGCACCACAAATAAGCCCCTAGATTCAAATATTCTAATCAACTAAACTTGAAAGGAAATCACAAACTTCTAATAGACAGAAATTACTAAGGCCCTGCTGGGATTGAACTTTGGTTCTTTTTCACTCCCAGTTAAGAGAGTTTGGATCATGCTAATAAAGGTTTTTCTGCTTAGAGGTGGCACAACATGGAAGTTAGGATAATGTCACTGATCATGGAAAACCCCAGTAGCTTACATGGAAGTGGTTTTATACCTTTTACTAACACAGCTGCACCTGTTAACGTGAAAACTAATGCTTACCCAACAGATGAGGACATGAGAAATTTCAGATGTAGGACCTACCACTGAACCATAAAAATGACAGGCAGATCATGTCATAATTTGTGCATAAAACACCCAAATTTATGTCCTAATTACAGCTTACTAAGGTCATACTTTAGTACCAAATTTTCTTTAGCTCGTCTAAAATAATCAAAATTTCACCACAAATATGCACATATCGACACGGGAGTTCCATGGGCTACGATGCTTAGTAATTTTCCCATGAATGGAGGTTGAATGTAAGCTGTTTATGAATTTTCAAGTCGGTCTCTGAGTCACATCACTTTCTTTTCAAAGATTGAGCTCATGACAAGAATTCATGTCTAGTGAGGAAACTTCTTTGTCCGTACAGATATACATTGTAGCTAAGACTCATTCATTCTCCATTCAAGTATTTTGTAATGACCTATACTCAACCTCATCCATGTCAATATTATCCGTTCCAAACCCAAGGAGCTTATGAATTAAAAACGTATCTAATAGCCCTCATAACTTTTATGTGAGATACTCCATGCATCAGATGTGAGAGAACACAAATACCAGACACAAACTTGCAATAAATTGCAGGGCCAAACGAACCCCAGATTGCAGGGCCTAACAGACCCACCATTTGTAACAACCCATACCCAACCATATAAATATTATCCGCACTAAACCGAAGGGAGCTCGCAAATTTAGAAAGCGTCGCAAATTTAGAAAGCGTCTTGTTGGTCAAGAAGAATTCAGTAATGTCACAAACAAGCTATGGCAATATAAAACCAAGTAAAATAGGGGAAATAAAGAGATAAAAATAGGGCTAACATTCTTATCGGAACAAATCTTCAAAGCATGATCAAATATGGCCTCAGTAATGCGCCGCTGATGCGCCTCAATCGCCGCAGCAAACGCAGGAACCTCCAAATCAGCTTTACAAAAATTAAAAAAGGAAAAATCAGAGGACTATCTCAACCAAAGAGAAACTGAAAGCTCGCAGACAAGAGCTTCAATCAATATAAAATTAACTGGGGCCGCCGAAGGGGATGGCACCGGGATTGAGACCGGTAGCGATGGAGGGCGGCGATTGAACATGTAGGATGATGAATGAGCCGGCTTCGGCATCGGAGGGAGGCAATCGAAGCTTGATATTGTCAAGCGCCCACCTTAAGGCTTTCATGCTTTCTTCGCTGCCATCTACGGCGACGATCACACAGCGGAGGTTTCCCGACATGTTTCACCGGTGATAGACCGATTGTTGGGGGCTGGCAGGTGAGAGAACTTGCGTAACTAACTTACTTGTTCGTCTCCTAATCAAAAGATTTTTAATTCGGAAATTATAAATAATTTGAGTGAATCGAATTGTAGGTGCAGCCTGCAGGCTGTAGAACGTTGCACAAGTGACTGACTCTGTGAATCCCGTGGACCGCGCCCATGCTCTCTGGTAAGGCCATTTTGTAACGCTCTCTGCCATGCACCGCTCGCTTTTCACTGGCAGTAAGTTACGGCCTGTTTTTGAAAACTATTCTCCGTTATAATAGTTTTTAAAATCATTTTCCTATTTTTTGAAAAACTATTATTGTTTTTAAATTTAATATTTTTCTTAATGTTGAATAAAGCTTTTATTTAACTGAATGTTGGATATGACTTAATTATATTAAGTATTAAATTATTTGTTTTTTTAATATTATATTTATATTAAATATTAAATTATTTATTTTATATATATTATTACTTGTTTGTCTAACGATGATATAACTTTATTATTATAAATATTTGGTTTTTTTTCAAATAATATAAATATTTTGTTAAAATATATTGAATAACTCAAAATTTGTAAAACTAATAATTTCTAGTTTTTCAATAATGACTTATAATAATAAAAAGTTGCCATTTTCATTCTTACGTATTTACACGTATATTTAAAAATAAATAATTATTTCACTATAAAATAATGAATATATTTTTATCAAAATAAGGTAAAAAATTAATGAAATATTATATTTTATAAATTTACTTTTCAAAAGGTCCTTTGATTAAATCACCCTTATTATTATGATAAAATAAAAAAAGTTGTATAATATATGTATAACATATTAACATATCTACAAAAAAATAAAATTATAAAATTATTATGATAAATAGTTTATTACCATCATTATTACAAAAAATAATTATTTTATTTATTTATTTAATATAACTAAAATAAATATATAAAATTTAAAAAAAATTTAAAATATTATATATGAATTTTAAAATATTTGAAAATATTATAAAATATATATGTATATGTATATGTATATTATAAAATATAGCTTTTTATTATTTTGGTTTTTTATATTGAGAAGAAAAAATTAAAAATTAACAAATAAGTTATGGAAAAATGAAAAAACAAAATGTGAAATCTTAAAGCAAGTTGCTTTAAAGAAAAAACAAACGCCCCTAAGTCTACCCAAACTACTTTAAACTCAACCAATCAATCAAATTCATTATGAATATAAAGCAATCACATATCATGGACAAATTAATAGTTGTTTATCATATATCTTTTTATTGGGTTAGAATATATATATTTATATGTTAAGGATGGGTTTATTATTGCTAGACTATGTGGATTGTGTCTTACTTCTTTTTGGTTTATTTATTCATTTTTATTACTTTGTATTGGTTGTGTATGTCTTCTTGTTTATTTAAAACAATATTTAATTGCTTAGTATAAAAAATAGATATTTGTTTGTACAAGAATTTTAATTTTATATAATGAGGGATAATACAAAGAGGAGTTCTCTATGAAGCCCAAACTAGAATTCAATTGAATTTTATGAAATGAAGAATGGTGATGAAAGGAGTTCTCAATGAAGAAAATAGTAAGCAAAAGGACCTCTATAAAATATTTGCAAATAATATTCCATAATGGATAGGAGGTCCTATGACTCCTATCATCAAAAGGAGAGTAGATTGTTTACTTGAAATCAGGGACAGAGTCAGGATTTAAGTTGAGCGAGGGCAATAATTAGTAATTCTGGGCTATAGCTTAATATTTTAGTATTTGTTTGAGTTTTAATGGGGCATACATTACTTCTTAGTTCTTAAGTTCGAGTCTCTATGTTAACAAAGAGAAAATTTGTTGTCAAAAATATTACAGGGGGCAAATTCCATGCCCCCATTGGGCCTTGATTGGATCCGCTGAGTGGGGGCATCTGCCGTGTCCCCAGTGGATCTTGATTGGATCTGCCCCGGTTGGAACCTTACATGAGTTACATGTATCATGCATGTGAGAATTGAGATAGCAATATTATAGTTGAGCAGCAGATTTTAGCATTTTTGAGAAAAGATTTATTCTCCTTATTATTCCTTTTAGGGAGCATCACACATAAAAGAGGTGTCACCTCTCTGGTACTATTTGTCTGTCACATGACGCAACTGACATACCCAACATGTGAAGATTTCACTTTCAGTTGCTCCCTTGCTCAGAATTCAGAAATCATGGCCATTTTTTTAAAATAAAACAAGAAAAACTTGTTTCTACATGGTATATTACAAATTTCACTTGTCCACAGAATACTACCCCCAGCTACTCAACCAAATCAAAGTCTCCGATAATTTTTTTTTTTTTAATCTTGAACAAATCTGAGCTATAAATGTCTCCGTTGTTGCCTCTCATCTCATGGTTTGAAAATAGTCGGTAAGTAAAAATTAAGAAAATAAAGCTGTACGTTGATTATTAATTAGAATTGATTGAAATAATTCGTCCGAATCATATCGTCATCTTCGGAGTTGCATTGTCAGTGGCTAATAAAATAACGTAAACTAACTGGGATTGACTGACTGGGGAATCCTGAAGGGCTTCTCCCTGTTGCATCCGTGAAGAAGATGGCCTTTCAAGCGCGCCAATGGCCACCGACCGGGCTGGGTGTACGGAATATTACTGGATCCATGGATCAGGTGAGGGGCCATCTTATATCCCTTTTTTTTTTCCTTCTTATATTTAATCGGTTTGGTCATCATGGAATGAGTTAAAAGTAGTTTGGTTAAATTTTTTTTTAACCCTCTCTCGAGTTTTGGCATGGCTTTCTCACTTCTCTTAATTATACAATATTAAAAAAAAATAATTCAATTTTTTTTATATTTATCAACAAAAAAGCAATGATATATACATACTTAATACATTGATATACTTTATTTATAATTTTGTAAATAAATGGACATAGATATAGGTTTTGGGTTTTCTCCTTATGGTCATTAGTTTGGGTTTCATTAAACGGTCATTTGATGATTTAGTTGTTAATTTCAAGGCCTATAGTAGTAGTTCAGTTCATGCAAACTGGCATGAAATATCCATACTTGTTACAAAAAAATTATATAAGTAAATAGGTAAAAATAAGCATCGGTTTTTAATATTTTTACTTTTTCATTAGCATTAATTTTATTTTTCAAAAAAGTTAAGTGTAAAACTTATGGTTCCAATCATCTCAATATTTGTATGATATTATAAATTTTAGGCTTAATGTACTCATGATTTTATTTTTTTTGCTTATCCTAAAAGGCCTCTAATAGATTAGATATTGTCTATCTTTTTTATAATCATCGTTATTTTTAACCGGGACTAAAGGCCACAGGGGACTGATACTTATATTTTGCGTGTTTCAGTTAAAGACGACAATTCGAAATTTTGTTCCAAGTTGATGTAATTGAAATTAACAGCAAACAAATGTTGCTAAGTAGACACGCATCCTACCATGACTAGTATGGACACTGATAAATAGGAGAAACGATGAACAGAACAGGGGCACGTAGGAGGAGGAAAACGAAAAGTCCCGCTTAAAGCGGCAGTTGGACGTTTGAACATTTTCTGAGACTCATAATAGGTCAATTGTTAGGTTGCGCACCCCGTGCGGGACTTGTGCACCTCGAATACAAGTCACGAAATCACTATGTTTCCATCAACATCCAACATCCCCAGAAGAGGCTTTGTTAAGTTTTGGTTATTCTTGGCACGCGTTTGGAAAATTTGGGGTGGATTTAATTTCTACATGACCATAGTTGCTGAGGTCTTCCCCGATTTCCAAATTCCAAAAAAAAAAAAAAAAACAGACAAAACAAAGGCGCACTATGTTCTGTTCAACTTCACATCACCTTTAACCTGGGCCCCATGGCCCATGGGTTCAATCTTTCAATTTTTGAATTTCCAAGCAATTTGCCATCATTTCTGGATCGAGGGAGCCCATGGGTTTCATTAAGTCTAGCCTTTAGACCAATACCATAGAATCACTACATAGGGTAGGGCCAAACTTATGGACGAAGTTTCATGACCTCATCTGTCCCTACCCCATCTCACCATCACCACTAATATTCCCTCAAGTTCCTATTTTCAAATTATACTCATTCATTCATCACTACCCTTATGATTTTAAAAATAATATATAAAATTTGAGGCACTCATTCACTTTCAATCGGTAAAATTTTTGCCCTCCAAACACTTGATAAGTCAATGACGAGTAATTGAAGTACTATAAAAGAAATATTACAATTTTACTTCACTTGACAACAACAACAGAGCCGGGACAAGAAAATGGTCGCTGTGACCTATGCAAGATTGATATAATATAATAAATTTACTTACAATATTATTAGTAAATGGTCGCCTGTGACATTTGTAGACTTTGGAATAAAAACAGAGGTAGTATTTAGAAATTTTATGCGCCCGTCTTGGACCTAATGTCATGTCGGCGCCCTAAATTCAAATCTGTTAAGGCGTGCAGCTTGCTCACATTTATGTTGGTAGGCATTAGATTACTGGGGGGAAGATAATGGTCACAATCGTCGAAATTAAAGAAAGCATGTATAGGAAAGCAGCAGGGTAAGTGTTCCTACCTGGATGAGAAAAACCTAGTATAAATGGGGAAATGGTGAGTGAGATATCATCATCAATGCTGGTGCCTCCACTAAATCACCCACCAACAACCAATCTGTACCGTCCATCATACTCACAATTAGCCACCGTCCAAGTCAACATCGTTCACAACCGTCATAACAGGCCAAAAACGGTAATTCTAATTTAATAAAAATTAAGTTACAGAGCGTTTTTAACTATTAACTTACCCGGCCCGATCCGACCGGTCTGTGGTCCACCCGGTCGGAATATTTGGTGAGCCAAGAATTCACGCTTCCCCATGCCGATAACAAAATTCCTTACCCCCGGCCCCAACCAATATTTTTCTTATAATTTAAAGGGGTGAATATGAATATATCATTTATTTCAAAGAATAAATATACTGTGCTTGGTAACAAAACAATAAATTATTATATTTTTGCAGTCTCTCTCTCTCTCATCTTACTAGGGAAAGAAAGAAAGAAAGAAAAAAAAGAAAAAGGAGAGCCCTAATCGGTCGATCTGAAAAATTTTCGAGGTCGGAATTCAAAATCTGGGACTTGCTTGTCATTAACGGCGTTACAGCAACTGGCTTCTGCGGGCACCTCCAACGACATTCTTGTTTCCAATTTTTAATTTTAATTTTTGTTTTTAATACTTGATATCAACATCGCCACCGGTCGGCCACCGCCAGTCGTCATCGTGGCACAATCGTCAATCTCCACGGCAGCCATTACCATTGGCTGATCTCTGCATGCACCATCAGCGCGGCCAGTATTGGTGGAATCTATGTGTGGAAAGATTAGGGATTTAGGGTTTCATTGCTCTGGATGCTTGTTTGGTGCAGGATAAATGCTTGTTCCCGGGGATCTTGGGTTTTCTTGCCTGGTCCTGCTGTCGTTGTTTTTTCCTGTGATCGGATTGTTTATCCGGCACAAATGGCGGGTAGCCGTTTCCAGGAAGGAAGAAATCAAGAGGCTTTTGGTTTTGGCTTCTGAGGAAGCAGCTAGGGCAGAGCTCGAGACCGCCACGGTATCGTTTTCGCCGCAGTTCCAGTGCGCCGTCTGTTATTGCCCCACTACAGCGCGGTGCTCTCAATGCAAAGCTGTTCGTTATTGGTATGTTAATTTATAATCCGCACCATGGAACCTCTTGATTTTGTTAATATCCATTGTGGCATATTTTCATGCTAAAGCAATGAGTTGGCTATTTTTTTCTTTCTTTTTTTCCCCTTTATTATGCCTTTATTTTACATATAATTTTGATGCTGTTAGGCGTTACATATAATTTGGAACTTTTTGGCAGAGGTCTTAAGGATGGGCAGGTTATGTGAGTTTCTGACCCTAGCTTCTTCAGTGACAAGTTATTTGCTCTGGCATCTTTTGAATATCTGACCAGATAAAGGGAAGAGAGTAGTAGAGAAGTTGGCAAAAATGAGGGGGATTTTAGTTTATAGAGCATGGTTTCTTGTGCGTTTATGCTTCTTTACTTCTGTGAGTTTGTTGAACATGACAGACTACGAACTGCTGAAGGAGCTTAGTGTATTGAGACAAGAAAAGTTCTTTCGGGCTTTTCAGGCTGCTAGTATGCATTTGGAGACATTTTATTTTTAAGTTCATTTATCTTATCTAATATAAATAAAAATTATATATCCTTTACCAATATCATAGATAATTTTATCTAATAAAAATTGCTAATAGTAATGAACATCAAACATACAAACTAAACATCACTAATGCTCATCATCACAAATGATTTGAAACAAAAATAACAAACACTCACATACTTTCCTAACATCACAAAATTCTAATTTCCAAAACAAAATAAACACTCATGGATCTGCATCAAATTCTAAATAAAAAAAAATCATCATCAATATCATTCTTTCCATCATCAATAGAATATTTTTCTATTTTTTAATTATATTTCAAAAAAATTTCCTATTTTACATAATTTTTTTTGAATTTGTTTTCTACTTTTCATTATTTTCTTTCTTATTTTTACATAATTTTTAAAAAATTGTACCTATTTTTTACATAATTTTTTAGAATTTATTTTATATTTTTTATTATTTTTCATAATTTGTTTTCCTATTTTTACATAATTTTTTCTTATTTTTTACATAATTTGTCAAATGACGCTTTTATCATTAGCATGACGATTTAAGCCAGATAGTGCTTTTTTAAGTTCTTGGCCTGATAGCGCTCACAGCTACGAAATAAACTAAAATGGGCTATTGTGGTGAAAGACTTGCTACTGGGTTGGCTGCGCCACCCCTTGCAGAAAAAGGATTTTAAGTTATGGAGGGTGATTCCTCTTTGTTTGATATGGGCTATTTGGAAAGAGAGGAATAGGGTCGTGTTTGAAGACGAAGCATTTTCCAGGACCATATTGAAGTCTTGTTTTTTATTTTCTTTCTCTTCTTGGGTTAGCTTGGTTCACGATGTGGAACACTCTTTTGTTAGAGATATTTTGTGTATTCCCTAGCTTTGTCTTGGTGGGCTGGTTTGTTTTTTGCTCGTGCCTTTTTTCCTTTGGTTTGGCTCTTGGCCCCCCTCTGTATATGTCCTATATACTCCCTAGGGACCCTTGTACCTTCTTTTTTATATATATATTACTCTGATTATCCATCAAAAAAAAAAAAAAAAACTAAAATGGGCTTATAAGGGGGTCATAAGTTATTTTTATAAGCTCTTCCAAACACCTATAATTTTTATTAAAAGTACTTGTGTTAGAAGATAAGCTTAAATAAGCTGTAAATAAGCTCTCCCATACACACCATATAGATGAAAGACCTTTATCTATAATTAAAGTTTTTGATGGGATGTGTTCTAGATGAGAGTGACTAATGTTCTTTGTATCTTCTCTACATTTTTGTTTTTGCCTTTAGTTGCATGTTGTCTACTTCCCATGTGCTTTGGATTGGCCTTTGGGCACCTCTTATTTAATTTATGTGCCATATATTCTGTTTTAGTTCTGCTTATGCGAAAACTTCTAAATCTTAATGCATCTCTTAAGTTTTGAGGTAGAATTGACCTTTCCATGTATATGATTTCTTACTTGGCAATCTGGCTTTTCCTTGCTACAAGTCAGAAATACTGTATGGTAGTCTTTCTTATTTCTTGTTGGATCTGTCCTTTGTAAAATGAATAGTGCAATGTACTTGGATTTCTTATTGGTCGTAGAATTTTTGTTTTTGAAACCTTGTATTGCACTGAGGTGTTTTCACACACAGAGACACATATACATGCATGCATGCATACAGACATACATGCATACTTATATTTTATATATGTAATATTCTAATCACAATTTTACTCTTTCAGTTCTGCCAAATGTCAATTTATTCACTGGCGACAGGGTCACAAAGAGGAATGCAATCCACCTAGCATCACTCACCAAATTATTGGTGAGAGTGTCAGTTCTAGCCGGAAGGTGGTAAAACAAGAAAATAATGCAATTTATGATCACAGGTTTGAGACTGAAGGACAGCAGTGCGTGAAACCAAATGAAGCATTCTTTAGCGAACCTGCATTTTCTAATTCCAATTTCCCTCCAGAAGTTTCATGTGAAGAGGACGATCATATTAAAGTTGAGTTCCTTGCGGATGGGAATGTATCGGATTCCACTTCCAAATCTTCCAGTACCTCCTTTTCTGGATTCTCTACGTCCCCCAGCCAAGCTGAACCATTTGATAATGTTTCTGTGTCCACTACCAGTAGTGAATTATCCGATGATATTTCTATCAGCGAAAGCATTAATTCGTATGATCCTGAAAAATCTGACGGACATAAATCCGATGACTTTACCATGCTTGAGACGACCTCTGGTGTTAACAACACGCATCAGACTGAACCATTGTCTTCAGAGTTCACTGGTTTGGTTGATTCTGTAAATAGTTTTACTACTTGTAAATTAAATAAGATCAAATCCAGCTGTAGTGATGTTGAGACAAAGTGCAGATCAAGTAATTCTTTGGCTTCAAGCATTAAAAGTTGCAATGAATGGTCAGTTGCCCAGCTGTCCTCTGCTGGATTTTGGGAAGGAACTCTTGATTCAAATAGGTCCAGAAATCATGCCCAAGATGATTCTGCTCAATCCTATGCCAGTGGAGCTGGCGATAGAAATTTATCTGAGTCTGAATCCTTTTTACGTTTTTCTTTCAACTTGTCTAGAAGTTCCATTCCTCCTGTGCATGCTGAAGTCTCCAAGAGTAAAGCCACTGTGTTAGATGATGCTCCTCCAACTACTCTAGAGATTAAAAAGCCCATCAAGGGAGTTGCTTCTTCAGAAGAGATCAAAAAGCCCATTGAGGGAGTTGCTTCATCAGAAGGAATCAAAAAGCCCATTGAGGGAGTTGCTTCATCAGAAAAGATAAGTACAAATTCCTTAAAGTTTAGGAACTCCCCATCTTTGGGCTTTGAAAACTCTAGTACTGTGGATAGTGGCTCTAGCAATGATTCACACAAACTGAAGTCCAGAGAAGTTATGCCCTTCTCATCTCATGGTTCTAATGCTCATCCATCTTCTAGTACTGGGGGAGATTCAATTAGTATTGATGCTTCCAAGTCCAGGAGCTCTTCATCCTCGAGCTCTGAGAGGTCAAACCATGTTGTTGATGGCAAAAGTGATACCTCACATCGATTGAAATCTAGAGAAGTTGAATCTTTGTCATCTGGTGCATCTGATCCTCATTCATCTTCCAGCGGTGAAGGGCATTCAGTTGCTAGTCTGAGATCTGCAAAGTCAGCTATTGCTTCTGATTTGCATTCATCGTCAAACATCACAGGCCATCCGACTTCAAATGTGAAATCTGGAAGGGTTGACGGTGCTTACTCAATGGCTGCTAGCTCCTCACAGATTGCTAATAATGTGCCAATTGTTAGTAATGGTCTCAAAACATCTGTTCGGAAAGTTGTTGACCAATTCAGACCCTCTAAATTGTCAAAACCCCTTCCATTAGGGGTTGGTGAGATTTCTGGAAGATGCAGTGACAAGGTATTTTACATGAATCGTTCATGCTGGTAAACCCTTGCAATACTTTGTTCTGGCATGTCAAATCTTTGCATAATGTATCTTTGTTCTTGCAGGGCCTCTTTTCTTATGAAGTGTTTGTCAAGCTTTACATTTGGAACAAGGTTGAGCTGCGCCCATGTGGCCTCATGAATTGTGGGAACAGGTAATGTGGAGTGGTCCTTGCTCACGTCAAAACAATAATGAGTACAAAATGGTATATGGTTCTCTGGAGTTCTTGTATCCTTGTGAGGTTCTAAATGCAATCTTGATGTGTTCTTCAGCTTCTGTTTATTTTTCTAGATCACTTCTCACATTTAATGTTAATGTGACATAGTTTAGTAATGCAGCAGCCACTTTGTTAATTGTTGAGAATCAAAGAATATTCCCTAGATATTTTTTGGTTTATCTCCTACCTTTTTTTGTACATTATCTTTCTTCCTTTTACACTTTATTTTGTTTCCTTTTTGTTCCATTATTTTGTATATATATATGTATATAGGTGTCTCTATACTATGTAATACTAACTCACTCATTCAATAAAGAAAAACATTCTTTTCTTCTCTCATTTCACATGGCATTAGAGCCATGGTAGGTTCTGGAGTGAGCCATCTTCTTCGTCGGATCTTCTCAGTCGGACCTTTTCTGACAGACCTTCTATGGCGGACTTTCTCCGTCAGATCCTCTTCGATGGACCCTCTTCTCTCATTTCACATGGTATTAGAGCCATGGTTGGTTCTGGAGTGAGCGATCTTCTTTGTTAAATCTTCTCTATCAGATCTTCTCCATCGGATCTTATCCGTCGGATCTTCACGGATCTTTCCTACGACCTCTCCGATGGACCTTCTCTCAAAATCTCTCCAAATGCGAATTCCTCTTCTCCCATTTCACATGGTATTAGAGCCATGGTTAGTTATGGAGTGAGCCATCTTCTCTGTTGGATCTTCTTCATTGGATCTTCTTAGTCAGATCTTCTCCCATGACCTTCCTAACACCTTCTCCATGCGACTCTCTCGACGGACCTTCACGGACCTCTTCGACGACTTTTGATGGACCCTCTTCTCTCATTTCACATTAACGAATTTGGGATATTTACTATCTGTCAATTAGAAGTGACCCTTTGTGCCATATAACTATGAATTGGTATTACTTAGATTTACTACCCTGCATTACATTTTACCTTTTGTGGATGACAATAATTTTTGTTTCCCTATTTTGATATTCAACAAGAGTTGCCCGTTTCTCATTCTCTCTCCCTATTTTTGTATCTCCCTTATTCATTCTCACATGCATGGACACATGATATTCATGTTTTATGTATATATGTGTGTGTATTATTTGTGAACAATTAGAATACTTAATGTGAAACATGATACTTGTATTAGACTCTGCATGAACATCTCCATGTGATAGAGCATGTTTACGTGACATTAATTTTGTCGATATTGATATGCCACATCTATGTGTCACATTTCTTTCTCTACTAAACATATATGTACACATTTCTTTTTGAGTTGAATGTTTTTTTTTCCTTGACAATGAGCTTCAAAAAGTATGCTCTATTGACTCCGTCAAAAGAGTCTCCATTTTCTTCATCTTTTAAGAGCCCTTCCCTTGCATTTGTGGATTTGAAAATATCTGGCATTTATAAGTCGATGCATTTTCTATTGTCTACCTTGAGAAGGGAATTACCTTGTCTAATAGAAAAGGGGAAAAGGAGAGGGAGAGAAAATAGGGGCATGATCTTCCCCAGAGATAAAAAAACCATTGTCCTGAAAATGAAGCTTTTTCCTGATGTTGGGATTTTTCTTGCTCTGAATTTCTTTGTTGTTTCTAACATATCTTTTTATTTTTCCCTCCAGCTGTTATGCTAATGCTGTGCTCCAGTGCTTGGCATTTACTCCACCTCTTACTTCTTATTGTCTTCAAGGACTCCATTCCAAATCATGTATGTTTCTAATCATGGTCTCCCTCATGATTTTTGAATTTATTTATGTTTGTGTTGAAGTTTTCTACAGTATGTTTCATAACACTTTTTTTTTTTCTTCTTCTTCTTCTTCTTGAAAAAATGTAAATTCTTTTGTTAATTGCTTTCTAAATCAGGTTTCAAGAAAGAATGGTGCTTCACTTGTGAGTTTGAAAGTCTTATTTTGAAAGCAAAGGAAGGGAATTCTCCACTTTCTCCTCTTGGTATACTGTCCCAAATAAGAAATATTGGAAGTCATCTTGGTAATGGGAGAGAAGAAGATGCACATGAATTTTTAAGGTGAGTTCTATACATTTATGAAACCCCAGACATATGCTTGCATTTCTTTTTGTCTTAATGGTTTTATCTTTATAAGCGTGTAGCCTGAGGCAACTAATGATTGATTTTAACAGGTATGCTATTGATGCAATGCAATCTGTTTGCCTTAAGGAAGCTGGGGTGAATGCTTCAGGCTCTATGGAAGAGGAAACGACTCTAATTGGCCTTACTTTTGGAGGTTACCTTCGTTCAAAGGTATCTAGCTTCTCTAAGAGTTTCTGGATTGTATGGTGATACAGCTTAGCAATGCCATATGAATGTGGGTGCAAGTGTTGATGGTAGCATGTGACTATGCATCATTTGTTTGATTCCCTCAACCTATGACCTAGGAACATGGCTAGAAAATCTAATTTCTCCTAGGCCAAATTTGATCTGCATGCTGAGAGAGAATGTGCGATGTGAGTCTGAGGTTACAATGACATAGGAATTTTTTCTTTTTCTCTATTGGACATAACGGTCAGATAATGTCTTAGAATTTGGCTTATCAGGCATACATTCCATGTCTGAACCATTGTCACTTCATCTCCCACATGGTTACTTCACATATGTTAAAGCCATATAACATAGTTATTGATAAAAAAAGGCATATAGCATAGTTCACACACTTCTCCTATAAAAGAAAAATGTTTGAGCTACTATCTGCATCTCATATTGTAAGCTTGAAATGTACTGAAATGGGAACAACAAATAGTAATTCAATGTCTGAACCATTGTCACTTCATCTCCTACATGGTTACTTCACATATGTTAAAGCCATATAACATAGTTATTGATAAAAAAAGGCAAATAGCATAGTTCACACACTTCTCCTATGAAAGAAAAATGTTTGAGCTACTATCTGCATCTCATATTGTAAACTTGAAATGTACTGAAATGGGAACAACAAATAGTAATTCAGTAACATCATTTGCAGATAAAATGCATGAAGTGCCTAGGTAAATCTGAGCGGCATGAAAGAATGATGGATCTTACTGTTGAGATAGAAGGAGATATAGGTACTCTGGAAGAGGCTCTCCATAAATTTACTGGCACTGAGATTCTCGATGGGGAAAACAAGTACCAATGTAGCAGGTTGGTTACTTCATATTGCTACTTGGATCTCTTGAGGGCATGCATTTTTATAGTCATATACTTCAAATTTGATAGTTGATTTATTTGTTCAACCTCAATAGTTTATCATATATATATATATATATATATATATATATATATTATTGACCTCAATATTTATCGTGTGTAAATGCATATGTATTTGTTGACCTCAATGCACTGGTTGAATTAGGTTAGAGTGTTCAAACTTTCTCAACGATAAGCTGGATTTCTTTTTCTCCCTCTTTATCCAATAAATTTGACACCTCTTAGGCAAATAAGCTTAAACAAAATAGATCTTTTTCCTGCAACAAGCCTGGAAGAAAATAGTTTTTCATTCCTAATGGTATCTATGGTTGCTCATAAATGACATGCTAACTCAAATAATATTTTATTTACATTTTGGATAAAATAATGCTACTGAAATTGATGTATATCTAGGTTGCTTTACACAATTACACTATCATAAAATGTCTGCCTGTTTATCTAATATGCTGTCCAAGCTCTTAGATCTAAGCTTCTTGAAGGCTCATGTCATTCTGATTGAGAAATTTTTTGACTATGGTAAGGTTTGTTTAGCTCCAACAAGGGGTGGCCGGAGCTGGTTTTCAGTGGATTCTGAATCCCATTGCAAGTGTTAAGGGGAGAAGTTAAAGGGAATTATAGTGGATTTCATGGATCAAGTTTAGAGGTATCAGTTTGCACCTCCTTCTGGAAGGAGTGGAATTGTGTTGTAAGGGAGAGGATGCAAAGAGGTTTGCTAAAAGCTAGGAGGATGGAGGAAGAAAGTATAGGCTAGAGCAACACTCTAATGTAGTAGGGAGATTTATTCTATGCTCTGTGGTTGAGTTGTAGGGAAAGAGTTACTGTTTGGTGTTCTTGGAGGGTAAAGGTTTTCTAGGAGGGTGGGCCACTTTAGCAAAGAAGCTTTGCTCCCTAGGTGTTGCTTAGTTGGTTGATTCCTAGCGCTGCTTTGGTCCAGTCGTTAAGAGGAAGGAGATCAATGTAGGATTGTCTATGGAGAAAGCGAAAGAATACTCTGTTAATGTTGTGAAGACGAGGGAAAAGGGTAGGCAAGGTGGTTTGGGTCCAACTTGGAGAGATGGATGTGCTTAATAGGAGGGAGCAACTTAATTCTTGTTTGGTTGGGAAGTGAGGAGCACCACATAATTTTGTTCTGGACTTGTCTGTGTTGGGTGGTTAGTAAGGTTAGGGGGGTCCTTTCATTTTGTTCGAGTTTGAAGGCCCACGAGACTGAGTGGGCATTGATGTTTAAAGGAGACAATGTTGCAGCTGGAGAAGTAGGTTCCAATAGTGGGGTGCACCTAAAAAGGGAACCCTTAAAAGGGTGGTAGGCTTTTTGCTTCACTTGGGGAGCCAGGAGGTGTTCATCGAGATCAGGGAGGCTGGGGGAAGGGGTTTCATTGCAGTGGATGAAGATACCGCTTCTTTTTCACCATCATAGTAGGTAAGAATCCTAGTTAAACCAGAAGGGTTTGAGCGGTCAGGTTCTCTATAGGTGATTGTTGGTTCCTATTGCTTTGCTATGCCATTGTGGTGGGAAGCACAACCAAGGGTATCAGAAGTAGTTCTTTTATGCAGTAAGAGGGAGGCATTAGAGGTCGGAGATTACTACATGCATGGGGAGAGTGTGGAGCAAGGACTGCACAGTGGGTAGTTTGCAAAGGTTGAGATGCCTGTGCCACGTGGAGGTAGACGTTGTTTGTGCAGAAAGGAATGTGACTTTGTTAAGGTTGTGTTGGTGTAGGAGGAAGGGTCAAAGAATTTTTCCAATATGGGAAGGGTAGATAGCACCTCTAGAGGGATCTTTACAAAGGTGTATGGGGAAGCTGTTTGAAGGGAAATAGAATTCTTTTGGGGCGAGTTGGGTGGCCACTAATGGGCTTCGATGTGATCTTTGGTGTGTTACGAGATTTCACTATGATTAGCTATCTAGGAGAGTGAAGTAGAGCAGGAAATTTGAATGCGGACATGAGGAGGTTCTTAGAGGTGACTTACAACTAATATTTTAAAAATCCGACCGAACTGGCTGGTCAAACTAGTTTAACCGACAACTGGTTTCTGTCCCAGTCCAATTCATACCTTTGAACCACTTAGAGGTTAGATTGGGCTTGAACTACACAAACTGACTGTCGAATCGATAAACCACTTGAACCAGGAAGTTTTCTGAAAACTGGTCGGTTCATTCAGCCTTCGGTTTTTGGGGCAAATGAGCCTGTGGACTGCTTGCTTGATGCCAAACAAGACCTGGGCCCAACAACTCGTCTCCAAATGCCAAACACGTTCCTGACCCAATTCGTTATCAATCCTAGACCACATAATCTATATGGTTGAGGGAGACTTATAAATGATCTTTATTTTTCCTCTAATCTTTGGATGTGGGATCACTGTTCTGAGTAATCAAAAGCAATTTCAACAGCAGGCCTTGAACCCTGGGCCACATATTCACCCTGGAGCCTATTACTCCACTACACTATGAAGCCTTTTAGACTTACAAAATAACATATATTGCCACTAAAATGAATATATTTATATACACATTTTCCCTCCATTTTAACATGTTTTCAGTGTATAAACATTACATGTTTATTTGTTAATAAAATTTAAAATATTAATTTATTTATATAACATGGAATAAATAATATATTTAATATTATTAATTATAATACAAAAGTTTTACAAAATAAAATGTATTGATATTAGAATAAATAAATTTATATACAAGATTTTTTAAATTTTCTTCCACTTATAACATATTTTTATATATAAATATTATACACATTTGTCTTAATAAAATTTAAAAGATAATTTATTTATATAAAAAATAATATTTGAAATATTATTAATTATATATTTTTAAATTATTTTTAATTTAAATAAAATATAAGGTATATTTCTTACATCACTGGTTCAACCAGTGAATCAAGGAACTGTAGCTTTTAGTTAACTTTTCTAGTTCAATTTTTTGGTTCAAGTTTTTAAAGACAGTTAAAATTTGATTATTCAGTTCAGTTAAAAATCGAAGGAGGTGCGAAGAGCCATAAAAATAAACCGCCGTCGATTCCAAAGTGTTTGAGGTAAAGCCCACAAAAAAGTGCCGGATGCAAAGCAAACAAATGCAACATCAAGTTTGATCCATTTTGTTCTTCTGTATACGCGTGGTAAAACAGAAAGCGTCGCTCTGTTTGTTAACATCATCAATGTCAGTGATTAATAAGCTTCCAGAAGAACTGAAGTTGTAAAGATGTCGTCATCCTTGTAATGATCCAAGTCTTGAACGTTCGGAAGTCTGTTCGTAATGAATGTCCGAACAGAGAAAAACAGAAAGACAGCAGAAGCAGCTTCGTGAGCTGTTCCACAACGGCAGCACCACCCTGAGGCGCGCCAAGCAGATGGGCAGAGAACATGCAAGTTTCCTTTCCGTGTCTAAGACCACCGCGTAAAATATAGGAACAGCACTGATAAAGATTAACAGCGAATTTGAAAATCATTTAGCTGCAAAGAGTTAGCCGATGTTATTTAAGACGTCGTGATTAGAGCCTTTCAGTCTTTACGAACTGCCTTAGGGGACTAGTGGCCTTCTATTACTCAACTGTAGTTTGAATCCTAAATAACATTGGATATTTCAGAAGAGGAAGTTTTTGGTGCTTTAATGGGTTTCAGTGGGGATTATTCAGTTTCTATGGTGTTCTAGCAGTTCTCTTGGGCAGTGGCGGACCCAGAATCTGAGCCCAGAGGGGGCATACTAATAATTGGGATTTCCTTAGAGTAAGGAGCATGGTGGTTGCCAACAACAAAATTTGTTTGGTAGCCTAGTGGTTTGGAATATTACATTTTGAGGGGAGGTCTGGGGTTCGATTCTGGCTGGCTACAAAGAGAAATTTTTTGCAAAAAAAATTTCAGTATGAAACGTGAGGTGTTGTGTTTTTTCAAGGAATTTGATGATCATGGTTTCTTTGTTAAAGGCCTGAATGTAACATTTTTAATACTTACCCAAAAAATGGGGTGTTGAAGATTTGGTGTGATTTTAATGATATTTGATGTAGAATGTATAAGTGGTGGGCCAAGGCACAGCCACTGTTATAAAAGCAAATGATTAATGCAAAGGTGGTCTCAATATTCATGCGTGCAGTTGCGGAGGACAAATTCTAGTTGTGTAAAAGCTATTACAAAGCACGTAGCCATTAATCCACGAAAGAGTCATGAGCAAAAATTCAGTAAATTGGACAACGAGAATGGTGAGAGATCAAATGGGTTAGAGGGATTACATAGTTTTAAAAGGCTCAAGACGTACCTAGGCGCAAAAAATCTCCTATAGGTTAAGCGCAAGGTGCAACAAAAGGTGTGTGCCTCAGTGAAGTGAAACATGACCTTGAATGCTCATCAACTTTATAAATTATGATTCAAAATATAATTCTATTAATAAAAAATTTAAGATTCCTAACATGTAAAATAAATTTATTCATTTATGGTTTACTATGTGGAAAAAATAGTACATATCTAAGGAAAAGATGGGAGGGGGGGGGGGATTTATGGTGAGTCACCTTTATTAGAAGCACTTTGTCGAATCTATTCATTTATTTTAAAGTTGTTGTTACAGGAAAACTTAGAGATGCTTATAGCAGATTTAGACAGGACCTTTTGGGGAGGTGAGGACTCCTAAATTAGTCGACATTGTAAGTTATGATAAGAAGAAAGAAGAGTCAGGATCCAAGATAGTTTGACAAGCTGAAAGGATCTGAAGGTGCAGAGCAGACTTAGGATCGTCTTTTTCAATCGAGCAGAGAAGTTTCAATTTTTGATAAGTAAAGTTGCAAGGATAATCCTTTGTGGTAAGACCCATTGTATTCTCTTGCTGATTCTAAGGAATATTTGGTGGTCATGTGGGATGTTTTAGAGAGAAAGGAAATTATGCTTAGTTGGTATGAATAATTGAGAAGAGCATCTCTCCTTTAACCTTGAAAGAAGAGCCTGCTCATGTTATGGTTAAAAACATTTTTCAGAAGTAGAAGTTGTGCGCTTTTTTATGTGCATGTGGTTCATGATTCCTTTTTATTTTATGATTGTGCATATGGTTAACCATCCTTGTGCAGTTCAGGGCAATCAATTTTAGTTTGTGCAGGAAAGTTGTCTTCACATGTAAGAATCACTATATTTGACTTGACATGAAGAAATCAGAAAGAATTTAGTTGACATAAATGTTTTGTTTTTATCTTATATGCTTCATTTCTCTCTCTCTCCCCAATTTAATTATTATTATTATTTCATTATATTTTATGGAATGGTGGTATTAGGGTTGGGGGAGGGCTGGGTTTCAATTGTTACTGTTGGCTCCTCTCTCTCTCTCTCTCTCTCTCTCTCTCTCTCTCTGTTTTCTTTTCTCATTCTTTTTTTGGAATGGTGGTGTCAAGGTGGGGTATTGGGGGGAGTGGGCAGAGTATTGGTTTCAGTCTCTGTGATTGAGGGAAGAGTTAAAGAACTCTGTTTCTATTTCCACTGTTTCACATTTTGAAAATAAGCTCAGCGCATTGAGTCAACTTTGAATATCTAAGTTGCCGATCTATGACTCATATTGTCTAGCTATAGTTTCTTGCACATTAGAAATACAAAGAGATAGAGGGTATTTTTTTGTTTATTGTTATTGTTTTCTACCAGATGCAATCTTATGAGAAAGCCAAAAAGAAGTTGACAGTATCAGAGGCTCCTAACATCCTTACAATTGCATTAAAGATTTGTATGTATTAGCTTTGATCCACAGGTGACCCTTACCTTCGTAGGCTTACAGATTCTTTACTCTTGATCTCAGGGTATAAAGTTTCACAGTCAGGTAAATCTGGGAATTAACATGCTATAGATTTAGAGATCTTGGACTTGGTCCCATTTATGAGCGGACTAGTGATAAAATCACCCATATACAGGTGTTTTATTTATGGTGGAAAGTACATCTTGATATCATGAATGCCGCATTTCTGGTCACTACAGGTGTGTTATAGAAAGATCAGAATAAATAAGTTCGTGATTAGATATAGACTTGGTATGCTCTACTTCACTACATTGCATACGAAGCTTATATCAGATCACATAGGTACTGTGGAAGATATTTGATAGCAACCATGGGACAACCCTAGTATGGTGCCTCATAACTAAAGTAGTGGATCAGGTTTTAGCTTCTTAGTATGGTTTAGAATAAAAAACTCAAAGCTTATGGTAAAGAAAATAGATGCATGAGTTTTAAAAATAGATGGGAAGATATGATAAACCCACTATCTTCTGTCAACAAATCTCTCTTAGAGTCCCTCTAATTTGGGACGAAAAACTCAATGAAGCTCACCCATTAAAAATTGTTAATATTTACAAACAAAAATATTAAAGTAATTAATCGTACTTTGATTTTATATCATGAACATCTGTTTGTGGGTTTCCATCTTAAGTGAACCCAAATGCCAATATTCTAATGACTAGTCTTAGTTCTTGTTTCCACTTACTTGTGGGTCCCAAAATTGATTCACTACTAATCTTTTGTTTGATTCAAACTGATGAACCCACTGATTCAGAATTAATTATTATTATTAAAGTGTTCTTTTTATCTTTAACTTTACCCCATCACATCACATATGTCAAAACCTCGTTAATCATGTAATTATGTATAAAAGCGATGAACATTGGTTAATAACTATTATGTAATATAATTTGAATTGTATCACCCTGGGTCTGTATATTAGTCCAAATTGTACTGGTCTTTTTACACAAATCCCAGTTCGACAAATCGTACATAATTCTTCCTTCCTCATCCGTTTCACTTTGCCAGTTAGTAAGCAACCTTGATATTGTATTGTCTAAGCTTTTAATGATGATTTGTCACAGTTGAAGAGAAACCTGTGAGCTTTGAAAGAGTCTTAACAAAAGGGCACACAAGTTTTGCGCAAAGGTAATTGGTCTCAGTGTTAATTTAATCTCATTTTGTTCGATTATATTATATATTGATTTAAAGGTGTTCAACTAATTCATCTGACCTGTGTGTCACAATCATTGCTCTCGAGATTGATAAGAAATGCAGTGATTCCTTGCACAGAAAATCAGGCCACTTCCTTCCAGAAACATTGTTAAGAATATTATATCTGTTAAGGCATGGAGCATATAGATACAACTGCTGCACACCCATGCATACACATTCAGCCCACTGCCCAATACTGCTGCAGAGCCTTGACTGTTTCCACCAGTTTTGAATCTTACTGGGAAGAATCGCTGTCACAACAGAGTGAAGCTGACTTATCAAAGTGATAATCATCTCTTCACCAGCTATGGTTCATACAGAGCATAACAGGATTCTACAAGCAATTGAAGATCTTCGCTTTGATTATTTGCGATTCAGACGGTGTTGGAGCAGCCCTTGACCGACCAGATTTAGATTCTGATACACTTTCTCCCCTTCCTTTGCCCTTTGAGAGTGCTCCCTGCGATCATTTGAACCGCTACTCTTCATGTTCTACTGAAACAAGTCGTTCTCAAACTGATAAAGCAAATGAGCAGGAGGCATTTGTTTTGGGCAAGGCACCCAATGGAGAAATAGATGGTGGATATAGCAAAAGAGATGATTCTTTATTAGGTTCTGGACATCACTAAACTGTGTAGAAAGTTAGTTATAATAGTAGCAGGTAGTAGTAGCGGTATATTAGGTGAAAGACCGACAAGAGAAAGGGATACAACCCTGGACAACATGAAGTTGGGTGTTCCATTTAGGAGACCACCTGGGAAACAACTTGATTGAGTTTGACACATATGTTGAGTTTAGGGAGGAAAAGTGTAGCGAAATAAGAGCTGGGGAGGCTGCATGTCGTAGGGGGCTGTGTGGGCCGTACTCTGCTTTATCTGAAAGTAACGGCCATGGTCATTGGTTATTCCTTTCTGCTTTCTAAGTTTATAGCAAATAACTAATTGGTAATGACTATTTTAGTGGTCTTCATAGTTAACGTGCTGGTGTCATCAACTAGAAGTGTAGACAGATATTTCTGCTGTGGTCATATCTATCCCGTATCTTTTTTGATGCTTGTTTTGGTCATGTAACAACATTAGCAGAGACCATTATCTACGAATGTTTCTTTCTCTGATTGATGGTATTTTGACTTATTACTCCCTTCATATAGCCCAATCTCTTCCGATGACAATCAATGTTGTCATTTTTTACCCTTTTGACAAGTGAAACAAATTTGTAGGGTTTTAAAGTCACTACAGGTAGCTCTAGTAGGAAACTTTAGAATCTGTGTAAATCACAGATCTGATGCATCCAGATGTTGAAAGGAATACCTTAAGAAAGTAGTTAAGAACTTAGAGCAGTCAAAAAACGGATAATAGAACGAAGGAAATATGAATCCTTTATGAAAAGCGAGAGGGGAAACTTGAAGTAAAAAATAATAGATGTGAATTGATAAGTGAACTGATTTTGGTACAAATTGGGACGACAGAACAGGGTGGAGGCTTGATTATTAGTTCCAATCTAATGGCCCAGCGATCTTGTCAAGTGAAGTGGGGAAATAGTATTGTCAATTCAATTGGGCCGTTTGAACTCACTTGAGCTGAGCTGCGAATACGACCAAACAAATCTTATTGAACAAACTTCCCGGCATCCACGAAACCCCAAGTAGGATCCATTATCCATTTTGCTGAACTCAAGTACGCATAATGTTTATTGCAGATTAGATATAGCATGGAATGGAATGAGACAAAATAATAGGCTTGCCGCTTATGATTGATAGCACGCGTTTTGAATGATGCTGATGTGGGACTGAGTGAGGGCGTTAAGCCCGTTATGCTAAATTTATTCATACGGTTTGACAAGTAATGGATTTGGTTTTCCGTTTTTCCTGAAACCTAAATGATCTGAGTTTGTTTGATTTTATTTTTTAAAAATTGCTTTTGTTTTTGTTAAATTAAAAGGACAGAAAACATGTTTGTTCTTAGTTTTTTTTTTTTTAAACTATAGAAACACATTAATTAGATAAAAATTTGAATAATCAGTAGGCAGAATATCAAAATAGATATCTCTATTTTTATTTTTATTTTTTAAATGTTTTTGAAAACAGTTTTAAAAGACATTAACCAAATGGAGCTGAGCTGAAGATGAAAATGAGGGACGGTGGAATACACTGCAGATCTGACCATACTGGTTGGTAGGTCATAACTCTATCAGAAAGTCAAAGTGAGAACAGTGGGGCGAAGCAAAAAGACAAAATAGGAAAAAGGAAGAGCACGTGGAGAACAAAGCAGAGGAGAGAGCTTTCTACAAGCTAACAACCCAATGTAGACGACTATTATTCCACCACTACCACTCCTCCCTATCATCTTTCCTAATCCTTCCCCTTCCCTTCCTTCCTTCATTCCAGCTTTAGATGCATCTACTGCCGTTGCCAAGCACGTCCCATTACTAGGACTCCTTTTAGTTTTTCACTTTCCAATTAATTATCAACCCCACCCTGATACAGTTCTACTTTTTGCTCATATCTCCCCATCCATGCCAGCTAGTTGCCGCTATTCATCGCGCCTCTGATCTCCCTCCCTCTTTATTCTTCCAATCCCTTTGACTTTTACTCTTTTCTTTTAGCGAAAAAAAAAAAAAGAAGTTGTTTAAGAGTGAGAGAGAGAGAATTCATGATAGAACTGACTGAGGTGTCGCCGCCTGGAAAATTTCTATGGAAAGTCGAAAATGAGAAGAAGTTCCATAAAAATCGTGAAAGCTGCCACTACTGCTGCTTATTTGATCTGACTCGAGTCCTGACTGGGCGGAACCACACTCAGAATACCAATCTTGGTTACATCTATGATCATACATACAATATTTGGGACTTTAGAATGAACCAGAATAATTATGATTACAATAAAATTATCATTTGTCCTAAATTTTTACTGTAGTTGAAAATGCCTAAAGAAATCTGTGAAAGATTTTCTCATAAGTTTGCAGTTATCATCATAAAAGAGAGTATAGGGTAGACCTGACTCTCGCAGATGCTGGGAACCGCAATCAATGTTTGAAGATAAAAATCTGGTGACCAACTAAATGCAAAGAGCTCTTCATGATACAATGAATCGTGGAATAGGATGCAGATTGTTAGAGACAAAACTGCCGACTGCAAGACAAGGAACTTTTTCCATGGGGTAGTTTCACTTCTACTTCTATTCTCCTCAACTCCAGTTCAAACTGCCATTTAGAATTCACATACTTTCAATTGAGCATGCATCTAAGACAATCTACATCCATGCAATATAAGAGGCTTTTCTAAACACTTCTTTATTTAAAAAAACTTAATTATTATAAAGTTAAAAAACCCATGATATATCACTTTATGTACGATTGTGTTTGAAAAAAAAGTATGTAATTTTATATAAACTAAATATACAATGTTGGGTCTAACTCATATGTTCCAATAAAAATAGTTTACTACATATATATATATATGGTGGGAAGAATCGGCTTAGACACACTTCTCTAATGAAATTAGTTTGTTGCAGAATGACAGATGGTATGAGTACAGCAGAGACAGCTCAGAACAAAGCCTTTGACATCCACAAATATATAAAAATAGGTTAAAACTATGGAGTTAATTAAGTAGAAGAAGTTGTGTGAGATGAGAGTGAGAATAGAATTGGGTGAAGAGGGATAATGGGGAAATCACATAATGGGGGAAGCAACTACTGAGTTTGTATAGACCAAAGTAAATGTCTTATGATGAGTAGTGTCGCAGAAAGCTGTTGGTGGAGAAGATCGGCGCGAATGAAAAAGTCGAATTAACATTTGATGAAGATGATGTTTGCTTCATTAGCATGGTGGCATGTTTATTATGGCTGCAAAGTCAGCAGCTGAGCAGTGAGCAGAGTGGAGTTTTACAAGACTGATGCTGCATTGGAACGGCGGTTCCATGCATCGTCTCACAAAGAGACTACAGCTGCCACCACCCTGGCTGGTTCACTTTCAATTTTTTTTTGCAATTAGATGCCCAGTGTGTTTCGTCTGCACGTTGATTTATTATTTCAGGAGTCTAACTTAACGATGGGGGTAAAACCCCAATAAATCCTAGGTGCCCTGAACAAATGATGATTACAGCCAAACCCAAGACCTTAAACATGGAGGGAAGAAAGAAAACATTTAGGGAGATATGAGGTGCAGGTAGTCTTGGTGTTATTGGTTGAGTGGATCCTTTTGAATTTTTACACCGCGGCACTCTTTATTTATCTTGTTCCCATTGCGTACATTTGAAAGCGCCACCACATTAGTTTTTGACCTTGCACGTAAAGAATTATAAGTTGAAACTGCCCCCATGGGTTGAAACTGATCTCAATTGGTTGTTCATGCCCCCATGGGTCACTTATGTCTCCATTCTCCACGCATCCAATAAGCATGGTCATATCAGCTGAGGTTTTCCATGTGATTCAACCATTATTAAAAAGGATAAGGAAAAAAAAAGTGTGAGAATTAGGGTAGCATGAATATGAGCATGACATGGCCAGCAAATTTAAGCAAAATACAAGGCGATGTCTCCCTTGGGCTGGAGGCTTTTCCAAGGACGGAGACCGTGACGGCACCGCCAGACCTTCAATATGCAGGTCCAACACAATACCAATAGTAATCACCATCACTACCCTACCTCCTTGTTCCATAACCTTGCTTGGCTTTTAATTTTAGAGCACTACTGTAATCATCATATCATCAGATTCTTGTTTCATTTGAATCATTCATCCTTCTACTTTCTTAATTTCACTCCCATATTCATGTATGCCATACTTTCCTCTTTCGGCTACTCTGCCTTTGCTCATCATGGTGGGAGAGTGGAAGCCTTTCCCCGATCTAATGTCTTAGACTCTCGGTGGTTTTGACTAACCACTAAGTTCTTTGCTTGCTTGTGATGTTTCTCCTGTGTGATCATTCACGTCTCTTCATATCTTAACTGTTTTTTGAATTTTTCCATGTTTTATAGGGAAAATGATCTCAATCCAATGGGCTGTATACACTAGTACACTTGTCACAATCAGTTAAAATTAAAAGGTTTGATTATTAAAAGTATGAAAAAACTTGCATTAATCTTGATATAGCTACCACAGAGTGCCAACAGCTTCTTAAGGCATAGATTTCAAACCTTGAGAATTCTCATTACGTTATTGTTTCTAAACAGGGATTTAGTATAAAAAGTAAAGTGGGGTCAGATACCCATTTGAAAGATGTTATTTCGTAATAAGAGAGTATTGCAATTGAATGGCCACGTGGGTGGTTAGTCAAATTACAATTAATGCATGGATACATGAAAACAAAACATGCAATGACGAAGAAAGAAGCCATTGTAGAACATGATTTTATTTGCAAAATACTTTGTGTTAGCCTTTTAGGAAGCTTACAAGTAGGAACAGTAAGGGGAGGAGGAGTTTGTGCCCATAAATTTTTGGTGTGAATGCGGGGGTGATGGTGATGGCAGAAAAACGATGGGCATGTTGACAGCGATTACACTTAGAACTCATAAATGATGATGAAGTTGACAATGGTGGGGAGGAGGAAGAACTGCTGCAGCCTCAGAATAAAGCAGGGCTGAAAAGACATCCAAATGCAATTACTTCACAACCTGGAACCAACTCTTCTTTACGATGGAGTTTTGATTTATGTTTAAATGTTCAATTTCAAAAGTCCAATGGAAGTTTCAGAGACCACTACCATGCCTCCTTCTACAACACTCTCACTTGGCCTACGATCTTTGAATACTGACATGAGAAAAGAAAACTGCAATATCCTAAAAGACATAACATAGAACTTGATAAACCATTTTTCTCTGTTAGAAGCAAGAAAAATAACAGTAATTATTTGAGTCTCTAAGATTCAAATTTTTAAAATGAGTTATATTGTGAGTTACAACATTGAAATGGGCTGCTTTATACTCCTCACATGACTGCCATGCATGGCCCACCACGGAGACTCATCGAGCATGTGACTCACTCCAAGGTCGACATGCTAAATTATTTTAGTCACTCCTAGCATCGTAGCAAGAGGTGTTTCTAGAGCTTATTGACCAAGTCGCTTCTTGCATTAGGAAGTACTACAACCTCAGCGAACATGGACAATTGTGGAGTCCTTCACATTAAGGCCACGCACTAATATTCCACTAATTTATAGACATTATTCAGAATGCAGGAGACCACTCATAGTTGCCCATGATACCTCCTCGTAGTTACCATATAACGCGAAAATTATTAGATGGTAGTGGATAAAAGATTATTTTTCTTCCAACAAGATTTGTAAGGGAAAGATAATAAAACTGTTGCAAAGATTTTCATCTTTCCATTGGTACCTGGCCAGGAAAACCATCCCACATTTCTTTATACCGGCGATGGATTCAAAATCCATGGATGAAATTCCTCTTCAGCCTCAGCCCACACTGGAACAAAGACCATCATGCCAGAACTTAATGCAAAAGATTCATTAGAATCCCACCATTAATAGTTGGGGCCTTTTTTCAGTAACTACAATTAGCTTCTTGAGCTCTGGCAGGTCACAGTTCTAGCATAAAGAAAATATTGCCTCAGCAAAAGATGTACCACCAATCCTCGCTGAACAACCCGGCCGCCAAGTGTCTGCAAATTCCTGCTGCATGAATCCACCCACACTCCCGTCGCCCACTAAGATTCAACCTCATTAACAACCTCATCAGTCAGATCTCCTCCCCACATAGGAGCTCTCCAGACCATGTAAGAAGACGCTTGCACGAGTATGTCGCCATCCCCTTATCCTCGCCATCTGCGACGGACGCTCCGTCAGCACTTCTGTCTCACCAAAATTTTAATGGCCGATGGTCTTCAGACCCTGACGTCGATGCTGATGAATTCCTCAAACAAATCATGACGCCGCAGCACCGGGAAAAGACTCCTCGTAGTGTCTTCCCATCCAAATTCTAGCCTACTTCAACATTGTCGGTTTCATTCCCTTATCGCTTAAACACCCGTGAACCTCCTTCATGTCTATTTGAAAAATTCGTTAACTTAGTACATGTGTTCAGTCATAAGGAAACAAAGTGTCCCCCGCCTTCCAGGTTTGCTCTCTAGTCCCTTATTCTATCATTTCTGAAAAGCCCACACCATTAGAAGGGTCGTTGAAATTTCAGACTCGAGTATGGGACAAAAACAAGCTTACTCCACATCTTTCATGATCCAGGCTCAACAAACTGAAGTTTGAGCCGCCAACAAAACATTACTCGACTATTTGAAAAAAAGGTTGACATCACAAAAGGAAAGTGGGTAGACAAGCTCCCTATTGCACTTTGAGCAAATCGCACAACTCCAAAAAACAACCTGGCACTGTGGAAACCCCTGCGCCTTGGAGCCACATCGATTCCTCGAGTCTAGGCTTGAAAACCCTAAGAACCAGGGAAAACTTCCCAGGTCCTCTCACACCAGACAAGTCTGCAAAGAAAACAGATTCTGAAGGGTCAGTTCAGGGAATTGACTGAATATCACCGCCAACCTTCGCTAAAGGGAGGAGAAAACGCAGATCAAAAGTCTAGTTTTTTAGTGGGAAGTGATCTATCCTTCAATACCATATATAGGGAAAACCTGAAACACAAATCTGGGAAGCGAAACCAAATTGGAGAGTCCTTTCATGGTGATGATGGATCTGGTGGAGTGCGATAATCTAGAGTGGAAAGATGGGCATTCACGTGTTGATTGATTTAAAGAAGTATTTTCAGTAATTCTTCATTATCATGAGATGATTGGATACTTGTTCTAGTGAATGAATAAAAGTTACGTTATTTCTCCATTTTCATGAGATGATTAATCCCCTTTTGCCTTTGGCGGCTCGCCCTCGATGGCTATTGGCCGGGCGGTATAAGTCCTGAAGCCCTCTTTGCCCACAGTAGCTCGCCTGTTATTATGGCCTTGGCACAGCCTAGGTCCTACAAACCCTCTTACCTTTAACTTCGCCCCTCAAAGGTCCTTGGCCTCAGGCAACATAAGCCCCCACAAGCACTCTTTGTAACGCCCTAAAAATACACTAGCATTTTTATAACATGTTTAGGGCATAAAATAAGTTAAATTGTATTTTTCCGGAATTTATATTGTGAAATAACAAAAAAAAAATAATAAAGCCCGGAAATTATATAAGAATTAAGGTTAAATTAGTAAAATGTCAAAATGAGGACCTAATGGTCATAAGCAAATAAAATTAATATATACCAAATGAAATTGATTAAATAGAAATTATAAGCAGAAGACAAAGAAGGACCAAATGCAAAAATGGAAAAATAGGCAAAATTTGAAATGAAACATGGCCTTATGAAGGATGTGAATAAGACCAAATTTTAGTCTTAGAATGAAAGTTCTCATTTAGGTAAAAGAAGAAAGGAGCCACATTTAGAGAGGAGCCAAGTTGATGCAACTCATCTTGAGTTTAATTGATCAAACAAAAGGAAGCTAGAGTCAGCTTCAGTGGAAGAAATCAAGAGATTTAAGGTATAAACTTCTCCCTACCTTCCTAAATGTTGTGTTTTAGAGTTTGATAAACTAAGTAATCAAGTATTTTAAATGGTTGTAGATGGTTTGAGGTTGTTTGGGTTAAGTTTCCAAAGTGCTTTGCATTAGGATTGGTTTGAAACTTGTATAAAAGAAGCTATGAGTTTTGGGAGATATTGTCAAAATTTTCCAAAACCCATGTTTTTCTTTTAGTAGTAACAGCGTCGTCATCAAATTGAGTTATTCAAATTTTTGGATAAACTAGACTTCTAAAGGAACAAATATCCCTTTCAGATTGGGACCCATTTGACACAGAAATTGAATCTCAAGAAGTAAAATTCTATTTTGTCCTGAGAAGTCTAGTTCGGTTGATCACAATTTTAGTGTGATTGAGACAGTTTTTTATGTTAAGTAATAAGATTAATTTATTCATCTAATCAGTGATTTCAAATTCCGATGTGTTCTAGGAGAACAAATATCCTTGAAATAAATTGTATTCAAATTTATTCTCGTTAAACTAAATTTGTCAGTGAAGCTCTGTTTAAGGAGTAAATTTTGATTATGTTTTAGAAAATAGAGTAGTCCCATCCCCAAACATATCTTGAGTTCTAGTGCTTTTCTCTGATGGATGATTCCAATTTACGAATAAAATAATTCTCAGAAAACTTCTTTAATTTGAAGTTGGGTAAAATGTGGCTCATTTGTGAAAATTTACTTTAAGGAAGTTATTAAAACAACTCTAACTAGAAACCTAAATAAATTCATTATTATTCTCTAATTGCTTGATGGATTGGGTTGGTGGCGGGAAAAATACCTATTAAGCGGTATTCAAGTATGAGGAATCGGGCGACAACCTTTGGGTTTGTTCTCCATATCTCTTCTATTTTCATTTTACATTCACTGGACAAATGATTTTCAAGAAAAAGCTGCATATATGATTTGTTTTTATGAATTTAAGGGAAAGTGATTTCAAATGCATTGCCATAAAAATTGTGTGCATCAAAAATGTCTGATATTTATGTATCAATCTTATACAATCTTGTGGTGAGTCACCATGACTAAAGTTTTATTATCATGGAATGTTAATAAGTCTAATTTTGGAGTTAAGGATAAGATTTATAATACTAACGATAAGGATCAATAATGGTGCTATGATAAGAATGACATAACATTAGCATATGATCTCTTCATGGGATGGTATCTGATAATCTTTTATAGGTGTTTTAAATAACTAGATTAGTATTAAAGTGGGCCATGCTGATCTCTAAAGTGTTTTTCTCTAAAGTACCGGTAAAAGCGACTGTGTAATTGTCAGTTATCTCGACATGAAAGAAGTGGTTAAGCGATGGTTTAGGGCCAGTTATAATTAATCTGTGTATAAATCAAGTTGAGGTTTGAATGAATAGCATGTGATGTATGTTTTGGAAGTGTGATAGTGGTTGCACTTAAAAGTAGAAGTATCGTGAAATAAAGCACATATATATATCTGTCTTCATGATTATTGGTGTGAGTATTATTCAGGAGAAAAGGCTTGCATATTTGGTTTTGTTGGGCGAAGCCAGGAGGAATTGCATCAGAATGAGACCAGGCGTGAAATCTTTGGCCGTATTATTTTTATCATTACATTGCTGTGACTAAGGGGACAAAAGCAAAGAGCTGAGTTGGATCTCATATAAACCTATATCTTTAGTGGCATGTCCATTACAGCTGTCCCTTTGACCATTTTTATATTTTGTAATGACTAATCCCCACCAGTTCATGGAAGAACCCCTCTTCGATGTTTGTGAAGAGATATGACTTTGAAAATGTTTTATAAGTAATGTGTGAAAGAGCCCTATGTTATATTATGAATAAAAAATGTATTCAACCAAAACAATGAGCCCTCTTTAGCTTGGGAAATGATTATGCGGTTCTCGATGTCGAAAATGTAATATATAAGTGTGTAATCCACGATCAGGTTGGCCCCTCAAGTGGAGTAAAATCGAAAGGCGACCCCTCAATGTCCTTCAGGCCCAATGTATTATTAGAAACAGTTGGCGAATTTATATATTGATTTTTGAAACCTGTGTGGCGTGCCATTTACCACAAGGATGGCGTGACTCCGATGCGGGGATCTTGCCAGCCTTAACTGGTCGCTTATGCAGAAAGATTCAGGCCCGATAAAGTTAGCTGTTCTATGTTTGTGCCTTTAAATGCATGAGGTTTGGGTAGTTTGAAGAGTGAGCCTGGTATGATATCTTGGTTCTGAATCTGCTTTAGAGCGTAGAGTCATTGTGAATAGAGTTTATAAAGATTATCCCATCGAATGCGGTATGAGTTTTAGAACAATCGTCGTCGGAGAGTTCGATGTGATATTGGGGATGGGTTAGTTGTCAGGCTAAGTAGTAGTTGAGTGTAGATAAACGAATGACCTGTGACAGAGTGGCGAGTGACTTTCTCGCCGATGAGAGGCGAACCTCTATGCTTGATATCCATGCCCTTCTTTGAAACGATGGTTCGAAGAGTCATGAATGGCAGCATGGCAATAAAAGATTCTCAGACATTCAGGTTCCTGTAATGCCATTTGGGTTGACAAATGCAGGCTTTCATGGACAATGTGAGCCAGTGTTCAGGCCGTTTTGGTGATGCCACTAAATCCGAGGGTGTCATTGACAACGTCGACGTGAGCTTTGTCGTATCATGAGGTCCATACATAAGTAAAAGCGTACTTGGGCCCGCGTAATGCTCATCAAAGATACCAACTACTCTCATTACCATAGATCAGAGTTACATTACTTCTTGTAGAGTATATTAAGTCTTGAGATTCTAATACATGTTATCTGAAAACTCATCAAAGCCACAATCAGTTTCTTTTACCATCAAGCCTCTAATAAGCCTTAAAATCTTCTCGTTTACCCCTCACTTGTCACTTTGTACTCGGCAGGTGGGCAATCTTGGAAATGGTGTAATCTCTCCCATAGTTATCCCCACCCTAAGTGCATGTAATGATTCGACATAGCTAGCATTCGAAAATACATGATCTGCCCGAATGTCTCACATTGATTTGGATGAAATCTGACTCACCCTTTTCCCACTTCTCACCGCGATATCACGTGGCAGCAATCCAGGAAAACATCGTTTTCAAGACAAGGTTTTTATTCAACGATACTACGAGTTCAGAGTAAACTTCTGTTGGACTGCCCTCGGGGCAAATTTGGCGATATTTTGAAGCGGTCTGGGTGGGCCTGCAGGATGAGCCCATTGGTAGCTCTGCGATTACGAATCTGCCGTCCTTTGCGGCCATTTTCCATTTTCATTTCTTTCTTATAACCATTCACCTAATTTTCTGAACTGCGAGTCGCAATATGAAATGCACATTATGTCATTTCCAAACAATTCGTAATATATAAATCATGAATGTACTAACATAAATTTACTTATTATCATGTCATTCAATTCACATACTCTATCACTATATTATTGGCCTCCCTCTATCACCATCGAGAATTAACTCTTATAATTTAATCACAATTTATTTATTGAAGCACACAATTATATTTACTATATAATTCATCATCGTATTAACACATTAATTATAATAGTAACAATTTCCTTTTTCACACAATTCCAAAATCATCAGATTAAACAACAATATTTTACTGGCTTATAGTTATTCAGTCAATGAAACAAGCGAATTTGTTTTAATAGTCCACTAAGCGAAACGTTTGTGTTAAGGCAACCACTCTGACATCGGTTCCTTTGTGGAGGCTGAAATCCATAGCCATACTCAAGCCCGAAATGACCATAATTTTATTCTCCATTATCTGCAAACTCTGGCTTGATTTCTATTTGTCAACGGGTTAAAAATATTCCATGATTCGGTCCCCAATTTCAGGGGCCCGATCAGCTGGCTCCTGAGCCTCGAATCAACGAATCATTCAGCTCTTAAAAGCGAAAATGTCAGGTAGGAAGACTAACTCTTGGGTTGTCAAAAACTCCAAGTCGTGCCAGTGTTAGCCGCACCGCGTGAGACAACTTTAGCTAACCCTTCAAATCTGATCTTGTGGTCAGGGCAGGAAATCTGGGAAAGTTGCACTTTCTCTGCAAAAACCCTAAATTCAAATCTCCTCTCTGCTGCCAGTTCCAATAAAATGAAGAAAAGAGTCTGCTTTTATCCTCCCATTACCGCATATAAATCATGTGTAGTGGATTCTTTATCCTGCCCATCACACTTTGAGATTTTCCTCGATTAGAGATGCCACATATCACCCTGGAATTTGTATGAGCTCAGATTGACTCATTACGCACGACCGTGGCACCACTTTGTGAGCCCTCAAAATGTGCCAAGTGTCTCACTATCCAGCTCTTATCTCGAAAACATCTGAATTCATTTGTGCTCGAAGTCGCTTGTCGTAGGTAGATTTCGTGAGATGATTAAAGCCGGTGAAGTCATTTGATCTCAGATCTACGAAAATTAAGTTTTGTGCTTGTGCCAATTTTAATTTTGGGAAAATTAGATTTCGGAGTTTCACCGATTTTTAGATCGGTTTTTACCATTGTTTATAGATGACATCTTGTGTATTCAAGGATGAAAGATCATGATACACCTACCAGTAGTGTTAGAAACCACGAGAAAGAGCAGTTGTAGCCAAATGAGTAAGTGTGAATTTTAGTTGAGAAGTACTCTTTTAGACACATTGTATCGGAAGAAGGAGAATGGGTGGATCCGAGGAAGATAAAGTGATTCTTGAATGGAAACCACCAGAGATTTCACGAGGAGGATTCGTAGCTTCCTGACAGCGAGTTACTCTGAAGGTTCGTTGGGGTTTTGTTGTCTGACCCTTGTAGGCGAGATTGCTCAAGAATGTAGGGTAGGTGGGTCTGAAAGTGTCAAGCTAATTTTGAAAGTTGAGAAGTGTTTATGGCGAGGCACAGGTCTGACTCAAGCGAGCCTACTGGTAAAGAATATGTGATCTTTATTGATGCTTAGTTAAATGGACTTAGATGCTATCTGCTCAAAGGGTAAAATTAGTAGCTTATGCTTAATGATTAAACATGGCAAATTACCTTATCATGATTTGGAGTTGGCCACCATTGTGTTTATTAAGAAAATATGGAACATTATCACGGAGAAAGTGTTTATCTAAATCTAAAAGTCTTAAAGTCATCGCCACACAGCGAGGCAACGAGACAACGTAGATGGATGGAATTAGTCGGAGTCCGTTTGTGTGATCGGCTTCCATCACGGGAAGCTGATGTTTCGTGAGCGCTTTGGTAGAAAATTAATTACAAAATACTACAGGCATTGAATGCTCATTTGTCGATATCGAACAAATTAATTATTGGTAGTTGATAGCAAAAGCGAGATTTTTAAATCAGAATGCTAGAGGTGCGAAAGAGTGATGAAAAAATTTCTGCAATTACAGTGGGAATGAGAAGGAAGATTAGGGTTTTTAGTGAATGAGGATGGATTTTGTATTATAGAGAGGCCAGGAGTTTTGTGTACCCAGATGGGTTGAAGAAATCCATTCTTAAGAGCCACACGATGGATCTTTTTATATACATCTTGGTAGCAGAAATGTATTAGATTTTAGGAGACTTCCCATACTAGTGAATGTAGGAAAAGGATGTTTAGAATTTGTGACAAATAAGCGGTATGAAAGTGAAGCGAGAACATCAAGGTCCTTGATTATTATTCGCGACTATTAGAATACTCAAATTGAAATGGTTAAATCATTAGTTTGTGAATGGGTTACCATTGACATGGAGAAAGCATGATTCAGTTTAGTCGTGGTGGCGAGTCACTTCTATCATTAGGCAGGCTATTCACTTGATAAGTTGGTAGGCTTCACAAGGAAATAGTTCGGTTGCATGAAGTTCAATGTTTCTATCATTTAATTAGAGATCAGTTTACCTCGGATTTTGGGAAAATTGCAAGGGTTGAGCCTTGTGTGAATTTTATGCGACTCACCAGTGGATATTATAGAGAGGTGATTCAAATTTAGAAGATATCTTGAGAAGTTGTGTGATCGACTATGAGGGTAATTTAGGATATAAACATATTCCTTTGGTTGAATTTGTGCTTAACAATAACTCGATCGAGTTTTGGAATGACACCTTGCAGGAGGCTCTCTGGAAAAATGAACATATTGTGTTGGACGAGTTAAGTGAGGAAAGAAAGTAATCGACCTGTTGAGTCAGAAGACCGAGGAAAAGGTAAGCATGATAGAGAAACGTAAGGTAATATGGATAGACAAAGTCTTATACTGACTTGAAGAGAAAAGACATTCAATGTGAGATCGGTGAGAAAGTGTTCTTAAAAGTTTCACCTTGGAAAGAATCAGGGTGAAAAGGCGAGTTGAGCCTAGGTTCATTGGGTCGTATGAAGTGATCGAGAAAGTGGGTCTAGAGTTGGAAAAGATCCATAATGTTTTCCATGTTTCAATGTTAAGGAGGTATAGGTCAAACCTACTAACATGGTCTCTTGGAAGTTAACTGAGTTAGACCGGACTTAACATGAAGAAAGAGCATGTGAGATCTTCTTGAGAAGTCAAGAATTCTTGAGCAAGCGAATCTCATTGGTTAAGTATTGTGGAGAAACCCTGAAGATGAGAAGTGTAACACCCCAGAAGCCTACCTAGTTATTTTTCAACATGTTTAGGGTATTTTGTATTTCAATTAATTTTAAGTAAATTAAATGCGAAAAATGTCAGCATAGGTGTACAAGATTTGCAAGGACAAAGTCATCAATTTGTCAAGGGGCATAAAAGTCATGAGTTGATAAGATTAGAGCTGATGGAAATAACATAAAAGTATAGTGCAATTAATGGAATGAGGAGAATTTAAAAAAGATGCTGTGAGTAAGTTGAATTACAAAGAGGGGAGAGAGACAAAAATAACTCATTTTTGTCTCCAAACAAGAAAGAGCTGTCTAAGTTGGAGGAAGGAAGAGGAAGAAGAAGAAGAGGAAAGAGGAAGGAGGAGCAATGACTGTGTAAATCATTAGTATGGAAATTCTAAGCCTTGTATGGATTCTAGTATGATTTTGTACACAACTACTTGAGTACAGATTCTTTGAGGTTTCTTTGGATATTAGTTTGATTCACTAGAGTTTTGTTGGAATGCATCCTCAAATTGAGGAAGTTAGATTTGAAAATCACAGTTGTTATCAGTGCTCTTAGATCCTTCATAAGTGTGGTTTGTAAAAGTTTGGAGAACTTTGGTATGAATCCTTAGTTCTTTGGCTAATTAAAAGTGTTTGTGGAGTTGTTTGGAGGGATTCGTATTGGTGTACGATGAAGGTGGAATATAATTATGGAAGAAAAGTGCATGGTAGATGCCTTGCATTTATGAGATGAATGCCCTGCCTTAATCTGTACAGGAGGTGGTACCGGTACCTCAAGACTGGGTCGTGGGTACCCAAACAAAGTGGTATCGGTACCACTCGGATCTATGACAGGTTTTGGTATTTGCATAGTTAAGCTATAGTGCTTATACTTAGATGTCAGAACTCTATTAAATGATCACCAGAGTTAAGATAAAGATGTTGAAAGTATAATTACCTCGCCTCCCGAAGCGGCGATGGGAGCTTAAATGTAACATAATAAGATAGGAGGATTTACGAGATACATACTTGTAGGAATGCGAAGACCGGGTATTAAATACAAGAAACACATTATGTGGAACCGTATAATACTTGGTGCCCTCTGTTGTGCTTGATGTCTACGATTAGTGCGGCGACAACTCTCTGTCTTGGCGTCGTGCCCGATACTCTCTTATTAGTACTTGAGTACTCTCTCTCTTATTAGTCTTGTGAAACCTCTGATACCCGGCACTTTGCTTTGTGCTCTGACACTTTCAAATCTGTATAGTATCTTTGGATACTTATTGTGTTGTGTCTTACTCTGTTTACTAGTACTGGTCTGCATTATTCCACAGGTTTTATGATAATAACTTTGAATAGAGATAAAGTAAATAAATGTATATAGATTATGATCTATATCACCTCTGATGCCAGTCAAACTCAAACTCTATCACTCTGCGAGGAAATAATGACAATATTAAGCTGTAACCCTCCCAGGGAAGGAGAGATGCGAATAAGCATAAAGGATTGCTATGAGTGCGAGTCATATGTGGGAGAATCAAAATAAAAGCATAAGTTTGTTCTGCATAAGTAGTGTATATTAACTTCTGTGGATAGCTCACAATTCTGATATCTTATTCTGTTATAAACACACTATACTTTGTGTATATATGCATATTACCTGTAACTTTCCCACTGAGCATCAAAAACACACGGGTTTCGAATTAGTAGTCTGGAAAAGAAGGAGGCGTTGATCTTAGCATTCTGGCAGGCGTTACGGTAGAGTTCATCGGCTGTAGTGTTCACTCACTCACGTCGGTAAATGTAAATGTATAGTTTTTTTTGTATATGTAATGGGACTGAGCCCATTTATCTGCCCTTACAAACACCTATCGTCTGGTTTTGTGCTTGTATTTTTGTATACGATGTTGTCATTCTCGGGCATGAATTTTTCATTCGATGAAGCGAATAAAGTCCCATTCGGTATATAGTCTCGCCTTGGCCCGGTTTAGATCAGCATTCGGGTCAGGCCAGGAATCGAGTGTGGAAGCTCAAATGGGAAAGTAAGAAGAAACCATGCGTCAATAGTAACCATTGTTGATGGAAGTAATTTAGAGGACAAAATTCTTTTAAGAAGTATCTGAAAATTCTTTCCTATCTCACTAGCAATTTTATACTTTTCTCTTTAAGTATAAATAAGTTAAATTGTATTTTTTTATTCTCTTCAATGAAATAACAAAAAAATGATAAAGCGGAAATTTTACAAAAGTGGAGTTAAATTGGTAAAATGTCAAAGATTCTACTCTGATGTTGTATATTCCCGAAATGAAAATTTGTTAGAAAGTAAATACATAGAAAAGCAAAAGAAGAACAAAATGCAAAAAAGAAATGGAAAATGAGCAAACATGTGAAGGCCAAACATGGCTTCCTTATGAAGTTGGATAAGACAGATTTTGGTCTTAGAATAGAAAGATTCTCTCATTTAGGTAAAAAAGAGAAGAGAAGGCCTGGTTTAGAGAGGACGAGTTGGTGTGATTATCACCAAATAACTAGGTTCCATTTGATTAAAGCGAAAAGCTAGAGTCAATATAATGGAAGAAATTAGAGATTTATAATTATATTGCCTAACTTCCCCTAAATGTTGTGCTCTTGAAGTTATTAAATCTAAGCTGGAATATAAGTATTTTAAATAGTTGAATGTATTTGAGGTTGTTTTTTTGGGTTAAGTTTCCACGGGTCTTTTGGGTTGGGACATTGTTTTGAGGGATTTTTGGGTATAAAGGAAATGTGGGGTTTTTAGAAGAATGTTGTCAAGCTTCCAAGCCTGTTTTTTTTTTTTACCACAGCTCACTAAATTGAATGATTCAAATTTATGGGATAAAAATTTGAAACACAGGAGAAAAAATCTTCTTGAAATATGTGTAATCAAATTTGGATTTGTGGACCCGAAAATTTGTTAAAAACTATTCAAGCAAATCAGATTGATTTAGTAATCTGATTTTAGTGTATTCGTGTTGGTATTTAGGCGCACCAGTTGAGTTTATATCCAGAATTAGTGATTCAAATTTCTGGGTAAAGCTGTAGCTAGAAGAGCCGTATCTCTTGAAATAAGTGTATTCAAATTTAGGCGCATTGGACTAAATTTGTCAAAATGAAGCTCACATTTTAGACAAATTAAGTTTATGTTTTACACAATAAATTAATTACGATTGTTTTGAACATATCTTGAGTTGATTAACTCCGGGTGATGATTTCGATTTACGAATAAATATATTTATGGGGAACAATGAGCTTGAAGAGCTAAGAGCAAATGTAGTTTCATTTGTTCCCGAAGAATTTTACTTGAAAGGAAGTTGGATGAAAACAACCCTAACTAGAGCTAAATAAACTGACTAATATTGTTTCTCTAATTGTGATGGATTAGGGGGTTGGTGTGTCGATACCCAGGCGAGTTCGAGGATAAAATTGAGGAGCGACAACCTTTTCAGGTTATTCTCCATACCTCTTCTTCTTCAGGTTTGTGATCATTAGTTGAAATTATTTTCAAAGCGCATATGTGATTTGTTTTAAGCGATTTGGGAAAATTGATTTCAAATCATTGCCACTCCATCATGAGTATCAAAATGTAGTATTTGGGTATAAATGTGCTAATATTCATTACTATGACTAGTTTTAATGCCACCAACTCTGTGATGTTATTAGTCGTAGCCGAGTTAAAGATAAATTGATATCTCGTAAGGATCAAATTAGTAGCATTGTGAACAAAATGAAACATAGTATCTTAGGTCGTAGCCCTAATGCTTGGTATCGGTAGTGTACACCTGTGATTTTTAAATAATCGGTCAGTAGTCAATAAAGGCATTACTATGATGAAATGTTTTTTCTCTTGCTTCTGATCGGCGGGACCGTCTTAAATTCCGTTATCCTAATTACTAGAAAGAAATGGTTAAATTCGTTTGGGACAAAATTATAAGTAAATGTGTGAAATGCATTCTTAATTTGAATAGGAAATAATACTGTAGTGTATACTTTAGTGATCCAAATAATTTGCAGTAAGTATGTGAAATAAGCACATATATATAGGTATTGCATGGACTATTAATGTCTCATATCAACTAACTCATATAACTAATAGAAAAGTCAGAGAATTGCAAATGAACATTAGCGTAAAAATGTTTAACACGTTGTTTTTATCATTGCGCAAGTCTTAGAGTGACTAAGGATTGAAACAAGGATCTGTGAAATCGAGTCATCGTCAGATAAATCTGAGAGTATAAAATATTCCGTCTCATTTACATTTCATCCACGACATTTTTATTATTTTTGGCAATGAAACAAGAAATCTGTAAGTTTCATGAGAAGAACATATCGGTTGTTGTGAGAATGAACTACGATAATGTTTGTAAGTAGTAATGTTGAAAGGGCATACATGTATTGAATGATGATAATTGACAAAGCGGTGAGCCTTCTTTACTTAGAAATGATTATGACATTTGTTTCACCCAATATTCAAAAAAATGTATATAAGTGGCCCAGGTGCGTCCGAATCTGGTTTTGGCCTCTGGTAGAATTAGAATGCGAGGCACAACCTCTTACCATGGGGCTGTATATATTACAAGCCTCATGCGATTAAGTCCTCACTAATGAACAATTAGATAATATGAGCCACATTCATGATGGAAAATTTGAAGTTTTATTAAAATGTAAAAAATACATACAGAACAAACCTACATGACTAATCAATTATTTTGGAAGAGGAGATGGCCCGGCGGCGTCAATTAAGTTTTTGGAAGGATGCGTTGATGGCTTCATTCAGTCGGCCAGCAGCCTCTTGCATTATAATAATCTGTAGATAGCCTGGGCCATTGTCACGAGGTTGATCTCTGCATGTTGTTCCCTATTGGCAGGGCTTCCCTCTGTTTGCTTGGTTCGTGGGCTCGTGTGAGTGTGGGCTCAACAACATCCTCTATGGATGACTCGGGGTTACCATGGGCGATGAGCTTGGCTTTACCGTGTGTCGGACCGGTAACCTAGTTGGCTGTTTCCAGATAGATGCTCTGTGATTTGGAGATCTCAAACTAGGTTTCGATAATTTTGCACCTTCTCAACTTCACCAAGATCTTCGTTTCTGTCTCCTCAAATGAATCTTACCAGTCTTTACCAGTTTAGCATTAGATCTTATGTGCGCTAGAAATAAATCTACCTTAGATTAAGCCATCGACCTCTGCCGACACTTTCTTCGCCTTAGTGATCAAAATGACCATGTTGAATCGACCTACTTTATTGAGCTTCCTCGGTCCTTCTCACAACAGAACTTCAGTGCACTTTGCACCTTGTTGTCTGATTACAAGACTCTTTAGATGAGACATATGGCTTAGCTGGTGTTGCTGTATGTCATAGTACTTCTCCATATAGCGTGAACATGTATCATGACAATTGCTATGGAAAAACAAAGTGAAATAATCAGCAAAGATAAAAATGCTCATATTTGCCACCTTGAAGGGGGTTGCATCCTTCAAAATCTCTTACACCTCCTTTAACCTCCACCCTCCATATATTGCTCATGCGGATATCACTTCTCAAATAGGGTCCTTTAGGAAGCCAGTTCCTCGAACAACAAAATTCAGGCATAAAGTGTTACTAGAGAAGGGAAAGAGAGAGAAGAGAGAGGGGGGGAGGTGGGATTGGTTTCTCCGCAATTGAAGAGCTTGAAGATGCCACCACCTTCTCTTTCCCCTTCGCTCCGATTGAGCTCTTAGAGAAGGAAAGAGACATGACTCACGACCCCTTGATCCTTATCCCTCACTAGGGTTGGGAGGGAGGATGTGATCCTCAGCATTAAGAAGTGGCACTAACACCATCTCTTGGTTGAGAAATAAAATCTCCACATTAGGGTTGTTGGATTAAACATTCATTGTGTGACTTTGTGCGATGTTGCCTCACTCTCCCTTGGTATTTTTAATCAAGTAGGCAGTGATTCTCGAGCGGGAGGAGCGACGAATGAATACTCATCTCCAAGATCACCTCCCTCCATCTCCTCGGATGCTTCCTTAATTCAGGTAAGAAGACAGCTCTAAACCCACTCTTTAGCTCGAGTGTCCCTCGAACCCTCAAAGTTTAGCCGTGGGACCTTTGGGAGTATAAACTCCTCAGATGGTATCATTCCCAGATTTGTGGTGGCATTAGAAGATATCAAAGTCCCTCTCAGTTCGGACATTTAATACCTTCACCGGCAGTAGAGACTAGGCTGAACTTAGATAGATATTGAGTTCCCGACCAGGTGCTTACCCACAAGAATACAACAAAATTTGGAATAGTATTCTTCTGTTCTTCTATTCTAAGTAGAGAGTATGGAAATAGGGCTTGGGTCCCAGTGCAGCGTGAATGAGTTTGTATTCACTTAAAAATCTGGACCACATGGGATCTTTTACACCCCTATGCATAAGCAATGACACATTTATATACATGGCTTGTTCTTCTATTTGTTAGATGATTAGTTAATTAATAACTTAGCATCGTGACGAGCTAATACCTCCCAAACTTATCTGGCTTTAAGGAGTATGCATAAGGACCTCCTCCAAACCTAAATATTCTTCATGCTTCACAGTTTAGTGCACCTCTAACAAAGCACGTATAATGTTCTTCACTCTGAAGTGTAGGATGGGAGGCGGGTCAAAGTGGAAAATTGGTGTAGTAGAGGGGGGGGAGGGGGAGGGGAACCTCAGCCTTCACTTATAATGAACCTCGACCAATATATAAAAGTTCATTTCCACTTGTCTTTCACTGGGTAGCCTGCTTAGCGATTTAGGAAGAAAAGAAACCTAGGCGTTGGGAGGAAAGAAGAATTTCTTCAATCTGTGTCCTTGAGTTCCCAGCGGTCTGGGCCGCGTTATGGCTCCAAATAAGCGTTTAAAATGGGCGTTCTCGAAAGGTTGAGAGCGAGCCCCTCATCAGCATTTACACCTGTATTATCTTCTCCTCTGGCCATCTTCAAGGCCTTTATAATCTGTCTGAGCACGGGCTTCTGGGTCAAGTCATCTAGCCTTAAGGGAGAAGGGCGAAAAGAAAAAAGAAAATGAAAACAAATCAGAAATACAATGTTAATCTCGGACACTAAGAGGTTAATGAATATTTCTACATTAAAGTTCATATTTCCTTGAAAATGGTTGCAGAACAGAGATTGATAGAAGGCACCAGTGCAGAAGAGCAACCTAGAAAAATACAGAAATAGAGTGGAAAAACACCTTAACAGAAGATCTCTTAGATAACCTGACGAAATCCCCAGAAAGACAGGAATGTACCCCAAAAACACATTTATTGTGGACATTAAAAACCGATATTAAATGCTCCGGACATATGGGGAAGCATGCCATCACAAAGTCGTATTAGGAGCAGATCATCTGGCTGAGGTCATTGGAGATGCCGGTGCAATGATGGCTCTTGGCTGAGGCCACGGGTTTAGCATCATTCGATACTAATGGTATGCAAGCGATGCTGGGGGTTGGTGGAGTGAAAGTAGTATCGCTTCATGCTGCGCTGGACCTTTGAATTCAATGGAACTCATCGGGCATCGACTCTATGAGTGAATGAGATGCCATTCTAATCACCTTAGGCACCATGGCAATAGTGGCAGGAGCTTATTGAACAAATTAAGCCCTCAGGTGTTAGGGAAGCGGTCATAACCAAGTAGAACACATGGACAATCGTGGAGACCTTTGATGTTGTCGTTCGTGACTCATTATTCCACCACAATAGGCATTATTCCACCATGATAGGCATTATTCTAGGAATTGCATACCACTCATAATTGTCCCATAATTGTCCATGATGTATCTCCCGCGGTTATTATATAACGTGTAAATTTGATGGCAGGGGATAAAAGATCGATTTTCCAATCGTATTTGTAAGGGAAAGATAATAAATTGTTGTAGAAGGTTTTCATCCTTTCCAAACACCATCTTTCAAGGTAAACATTCTATAGTAATTATCAAAGTATTGCCTAAATGTTGTTTCTGCCATCTTAATAGATCCACGGAGTCCCTCATCATGAGCATTTATATTGTTAATTCTTGAACCATTGAAATTTAATTTGAATATTTCATCGATCAAAGGAATCCAATATAAATCCATTTTTCAACTCTACAAAGGACATTATGTCCTTCATTGTTAAGATAAGAGTAACCTATAAACTCATGAAACTGAACATAAGAAAAAAAAACTGCAATATCTTAAAATACATAACGGTATATAAAAACTGAACAGTTCTATATTAGGAGGCATCTGCGACCGCTAGTGGGCAGCAGGATTGAGCCTATCGGTTCAATCCCTTTAGTCCTTTACTACCACCAACATATTCACCAACAAAATTTAGTTCACCAAACTCTTATAATCATGGTTAGGAATGCTTAATGAAGGTTTTGTGTTTTCAAATGGGACAACATGCACATAGTTCCATACCCAATACCTAAATTCCAAATTCCAATTACCCACACATACCCTAGTCAAAGACACAAGCCCCACTGCAGAAAATGTCCTTTACCCATGTGCTAGTGCTACCTCCTCACCCACTTAGGAACTCCTACTAAACCCACGTGCATGTCTACCCTTTTTTTTATTATCTTTTTACTTTTAAGTTTTTAATTTTTACAGCTGTGGATGTGAGTCATTACTTACACCCCTCACTGTCGTGGCATGGCTAATCGATCAATTAACTAACAATAAAATCATTCAACTGGGATTTTTCAAATGAGCAAATCTTCTTATCTTAACTGAATTAAAGACACCGCAGTCAAACTAAAGAATGAGCTTATTTTATTGATCACAGGCTCATATGGGGATCGATGCTAATACTCACCATATATTCTTTTGAATATAAAAATATAAATGACTCTAACCCTATCAATATCCAAACACTAAAAAAAAATAGTCAGTCCAAAGATGTAATGTTTTTTGTTCCCAAAGGTTGGTGGGAGTAGGACTTTAGTTAAATACTTATCAGAGGAGTCTTGTCTAGTAACAAGTTGTGGCGATTGTGGAGTGGACAACGTCATTCTGCTTCACTATAAAGTGCCTTCTCCTTTCTGCGTGAAGGAACATTAATCACCCCCGTGGATATAATGTCGGAAAGATGAACTAAAGACAAGTATTTTTCAAAGAGGGATAGCGAAATGTAACTGCAGTTTGATTGCTTGACCATGTTTCCCAAATTTCCTCTTAGTGGAACTATAAAATTCAGACTATTCATGATGTAGTTAATAAAATAAATCCGTAGTAAACGAAAAAATTATTCTGTTTCTGTTGTGAGAATTATCTAAAAACCAAACAAGGAATTTAGATTAAATAGAAAACATACAAAGACTAATATACCCTTAAGTGCTAGAGGATTCCTACCAATAACAAAAAAAAACACCTCATAAAGCTATGAATAAAAATTGATCTTAAACTCAACTTTCTCTTATAATACATTCCCATCTTTCTTTAACAAGAAGATTTATCTTACCATTCCGTCTATTGATTTTTATATCGATTTATTTAATAAAATCTTTATTAAAGTATATATTTAGGTTTTACTTCATTTTTTATGTTTTATTATCTTGTTACGGCGTTTGATTTTATGTTATCGTCTTCATTCTGATGATTTGTTGTAGCGTTTTATTGTATGTCTGACTGATTGAAACAAGTAAAAGCATGAATCTATATCGAATAAAAATAATAAATGTCAGTTAATATCGTCGATATATTTATAAAATTAGAGTCACCAGTATTATAATCGTTATAGTATTCTATTCCCCAAATTTAATTTATTTATTATACTATTAAATTAAATATTGTTTTATTTTTTATGATTTTTAGTAATTTGATATCAATGTTTTTATAGATATAACATAAAATTATTTCTTTTTCGAAAAAAAAAAATCGAATCTTAAAAGTCATCATCCATGGAAAAACCGGAGTGATAGAAGGTGGAGAAGTAGGGAAAGAGAAGGGTGGCGTTAATGGCGATGATTATTATGCATGATATGAGTAGTGAGAAAGTGAAGGAAGTTAGGAAATGAAAGGGGGCAAAGATAAGGGTCAAAAAAGGGGGCTATTGGTATTTGTAATGAATCGTGGTGGATAGGGATTAGGATTGGGGGCAGGTAGTGTCCACCTCTTCCGAATTGGAAAAACGAGGGTGGTTTTGACAGTAACTGATCTAAGATCAGGCATATTTAGTTTTTTTTTTTTTTTAATTATTAAAATAGTTTTAAAATAATGTTTAAATTAGTGTTTGAATAATGGATGATTATATTGTTAACTTAAAATCTTTTTAAAACATTTATAATATCATAGTTAATAATTATTGACTTAAAAAATAATAATATTACAATCAGAAAAAAAATTTCAATACCACAACTAATAATTATGGTATTACTATTATGCATTTACAAAAAAAAAAAAAAACTAAATAAGTCCAAAAACTCAGGTCTCAATCCAGTAGGAAGGAAGGACACTGATTTATGGCTGCTATAATCTTCCATTTTGTCGCTTTCTTTATATTATTTATCCATCTCTACGCCATCTTCATCTCAGTCCAATCTGCACGAAAACCCAAAAATTGAAGGATTTGCTGATTCATTTGAGACAATTGAAATACCCCCGTCCCCCACCAGAGTTCATCTGGATATGTACTAGCTAGTTACTACTCTACTCCTCATTAGTTGAAAGACAGGAAAAATGGAACTGTTGAGATATGATTGGAAAATATTGCCTTGTCTTTTATATCAATTCATCCCTCTTTCGTTTTGATGGAACCGGTGCTTGATTGAGGAGTTGATAGCTGATTTATTCTCGATCAACTCTTGTAAATTGTTTGATAAACACTCGTAATCAACTACAAATAGTTGATTAGGACTATACACCCTCTATAAGAAAAATCTACTTATTATAACTTATTTTAATTCATTCTTATTAAAATATTTAAAAAAAATTATCGTTATTTTCTATTTTTATTAAAATATCCAAATTCATTTTTTATCATTCTTTTTCTATAATTCTATTCACCAATTTAATCTGTATCATGTCTATATATAGCTAACTATTTATCTCTATTATGTCTACATAGCTACTAATAGTTATTAAGTAATAATTTATAATCAAGTTGATAGTACCAATTATCAACTTGATAGTATCGGTTACCGGTTGAGTCAAACAAGCATTAAGTATGCGCAAAGGGATATTACTTGCGACACTAGCTATCGATTGAGTAAAATAAGCACTAAGGCCCTTTTTAGATAAACAGATTAATTAAGTATTTATTTTAAAAGAGTTTATTAAATAATAGTTTATGTTATAAGTATTTTATTTAATAAACTATTTGTGTTTAGATATATATTTTAAAAAGTGTTTATGTATTATTTTTACTTTTGGATCATTCTTTGTCTGTGGCTTTAATATTTGAAATTATTAGAAAGATGCATTATAGAAACATAAAAAATTGATGTGTTGAATAATAAGCATTTATCATTATTTTTATGAAAATTAAAATTTAAGAACTAAAAATTAATATAAATTATATATCGTAGGCAGTATCATAAAAATTAAAAATAAAGTAAAAATTCGCTATATCACTAAAAAAGCATGTACTCATTAAAATGTAATCTCTAATAATAAACCAATTCTCTTTCACTTCATTTTCCTTATATCACTTGAAGAAATTATAAAAACTAAAATCAATTTTATTAAATTAAAAATTTTGAGATGTTTTTAATAAATTGAAACGTGATGTCTGTGAAGCTGTAGATTTATTTAAAGCTATGATGGCCTTGTATCTTAGAGGCAGCCGGGCGTAAAGCGCGTTAAGCGCATCTTTTGGAAATGATGCATCACTACACAATATAAATGAAATGATATATTTTCTACTTTTATTAATATAGTTTTATCTAATAATAAAAATACAGTAGTAAAAATATCGACATAAAATCAAAGATCAATAGTGATGTCATTAAATGCTGACATTTTAAACGAATAGCAAGCGTAAATTTGTCTTTATCGTGCCACAAAGATTAAGTTAAACAAATAGCCACTCGCGAGATACGCATGAAATTCAGAAATCAAGATAATCACCATCAATATCATTCTTCCCATCATCAATATATATATATATATATATATATATTTTTTTTTTTTAATTTTTTTATTATATGTCAGAATTTTTTCTTTTTTCAGAATTTTACCTATTTTCAGGAGTTTCCCCCTATTTTTACATAATTTTAAGTGTTATTTTCTGTTTATTTTTCAATTCTACAACTGCACATAATTTGTTAAATGAGTTTTGTAATTAGACTAAATAGATTTTAGAGCACAAATATAACACCAGCTTTCTTCATGTATAATGAAACACAAGTTAAAATGAAACATAAAAGATTAATAAGTTATTTATAAGCTATTACAATGACTTTATAATTTTTATCAGTATTTATCTGAAGGTAAACTTAAATAAACTACAAATAAACTCTCTCAAACACGTCCTAAGTATGCGCAAAGGGATATGACTTGCGACAATTCAAGATCAAACAAAGAGAATGAAGAATAATTCAACAGTAAAATATAATTTTGAAAAATATAAGAAAATAAAGGAAAATGAAAATAGAGTTAAATTTAATGTATTATTATTATTATTATTTGGTACTCCAAGTCAATTTTATTTATTTTAACTCAATAATATAAAGATTAAATAACTAAAAAACATGTAAGTTTTAAAATAACTAAAAAATATGTAAATTTTAAAATAATTTTACTTATTTTATATTTTTTATATTTTTCATAAGACACAAAATCAAATACAAAAATATTTTTCCGATAATTTTTTAGTACTCAAAACCAAATACAATGTTGATGATATTTAATAAGAATACAATTGTTTTTATTACAACAAAATTATGTTGGAACCTATTGTTGCCTGGCCCTTCTTATCTGAAATTTAAACTTTAGAGCACCCGTGGGCGTCCTGGCGTTGACCAAGCTAAATATGAATCTTTAGAGTGAAAGAAACGGAACAAGAGCGATTAGATGATAATGAATGAAAGTATTGTAGTGATAGATTATGTATTCACGAATGTTGTTGGCTGACCATTTATGATAAGTGTTTGAAGAGTGGAAAATTCCATTTTGCCCTCAACTGACAAAGGTATAGTGAATTCGATATAAATGAATGAAGGTGTGATGTAATTATTAGCAGGAGAAATGGTAGGTGAATAGATTTAGAATAGATGAGCTTTGAATCTTTGAAACTAAATAACATAGCCCAAAACTTTAGATGTAGAAATTTGAGAGTGATTTTTAGGGCAAGAAATAGTTTTAGATCTTTGATTTTGAATGGCGTGAGATCTTTCTTTATAGATGTGGAAAAAGACAGAAGAAGGAATTCAAAGAAACCATTAATCAAATTAGGCAAACAAACAATCAAAATAAAGAAGAACAAAATGGTTTGATTGATATAATATTTATATACAAGAAATCTATCAACATTCAACAATATATTAATCAGCTCATAACAAAAAATATTTATCAAAGTAGATTTAAAGAAAAACTGCTACAGTATCTATCTTGATTCAAGCCTCTGAAAAAGGCAACAAAATGATTTAAATTTCACAATCTACCAAACTAAAGTGATCAAAGGTGTATCATTAAAAAGGGAAAAAATAAAAAACTATTTGGTTAAAATACATCAAATAACCCTAAATTCATGAATATAATATTTCTTATGCTTTTTTTTGAAAAATAATTCATTTTGAACAAAAATATCCATCTTTATTCATATATTTACATTGTTTGTTAAAAGAAACACATGTTTTGCAGAAAATGAATTTAGTGATTTTCATTAGTAAGATCAAATTTTCAAAAGATTTATAATCAAATCATCCAAAAATTAATATATTGTTCACAACAAAATCATATGTTCTAATGTGCATGTTAAGTATATTTAGGAGTCATTTTCTTTCCTTCTCTTTTGATTTTGTCTTTGTTTGATATGTTATACCTCGACACTTTTATGTAATCGAGTCTCTTTCTTAATATGGTTTAGAGTGCAGTACTCAACAGCCAGCTACAATCTGTCACCAGACTCTTAGTCACCTCTTAATCGTATGTATATCCTGCAGGCCTAAATCACACTCTAGTTTGCAGCCTCATCAGCTCAAGAACACTGATATTCTAATATCGCATCATTTTGCCTTCTCACTCCTTCTATCCCATTTATTCTCAATCCGCCTGCTAAAGTACCATTCCTCGCTAAATCGAAAATCAGCCGTGTTCCTAATGTGTGCCCTACACTGATACAATGCTCCTCCTCAAATCCAAATCATATTCTGGTTAAAATGAGGATAATTTCTGATCTAATCTAGTATTAGGTTCGTATCTACCTTTAGTGTAGTTTTATTTCTACCTCCACCATCTCATTTAAAAATTGGACCTCTCAAAGAAAAGATGTATCCTTCACGGAAGTGGATCTGTCCACATCGCGAGGAATCTTGCTAGCCCTCGAAGCAAGGTAATCGGGGTTGTGCCTCTGATATCTGAATCTTGAAACCACAATGACCTGCTCTCTGGCTCTTGTAGATATTCTGCTGGCTTTGATGAACTCTCCATGATCTCTTAGCGGACATCAACCTCTTGAACTTGCTCTGCAAGTTGAGACCAGTTCACATTTGAGGAATTGTTTGAGCACCTACTTATTAAGAACCCATTTGTGACTCTCGGCTATGACTGTTCCGCCTCTTGCTCAGTAGCCTTAGTTGCTGTGGCTCTTCATCACATTGTCGTTCGAGCTACCATGGCGGATGGAATCTGCCAATCTCTATAAACCCTAGGTGTGCAGCCTAACCACCAGTAATCTCTGGCAACTACCACCCTGTCTGGCAACTCCTTCGACTGTTCCATTCCTCGGGCATGCTCCTCAGTATCTTCGGCATCTGCTCCGTCATTTAACTCGAGCATAGTCGCTATATAACACCGAAATATCGCAGCGTTTGAACATTTTGGGTATGTTAAAACTAAATAGTTTGAAAACAAAAAAACCTAAGACCGAATTTATAATAAAACAAAGGGTAAGTGGTCTTTTACCATGAGGACATAAATAGCAATCAATAAGTTGTAGCAAATGACATGTCGATAAGTTATATGCCATTATGGAAACTCAGAGAAAGATGGAATTGAAATTGGAATGAATGGAAGGGCTTAGGGTGCAAACAAAAGAAAGTTAAGCAAAAAATAGGTTTTATTTACTTGGCCCAAACATGGCGTAACAAACATGGATTTGATTCAAACCATTTATTACCTCATTTTGAAAGGCAGTAAAGAGAAGAGGAAAAGAAGAAGAGGAAGAGGAGAAGAAGAGAGGAAGAGAAAAATAAGATCATCATTATGGAACCATGGGCTTTTAAAGCTTGGAGTGTTTCATACAGTGCATGAAGTAGTGGTTGTTCCCAAAAACCCTAGGGTTTTGTGGGTTTCTTCACAACACTGGGAATTCTTAAGTAAGCTTGGTAAAACCTTGAATAGGATAGCTTACATGAAATCCTCTCTTTGAGGATGATTCATAGCTTCGGGCAAATGGTGAGTTAGGGTTTAGGAATAGCCTTGGTATCTAATGTTAGGGTTATGTATAGGTTAGGATCCATATAATAGTAGGTTTGAGAAGAAAATCATGATAGGTTTTGAATAAAGATAAGTATTGAAAGAGGAATTGGATAGAAAGAGATTATAAGATGACTTGAAATGGTTTAGATGTGTGTTTAAGTATAGAATTGATTTAGGTATCAAAAATATGGAAAATGGGGGAAAACACACATTTCTGAGCATTCGGTGACTTAATACAAGTACACTTTGAAAGTGTGCCGGTACACTTGGTTCTGGCTCTTTGGCCAAAGTGTCTTGAATGCTGCATTAGAGTGTACCAGTACACCCATTCTATTTTCCGGTTTTGACCGGTTTTGTATAACTTGCTCGTATTATCCTATTCCAGAGTGATTCAAGTGGCCAATTAAAATCGACTTCAGGAGAACCATCCATAGAAATAGACATCGTCAAATTATCGCTCTAAGTGGCTTAAATCTATAAAGTGGGACCATGTGCAAACCAGATTGTTTTTAAGTGTTGAACATAGAGAATCCCGATTGTTTGAAGCGTGGCGAGTTCGATTGCTCCGGTGGGCGATTCAGTTGGAATAGAACCATAGCACCTTAGCTTTAAATGATTATAAAATAGTGTCCAAATATGAAGTCAAGACCCCGAAAAACATCTAAGGTAATACAAGTATCTAATCAAATTAAAATGACTAGTTGGCATGAAAATACTCTAACTTTAATTTGGATGATCCGATTGGATTGATTCAATTTCTAAATAAAGTGAATTAATAGAGAAATAAGAATACATAGGTTGTATAATAATGTACAAGTATAAGATTAAAATCATGTCATAAGATATGATAGAGTATGAAGTCATAAATATGATAAGATATGATAGAACGTAATCGCACCAGATATATCTTAGTCTAAAGTACGAATGATAAACTTTACTCTACTTACAAGGTAAATGATATGAATATGGCGTGTATGATAGAGGATTATATGATAGATATACTTAAATGAATAGATGAGACATGCCAGAAAAAGCTAATGACCTAGGTCTACGTAAAGATGTAGGTATAAGATAGACATCACAGAAAAGAATAAGATGGAACACGCTAGGAATATATGATAGACAAAATAAATGATAGAAAGATGTGAATATGTCTATTCTGTAGATATGAGAACCGAAATGTGAAACTACGGTTATGAGAACTAACTACGAGTAAAGTAATGTGTGTATATAAGCTAAGCAAATATGATAACAATGATTATTCATGCTTATAGAGATATGTAGAAAACGTAATAAAGGCGGTTGTGCTTAGAACTACGAGTAGAGGGATGATAGGCATGCCTATAGGGAAGATACAATTCTTTACGTATATTCATAGACGGATATCGAGGCCCCGTTTGGTCGATGACATAGATCCGTTGAGATCGAGGTAGACATGAGGTCACCTGATAGGCGAATCGCGCGCCGTCGGTGTAAATATCAATTGCCCGATAGCATATGGCGCCGTCGCTGTCTCCTCGTTGTGATACCTCAGTATTAGAACGAGATCATTGCCTTATGCGGTGATAGTACCTTGGTACACATGGTTCCGTATCCTTCTAAGGTATTTGCAGACCTTAAACCAAGGAAATGACATGATATGTGAAGCATAGCCTTCTTTATGCGATATAGTATAAACGATTTAAAACTTCAAAATGTATCTACAAGATGGCGGTACATGAAAAGTATATAAACGATACGGTATATGAAAGAAAAGTATATGACAAGTATCTGAAATGAGAAATAAATTAATAATGACAAATAATATAACAGATAAAGTATATGAAAAGCATATAAGAAAGTACAATATATGAAAGCGAGTATATAGTTTATGAAAGGATAGTATATGATAGTATAAGATGAAAAGCCTGATATAAATTGCTCCCTTATAATGCTAAAAACTTCAATATATGAAATGAATAATTACATAGACATAGATATAAAATAGTATATGAGCAATACATGAATACGGTATATAGAAAGTACAAAGTATAGTACACGAAAGGATAGAAAGTAGATGAAGATTATGGAAAAGTATGAGTATATGGAAAACATAGAGAATATAGTACATGAAAGTGTCTGTGAAGCATACGAAAAATCTTTGAGGCAGTGAAAAGGAAATATAAAATGCAGATGAAATGCAGGACAGGTGAATGGTTCTGTGAAGTATGCGAGGATGGAGATGTATATGATGCAAACACCAAATACTCTAAACATGAAGAATGTGAACATGAAGAGAAATGAACATGATAAGTATGGGATATACAAGAGAGCATAGAACAGAATCTGATAAAAAATTATAGATGAAAATCTTAGAAAATATTAGAATCATAATCTTAGAAGAAAGGGATCTGACTATGCAATAGGCAAAGTATATGTAAATAGATAAGTAATTGAGTTATGAAATGCGTATGGATGGATGAGTATGCATGTATAAAGCATGACGTTAAATGTGGTGGTTGTCATTATGTATTATTAAGCGTCAGAAACATGCAATTAATTCAATCAGGTGTAGGTCGCGAGCGAAAACAGGATAGAAGGCGAGACATTCCCACATCGACAAGAGGCCGACTGAGATGTTGCCACGTATTAGCCGCCGATCTCGATGTTGTTTGTATATAGAAAATTTTAAATGTATGGATTAAAATGGGACTCTGCCATATGTGTGTATGACTTTTATGGGCCCAGCCACTTTCCAGGTGTGTATATGTATATAATAAAATGATTTTTGTTATTCTACGGTGTTTGTACACCAGCAGTGTTAGCTCAGATCAGATGAGTCGATATAGTATAGATGTCGCGCCCGGGCTTGGTTCGGATCACTTGTCAGTCGGGCCAGGGATTCGGAAGTGATATATTACCTTGGGCATTGTCAAATTTGCTGGTATGCTTCTGGGCCTTTGCTCCGACGGCTCTGGGTGTCTATCCCACCTCGAAACACTTCTCTTCTACCCTTGAAGCTCAGCGCTCGACCTTAACTACCCTTATGCCACCACCATCATTTATCGCTCTTGGTAGTCCTCACGGATTGGAGTGCCGTTGATTGGGTGCCTCTCGCAAGTGACCATGGATCTTCTTGCCTTGGCTCTTCATGGTAAAATTACATAACCTGGATCTCTTATTATTGGTGATGGTTCAGGTTTATCTATTGCTCACATTGGCTCCTTCTCCCTTACCTTGGCAATTGCATCTCTCCCTCCCGCCCCTGCCCGAGCTCTGTGCTCAATCTTCATTGCCCCCTATGCCCACATTACAATCCATTACTCTACTCCTGGTCATCCTCTGGATTGGGTCATTGATTCGGGTGCCTCTCACCATGTGACCACGGATCTTACCTCTTGGGGTGTTTTCACATTCGGACTGATGTTATTATTAGTGATGGTTTAGGTTTTATCCTTGCCCACATTGAAGCTTCTCCCCTTACACTCTCTCACTACTCCATTATTATTTAACAATGTGCTACATGCATATCTCTAAAAACCTCATCTCGGTTTAACCCTTTGTGCTGATTATCACCTTGATTCGGTCAGGCTCGATTAGCGTATCTGAACCGAGTTCGGAGTGTAAGAACATATACTGGGACTCTTTACCTGCTTTATTAGACGTTGGTATATCCAAGTCTTATAATTATATCGACATATCATATACAAAAGTCCAAATAAAACTACCATCGTAGTGGTGTTTATAGTGTCACATATCTTGATCTTGAGGTCATTTACATATTATACTTCATTTACATTTCTGATTAGGTGCGGAACCTGTAGTGATGAACCCCTGCCCGATGTGTTGGCGTGAAATCAGTCTGCTGTCTGCTTTCTTAGTGCCTGGTTCAAAGCCTGGTGCAAACTTTCCTTAGTGGGGAAACATAAGGTATATACATGCAGGTTATAATAAGCATATAACAATAGCAGTCCCAGATTACTATTATATCAGCTGGACTCCTACAGTATGTTAGCCATCATAGCTTCCTGTGATAGACATGCTTATAATGAACATGTTTGTTGGACTCTAGTCAGGAATTCTGAGGAGCTTATTCGTATTGAGGAAGAATGCTCATAGGTATTACGGTCAGACGATCTGACTTCATTTCCTCTTATTCATTGTCGGGTTGTATCTCCGCCTGCCACGCCAAGTACATGCCGGTGCTAATAAAGTGTAAAGACTACGACACAATAAGTATCGAAGAATCTTCTCACGATGCGGAAAATGCCTAAAGCCCTGCCTGCGAGTTGCGAAGTGCTGAACGGGGTGCCATAACACTAATGGGGGCAGGGGTCGTGGCAACTAACGGGGCGGGAGTCTTGTAGTACTAGGGACGAGAGTGTCCAGGCTATCGGGAGTGCTCGAAGTCTTGTAGTCAGGAGCTTTATTCGAGTCTGAAATTGCTAATCGAGTACCTTTGTCGTGGCGAAGTCTTAGTGCCATTTAATACTTGAGTCTTAGGCATTCTACGATTGTATGTGTTGAAACTTCCTATCTTAATATGGGGCATGAACTGCTCCATCAAACTACGCGGTAGCTTCCTGCATCTCGGCGGTGAAAAATATCAATACACCACTTAATTTCATCATTTCTACTTTGAATCGTATTTTAACCATCTGCCAACGCGGCACAATAACGAAATTTGCGGACCACATCTGGTCGACTACGACACAATACTATCTGAGGTTAGATTCTAGAAGGTTGTGGTGCAATTCAACTCTACCATTGCAGTTTAGCTGCATCTGCGGTACAGGATTCAGGTGTGCCGTGCGGTCTCGAATTTGCCCATAAATATTAATTTCACCGACATTTTTCATCGCGAACTTTTCTTCATAACTATTTCCTTACATCATCAAAATCCAACATGAAATCCTCGAAACGACTCATGTTGCTTTTAATTAGTCAAAGTCAGGATTCATACCCGAGTTCACCAAAATTCTAAAACCTTGGAATTGTGAAAGTTCATATCTAAACATTCTCAACTAGGATTTTCAACCCAACCCGCCGTAGAGTTAGGAAGTCTTCCTAACAAAACCCCAGAAAAGGGAACCAATTTAATCTTCATGAAAACCCTAGCAATCATACCTAAGTAATCTATGTACAAAAATCATACCAAAATCCCTACATCTCCATACCAAAGTCATGTATCCATGCAAGAATCCATATACCTTGGCTTGATCTCTCTCCTTCTCTTTCCTCTCTCTTTCTTCCTTCCTCCTCCTCCTCTTCTTCCCTAGTTTGTTTTTGGAGACCAAAATGAGTTATTTTGGTCTCCCTCCTATTTATAGTGAAGGTTTTTATTATTTAGCTTTTAAATTCCTCCAATCCTAGGAATTTTGCAGTCTAATTTTGTTATTTCTACTTTGACTCTAAATCTTAACAACTTAAAATTTTATACCCTTTTACAAATTACCCTTTTGTCCTTCACTTGTAAAATTTCCTGCTTTATACCCTCATATTTCGCAGCGACTTACGAAAATTTCACTTATGCCTACAAAATACCCTAACATGTTGAAAACAACTAGGGTATATTTTGTAAAAGGCACCCATAACCCTATTCATTTCCTATTTTTGTAACTCTTCTTCAGTGTAGGATCATCACAATGAGGGCCACCCATTAAGGCAACGAGATGGTGTCTATTATCGTCGTCCGTCCCCATTCAATCTTCCGCTTTGGTTTTGTCATCTTCGGTTCGGTCCTCTATTTCTGCTATCTCCATGTGGCATAGTATTTCGCCATCCGCTCTTCATCATTTTTTCGTGAAATTTCTTTAGTGTTTTGTATTTTCCTTTCCTCAAGAACATTTATGTTCTTTCTTATAATCCTCGTAATATTAATAAAGTTACAAGTTACCTTTTTGTTAAATCAAGCATTACCTCTTCCCCCTCTCAATCGTCATTTTCTACATGTTTGACCTCATCCGCTTCCTCTTCCGATGGTTTTCCAATACTATTTTTAATGCATCATTACACAAAGTACATATGGCTTTACCTGTTACGTTGTAAGTCAGATGTTCAATCAACCATTGTTGCCTTCAAGAACCTTGTTGAAAACTATTGCACCACCACCATTAAAACACTTTACACAAATAATGGGGATGAATTTTTAGCTCTTTGGTCCTTCATTATGACCCATGGTATCACCCATCTCACTACATATCCCCACACTCTTGAACATAATGGGTACTTTGAACGCCGGCATCGGCATATTATCGAAACGAGTCTCACTCTCCTGCATTAGGCCTCCATTCCTCTAACATTCTGGCCGTATGCCTTTGCTATGACTGTCTATTTAATTAATTGAATGCCTAAAGTTGGTCTTTCTCTTGGTTCCTCGTTTGAAAAGTTATTCAATCGAGCTCCTAACCCTTCCAAACTCCGTGTCTTCAGTTGTTTATGCTTTCCCTGGTTGCATCCCTATTCTTCCCACAAACTCGATCCTAAATCCAATCCTTGTGTCTTTCTCGGCTACTCCCTTACTCATAGTGTCTTTCTTTGTTTTGACCCTACTCTAAAAATCTTGTGTCCTGGCCATGTCAAGTTCGTGGGAAAACGTATTCTGAAGCCAGACTCATCCACCTTACACACCGACAATAGATACAAACTCCCGGCGATCCCCCACTTTGGCTCTGCACCTCGCGCGACTATCATGCACCCCTGAATTGCACTGCCTCACCTCACCCGACCCGTCGCATTCCCACCATCACCTCCTATGTCCTCCCACTGAACTGCATCTGCCCTAGCTCCATCACCCACTCATCTTCTAGTCTAACTACTTGTGCCTGACCTGAATCTACCCTACCCATATCGCTGACCTCGCCCAACCTACTGTATTCCCCACCATCACCTCCCCTGTCCTCCCGCCGAACTACATCTGCCCAAGCTTCATCACCTCACCCATACACCCGCTTAACTACCTGTGCCCGACCTGAATCGTCCCCACCTATATCACCAACCTCGCCTGAATTGCTGTGTTCTTCACCTTCACCCATCGAACCTGATCACTTTTCCCGACCTGCATCCTCAACCCCATCTACCTGCAATGCTGAAATGTTATGTCTGGCTCCTTTCCCACCCTCTCCCTCTCCCCCACTAAATCGTCATCCATGTGAACCCGTGCTAAAAATGCCATCATTAAACCGAACCCAAAATATGGCCTCACCACCATGATTCCTCCTTTCACTGAACCATGCACTATTTCCCAAGCTCTTTAGGACCCCAAGTGGGTTACGGTAATGCATGAAGAATATGATGCTCATCCTAAATTAAGATTTAGGCTCCCTAGCCCCTTGAGCCTAGGGCGTATTATAGCTGGGCAACAAATGGGTGTTTCGCATTAAAATGTAATCCCGATGGCTTTATTACACAAGATAAAACTCGGGCTTTGTTGCTAAAGGCTGGGCTTCACCAACAATCGGATACGACTACAAGACTTTCAGCCCCGTGATAAATCTCGGGTCACCGCCCTCAGGCTCAGGCTTAGCATTGCCCCTAATCAGAAGTGGGTATTTCTCCGCCAACTTGATGTAAATAATGTCTTTCTCAACTCGACATATCTTCCAATGGAGGTCTATACGGCGTAGCCCTCAGTGGCAATGTGTAATCATTAGACATTCACATCATGTCTATCAGTTACACAAGGCTATTTATGGGCTCAAACAAGCTCCTTGAGCTTGGTACCAGGAGCTTCTCACTTTCTTACTCTCTCTCAGCTTTGTCACATCTCATGCAGAATCGTCTCTCTTTATTTACTCCCGCGGTAATGCCCTTCTCTACTTCCTGGTCTATGTTGATGATTTGATTATTATAGGTAGTGACCCCTCACTAGTCGATACTATTATTCGGCAACGTGACTCTAAATTCTCCACCAAGGATCTCGGGATACTATCTTACTTCTGTGGAGTTGAGGTTTTGCTTACTTCCTCGAGCCTTCTACTATCTTAACAAAAGTATGTCATTTATCTTCTAAGCAAACATAACATGCTCAACTTTAAACCCGTCTATACACCACTTACCTTAGGTACTTCTCTTACTGCCAATGACGGTACTGTGCCGGTCAATGCCACCATGTACCATCAAGTGTTAGTGGCCTCCAACATCTTCGGATGACTCAGTCAGATATTTCCTTTGCCTTGAATAAACTCTCCTAGTTTATGCATGAGCCATCCGAACGCCACTGGGAATGGGCCAAACGCCCGCTTGTTATCTTATCGGGCATGAGATCCCCGTATCCATCTTATTATGACACCCTAGACCTTACATGGTTTCGATTCGCACTGGCTCAACACCCTCCCTAACTACTACTGACGCCATTTCTGGGTCCGTTGACTACCCATTAACTCATGGACATCAGGATGCTCAATCCCATCCACATTCACGAAAATCAGGCGTAGCCCCCTTGAATGGAGAGCTCTCCACCCAAATACATCAATTGTGACATAACCCGTCCTAAATAAACAATATAATCACAACATGAGTAAAACGGCCACTTGGGCCCATAAACAATACCCATAAAACATACTAACTATGAATCCAACTATATCCAATAGTTCTAAGAGTTCAAATGTTTTACTCTTATACAACACATATATTAAAATACTCGAATTCTAATACATGTATAAAATCATCAAAGCCACACCCGGCTTTCAGCAAACTCGGCTCCCAGACAAGTCATCTCCCCGCATGCTCCCCGCACCGTAAAATAGTATCCCCGACTGTGGTGGTTTCAATGCCTGCAGAGCTGAATCACCTTAAGTGGGCTACTCCACCTAAATGCAAATGCAATGCTCCAAAATAAACACACATCCAAGCAAATGCATAACCTACTTGAATGTCTAACTCGATCATCTCGCATCTGTCCTCATCACTCCCCACACTCGCCTAAGCCTCGTATGAGAATTATTATATTTATTTGTTCGGTGGACAACCTCCAATGTGTATATATGAATTGGGCCGTCTCCGACGATTGATATTATTTATGGACTACCCTTCGATGTATATCAATTGAGCCGTCTCCGACGATTGATATTATTTATTAGTTTTAGACAACCCTCCGAAACCATTTTCTCTAGACTCATCTCATGCACTCAATTCCTACCGCCTTGTGTGGTGTCCCAAAGGTATACGGAATGCATGATGCCAATTCCACATACCATAACACATGCAAATATATAAACACGATATATTCACATAAAATTTTAATCACAATCATGTTATAATTTCTCATTTCATCACATCAAAAATTAGCTCACATGGGCTAATGATCAAACACGAGCAATTCACTTGAATTATCGCGAATTAAACACATTAATTCACAAAATAAATTTTGTGAACACTATTCTCAGGAATAGTGAAACCCTCGGTTACTATTCTCGGAAAATCACCAATCGTCGGTTCACTTTGTGAACCCGAATTTCATGGCCATTTCCGGCTCTATACATACCAAAACACCATTTAGTACATAATTTCCATCATACCCATCACAAATACCCGTGAACTCGTAGGGCTGGCCCATTTAAGGTTTCAAAATTATAATAACCCGGTCCCAAGATTGGGACCTATCAAACGGCCCCTCACGGCCTCTTTCAACTCAATACATGATTTATTTCTCAATTTACACAACTAACAACCCAAACAGCCCGCAAAAATGATACGGACTATTCGTGGGTCTCAAAATCCCAACATTTCGGTTCCAAGATTTGGAACCGATCAAACGGCCGTTCAAGGCCTCAAACCAACCGAAACATTGTAAAACACTTAAATAAAGTATAAAACCCAAGTAGGGAGAAACTCCTACCTTGCGGAGTTTGTCGAAAATCCTCAAATCCGGTGCCCACGCGTAGGTCTCTCCGCGTAGAGAAGCTTTCCTTCTCGTCCCGAAGATCGGCCGACTACTGGACGCCTGACATTCTGCAGAGAAGGGAAGACTCTCTCTCACTAGAAAAGAACCAAATTAGCTACTGCATCTAACCTCCCCCTCCCCACATTTTTGCTTCTCATTTCATAAGGTAGGAGACAACACTGTAGCTTTTTGTCTTTTTCTAAGTTAAGAATTTAAATAATGACCATTATGTCCCTTATTTTCCCAGTTTTGACATTCGACACTATCTCGGCCGTCCATTTTCATCATTTCTCTACTCATACCACTTATGGCACATGAGTACGTGTTATATGTGACTTTCAGCCGTGATCAAAATCGTTTTACGACACCCGAACCGCGATACTGAAACGTGCCAACTCCGAACGTCCCGACCGACGCAAATTCGACATGCTAGCTAGATTTTCAAGAGAGATGATTCCAACGGGTGCAATCCGCTTCATCATCCGGAGATCTAGATAATAAATTTCGGATTTTTAACCGAATATTATAATTTCTGTAAACTGAATGACATTTTGCCATTTTTCCAGAATCAGAATTTCTAAGGTCTTACAACGGCGAGGGACGCTACACAGAGCCGAGGACCCGTTAACCTGATTTTCAGCATTAATGGGGACCATTTCAAGCATAGATTCAAGGATATGTTTTTGTTTCAAAAGCCGTAATTATGGAAATTCTGACATAAATCATAAATCTCATAAAACTACCACCATAGTGGTATTTAAAATGTTCTGTACATATATGCTTGATTCTATAACTACTTATATTCATACAAGTTTCACTATAACAAAATGTTACATTTACATCTCAATTACAAAATCAAAGCAAAATGAAGGACCTACATAAGGAGGACTCTTAATGTTGTGTTGGCCTTGGTGAGCGCGGGATGTCCCTGGCGACTTCTTCAGAACCTACACGGATGAACACCAGTGCTAAGTGTAACACCCCATCCCTTACTTAAGCGGATGAGGGGACGCCACACAGGACTGAGACTCTTTTACCTGATTTTTTGACATTTGTGGGCCCATTTCAATAAACAAATCTATATATTAGAATATAACTTGTAAAACTATCACCGTAGTGGTGTTTAAAATGTCATGTACATATATTCCCGAGTCCCATTTACTTGTACTTACACAAGTTCCACTATTACAAAATTTTACATTTATATTACAAAACATTGTCAAAGACCTACATATGGTGGACTCCTACTGCTGTGTTGGCCTTGGTGAATGCTGAATGCCTCGAATGTCCTCTTCAGTACCTACACGGATGAAACACCCGTGCTAAACTTATAGTTTAATGGGAAAACAAATAATATATGTATGACCACTACAGTGGTCCTCAATTATAATATACATATTCAATAGTTCATATATCAGAATTTTCATATCTTCCATATAAGGCTGCAATGTAACCAGACCGAGGGTACCCATAGGTACACTACAAAAATGTGAACTCCATTACTTGCATTTTGTATATAATTTTTTTCCATATATCACATTATTCATATTCTTATCATATAAATGTTTGTCTGTATAAACCGGAAATAATGAATGAGAGGGACACAACACAATAGGTATCCGAAGGTACGCAAGATCAATGCAGGTGCCAAGCACGAACAGAGACGTGTACGGCCATGTAATTGTATGTCGAGTGCCGTAGAGCACTAAATGCAGAGTGCTAAAGCACTAAATGTAGACGGTTCGCCCACATAATGTAAGTCGTGAGCATTAGCAGAGTGTCAGAGCAATCGATCGTAGGTGCTTATTCATTCGCGGTCTTGCCTTAGGCGTCATACTATATGCACATCGAGCTTATTATATTGTTCCTATTCATTCAAAATATTTTACATATAACTTGTATACAGGAGCGGACCCTTTCATTCACTTGTTAAGATCCCCCATTAATCCAATGGATGATTGCTAGAATTAACGGAAGAGAAAAAACAAAACAGGATATGCAGATATGCCTAGGTGAAGCAATGCTACGCCTAGGCGGAGAGGTTCGCCTAGATGAAGCACTGCTACGCCTAGACGGATAAGAAATTTCGGAAACTTAGGCCTCGAGTTCTCTTAGGCGAGCGCTCCTACGCTTAGGCATAGAGCGTCGGATTTGCCAGAAATGTTCAGTTTCCCCTTTTCACCAGAAATTTTCCAATCAAAACCAAAGCAAAGCAAAACAACTCCCAAATTTGACTTAAGCCAACCCAAAATACATATAAGGGAAGAATTCGGACTTCTCATAACACAACCCTAAGCAAAGAGGGATTTATGAGAATTTCCACAATAGGATTCCATACTTGTAGTTTCCATACATATAGTTTCCATACAAGTATTTCATACCTTGATATTGGAAGACTTGAACCAAACTTCTCATTTTCTTCATTTCTTCTCTTGAACAAGACTAGATTTCCAAAGCAAATGAAGAAGAAATGCCCAACATGGCTCCTTCTCCCAAACTGTAGCCCTAGCTCTCTCTCTAAAGCCAATTGGAAATTGTTTCTTCTATAAGGCCATGTTTGGCTTTAAGACATTTGACCCTCAATTTTTCCCCTTTTCATTTTAGTCCTTCATCTTTCTTTCATTTACAAATCAACTTATCATTATTCTTCCTTATCATATAATCTTTTAGCTTAATGTCTCTTAAGTCCCTAATTTGACAATTAACCATTATCCTTTTTAATTTTTTTATAATTTCGATTATATCATTTTTCACACTTAGCAATATTAATTTCAGAAAAATTCAAAATTTGACTTTTATTATACCACTAAATTGTAACAAAATAACAAGGTATAATTTGAGGTGTTACACTAAGCTTCTAGCTTAGTGGGAAAACATAATAACATATATGACCACTTACGGTGATCTTCAATTCCAGTATACATGCATTTATAAATATTTCATGTATCATATTATTCATCTCCCTTGTAGGAGTACATAACAGAAGTACCAGTAGGTACACTACAGTACATAACTAAGATATACCTTAGCATCCGAACTGATTACATTTGTTTTCATATTGTTCATTATTCAAATACTTTTCATATAAATGTTTGCCTACATAAACCAGTGAAAATGAATAACAGGGTCATGGTACAATAGGTACCCGTGTACGGTATAGTACATAACAGGAAATGGCAGTAAACGAAACCCACTTAATAGCACCAATAGAACAGGAGTGCGAAGTAGCACTAAACAATCGTACTAATTAGTATGAAACAGACGTGCTATGTAGCACGAAACAGGAGTGTTGAATAGCACTAGTCCCTATTTATTCATTATCCGATCTCAAGCATACATACAATTATATGTTTTTCATAGCATTTTATTCAGGTCTTAATAACATTCATGTTATACTCTTAGTCAATTTTTTTATGACTATATTTGTGACTTTGACGATGACTCTGATTCACTGAGGTCTACGCCTCAGACACTGCTTCCGCATGCGATGATAAAATAATAATGCGCTAAGTATTTTCATGCTTAGTGGTTCTATATAGTTTTCTTCCATTTAGCTTTTAATATAAACTACGTAATTTTTCTAAATAACGCTTAACCTGAATGAATAACGTAATACAATACATATAAATATCACACATTCATTTACAAATATTAATCATTTCAAATATAAATTTTCATATGTAATAAATCATTCTAAATATAAATCATGTATTTCTACAATTTTCTTTTATCATTTCCAATTTTCCCTAAACGAATTTTTAACTTATTCTTTCTGCACTCACAACGGAATCACCGACACCCGTCTCCCGTCAGCTACAGCTAGTATAAAAAAACATTTGTTTTATAACATGCGCATGGCCTGCTTAGGTCGGACCGATTATTAAAAATCAATTTGTAAACACTACCGATAATATCTCGCTGGGCTACGGATCGCGACATCGTTACGCTCGCTGCGATCGCTAATTTGACTCTTATTGCATATCAATCTATCATTAACTCAATTTAACGGTCAATATTCTATTAAGGCTGCCTAAATCATTCATAGAAAATACGTATAGTATGTATACTTATACAAATAATTCATTTTCACACTATGTAATCTTTATATGCAATCCTCACAATCAATTGCCTCAAATCAATTAAAACAAATTAATATGTTTTTTTTATAAATCATTTCAGCAATTCAAATCATTTAGTAATCATTTAAACACTTTGGAATTAGAGAGAGATAAGTGGGAAACAAACCAAAAGATTGTCAGTCTCCGATTCCTATCCTCGTAATCTCGAATTCTAACTCTGGCTTTTCTCCCTATTAAATTTTACAATCTATCAAATGACAATCATATATTAGTTGCGTATTCTAAGGTTTCTATTTAGGTCTTATTTCTACCGGACTCCCTTCCAGTACATTGTTCCTTTCATTTTCCCCTATTTTCTCATCCTTAGACATTCTTATCATTCTTTTTAGGCATCGATATGCCTCATTTTGACAAATTTTCTGGATTCAATGGGGTCCAAATTTGGATACACTTATTTTAAGGAGATTTGTTCTTCTATATGTCTAGTTTATTTAGAAATTTGAATTACTTAATTCGGATGAGTGATGACCAGGTTATGGCCTAAATACAGAAACTGCTCCAAACACCAAAATTGTATCAAAACTGAACCAGAATTGATTCGAAAATAGAGCCTCACTTTTGACGAATTTTCTGGGTTCAATGGGGTCCAAATTTGGATACACTTATTTCAAGGAGATTTGTTCTTCTATATGTCTAGTTTATTTAGAAATTTGAATTACTTAATTCGGATGAGTGATGACCAGGTTATGGCCTAAATACGTAAATCGTCTCCAACACTAAAATTGTATCAAAATCGAACTGCACTGATTCAAAATGTGAGCCCTCACTTTTGACGAATTTTCTTGCCCAATGGGGTCCAAACGGCACACTTTATTTCGTGGAGATTTGTTCTCCTAGATGTCTAGTTACCCAGAAATTTGAATTACTTAATTCGGATGAGTGATGACCAAGTTATGACCTAAATACCGAAACTACTCCAAACACCAAAATTGTATCAAAACTGAACCAGAATTGATTCGAAAATAGAGCCTCACTTTGACGAATTTTCTGGGTTCAATGGGGTCCAAATTTGGATACACTTATTTCAGGGAGATTTGTTCTCCTAGATGTCTAGTTTACCCAGAAATTTGAATTACTTAATTCGGATGAGTGATGACCAAGTTATGGCCTAAATACCGAAACTACTCCAAACACCAAAATTGTATCAAAACTGAACCAGAATTGACTCGAAAACAGAGCCTCACTTTGACGAATTTCTGGGTCTAATGGGGTTCAAATTTGGATACACTTATTTCAGGGAAATTTGTTCTCCTAGAAGTCTAATTTACCAATAAATTTGAATTACTCAATTTGGAAGAGTGATAGCCAAAACAAAAACATGGGTTTTGAAAAATTTTGACAGCATCTCCCCTAAAAACCCAACATTTCATTGAAAAATTCCTCTTTTCTCATTTTTGCTTTTTTAAGGCTTCATTTCCACTTCATTTAATTCATTTATACTTTGGTACTTATATTACTCATTTATGATCCTTAGGTCCTCATTTGACATTTTTACCAAATTTATTTGGCTCCTGTAAAAATTTTGGGTTTTTATCATTTTTCGTTTTTAGCCATTTAAACTCCGAAAAAAATGTAATTTAATTTATTTTACACCATGAATATGTTATAAAACTGTTAGGATATTTTCAGGGCATTACAATATTTCCCTCATTTGCTTAGGTTTTGTAGAAATAGAAAGCAAAGTAAACAAAGAAGAGGTCAAACAAAACAAGAAAACAAAGCCTGCCCCGGCTACTGTCTGGCCAAGGTGAAGGGATAATGGTCAATAGATCTGGCCTCGTCTGCCTAAAGTAGATAAGAGGACCTTTCCAAAGTGAATCTTGGCCTCACGAGGCGAACTCTGTCTCTCGCCTAGGCGAAGAGACAACAACCAAAAGGAAGACACCTGACCTTCGCCAAGGTGAAGGGGCCTTCGCCATATGAACGCCTGCCGCAATGCACGTCGCATTCTCAAATTCTTTTCACTAAAAAACAAATCCAACTCCAAACCAAAACAAACTCCAAAACCAACCCTCAAAAAAACACATTTATAGAAGAGTTGTATTTTTTCTAACCTTTGATTTATCTCTATAAAAGTTTTCAAACCAGATTCCCTTTTTTTTTTTCATTTTATTCCTTAATTTCCTTTCCTTCCCTTTGCTTGGAAAAGGAGAGCCAAGAACAATGGATTGAGCAAACCAATTTTGGTCTCCTCCCTACACAACCGGGTGCCCTAACTCTTAAAACCCAAAAGGAATTCCCATTCTAGAGAAAAGTTGTTTTCTTAATGTAATTTGGCTCAAGTTTTCCCATTTTGCTATTTAGTCATCCCACTTCATTAAATTTGACAACCAACTTATCAAAATTCTACGATGTCATACTAACTTCTTATCTTATATCTTTTGAGTCTTTAATTGGTAATTTACCATTTTACCATTTTTCGTACTTAGCATCTAAATTTCCAAAAAATATAAATTTAACTTCAATTATACTCTAAACATGTCATAAAACTATTATGGTATAATTTGGGGTGTTATAGGGTTAATAACCCATATGATCGTACCTCCATAGGTGTTTTTCTCATTTTCCTTGGTGCTAATCCAATCTCCTGAAGTTCTATAAAGCAACACATTGTTCCTCGTTTTTTCACTGAGGATGAGTATCATGCCATTGCAATTGCTACAACTGAACTGCAATGGGTGAAATCGTTGTTGTTAGAACTTCTTGTCCGAGTGCAATCCCCGCCTACCATGTTTTGTGATAACCTTGGTGCCACTTATATCTTCGCCAACCCTGTATTTCACTCTCATATGAACACCTTCCGATTAATTATCACTTTATTCATTACCTGGTTCAATCGTTCAAGCTGCGTGTTGTTCATGTCTCCGTTGGTGACCAACTTATTGATACACTTACCAAATCTCTATCTTGGCCTTGTCTCTTTTCCTTATATAATAAGAATGATGTTATTTTTGATACACTATCTTGAGGGGACATATTATAGTATATTTAGGATTCTCATAGAGTATATTTAAGATTCTTTTTCTTTACCTTATATTTTTACTATTTTATCTTTATATTGCTATATTTATAGCTCAACTTTTTTTTTTTTTGAAAGAATAGCTCAATATTTTTAATAATAATAAAGTCTCTTTCATAATAATATGTACCTATAAAAAAAAAGGTAGTTTAGATGTACATATTAGACGGATTTAATTCATATTTAATGTATTTTCCCACGTAACCCGGAAACACATTTTTCCAAAAAAGAGAGAGAGAAACACATTTTTCCAAAAAAGAGAGAGAGAAAAGAAAAATCAAAAGTTGGTGTCTTTTTTTGCCAATTTTCTTTACGTTGAATTTCCCATTGTGTATTATGTATTCATGGGCTAAAAATTTGAAGCGGGACAAAATAAGTTCCAAGAAAGTCATGATTGCAGTCACGCGTCCACAGCTCGTGAAGAGTATAGAAGTGGATGAATGGCGGAAAATTAATTCAACCTCAACTTGGGGAGGGTAGGAAGTGGAGGTTTCATTACTTAACACACTTTACCAATTAATTCAACTTCTTCTTGTTATTATCTTCTGGAATCTATTCTCCTTTCTCATGTAGAGTCCAAATTTTCTGTCTCTCTTCCTTCCATTCCAAGTATTTATTTTCGAGAGCTTCGACCGGAAGACTGGGTCAAATTAAGGATGGATCCTCCAAATGTAGGGTAGGGTAGGGTCCAAGACAATATCAATACCAATACCAATACCAGATGATTCTTGTCCTCGTGACAACTGTACTTCCCCGGTACGAATGTCATCGAAACTATCTTTACTACCCCCATCTAATATATCTAATCCATTATTACTACCATCTAATTGTAAGTGCGAATATAAGCAAACCTTAACCCTCCTTTTCTCTCCCCGCTTTGTCATCTTTCTTCTCTAACGGCTTGTCTTTCTCCAAGTAAGAAACGTTGATTTTCAACCATTTTTGGACCTCGTTTTTTAATAAAATAGTTATTTCACAAAAAAAAAAATTTTATGCATTTCCTTGTTTTTTTGTATTATCTTCATCTTATTATAGCTTTTGATTAATTTATTGTCAACTACAACATGCTTTTCATTATCTCTTTATTTATATGAGAGTAATTCAAACAAGTAAAGAAAATTCAATCAATCAAAAGACATTAAATTATAATCATTAATATATCAAAAAAGAATTGAATGGTTAGATATTTTAATAACTATATTATCAAATTTATAAGTTTTATGATGATTTATTATCCAATTAACTTGAATATTATTTCATCAATTATGATTTTTACGGATTTATATCTTAAGATCTATCTATCAATCCACTTAATGATTGAATCAATAAAATCATTTTTTCTTAAAAAAACAAATGCAAGTACAAATATAAAAAACACATCCCCAGATCTTTTTCTTTTTTCTTTTTTGTTGTGATCCAATATGAACAACTTTCCACATTGAGTAGTCTCGTGAGCATTGATTGTATATGAATTAATGTCACTCATAAGGTTGAAAATTAAATTTGGTAGCTGATAACAATTCTGCCCTAAAGGATCTGTACTGTACTCACAAGTAATGTAAACATAGAGAGAGTATTCCTTGCTGCAATTGATATGAGCATGATGAAAATAAGGATCCCCCATGTTCCTCAGTATGTAATAAGTAAAAAGGATTTAACTTTAGGATACTAATTATGGATAGAGATGGATGCTGCTGCTGCTGCATGCTGGTGGGGGAAATGGGCGGGGGCTCTCTATGTCCTGTCTTTTGATCATATTTCCTTTCTTTTTATTTTCTCTCTCTCTCCCTGGGGAGAGAGAGAAGAAAGAGACAAACCAAAGTACAGATAGAGATCAGAGAGAAAGAAAGGAGGATTGAAAATAAAGTGGGTTTCGAGAGCATTCAAAGATATTGGATAAAGCAAAGCAACACGCAGGCCACAGAGGCAACCTCTCTCTCTCTCTCCTTTCTCTTTCTGCTTCCCATCTCTCCATCTCTCTCCCTATCTCTCCGTCACTGCAGCGCAGGCTGCTGAAAAGAACTGGCAAGCACAACCCAAGCCACGTTCTCCACTGCAACACTTTATCCAAATCAAGAAGCTAAGACGAAATATCAATCGAATCAAGAGTTATCTTCGCCCAGTCGCCCTTGCCAGCTATGGCAGCAAGACCTCAGCAATGCTGCACCTGATTTGATACCCTCCCCCTAAGTTTCAAACTTCAAAGCAACTCTTTAACCAAAATCCAATTCTAACTTCTCCACAACCCCCCCAATTACTCTCTCACATCCCCGCCCACAGAATTACAACTTGTTGACAAGTCAAGTGCTTCCAAAAATATAAAACAAAATTAAAAAAAAAAAATGTAGAGAGAAAGAAATAGATAATAGAGGGAAATATTTATTCTTCATTTTTAATGCTTGGTAGTCGGTACCCAACATTGGAGATCAGGATGAGTTGTTCTTGGCAAAGCATGAAAAATTAAAACAGATTTTGCTACAAAACTACAGTGTTTCTGTCTTTCGTTTTCCTTAAAAAAAAAGTGAATCTAAAACTAACCCAATAGCATTAAAATTAAACAAAGTAATCAAAGGCAGTCGTACAAGGAAGAAGTTTCTAAGATTCACAGTACTCAGGAAAAAGATGCTGTGGAAATAAGCCAAACTCAGTACGGTGGTGGTGGTGGTTGTCTCGCTGTGGGCGCCCATATTACATCTGATGGTAGGTGGCAGCTGTAAATCGACATTTCCGCCGGCGGGTGCCCGCTGTCGCCCGAACCCGTCGGAGGGGACTGGACCTCGTTCCCGCCGGAGACTGAATTGTTAACTTCATCCTCTCCCGGTAACCGGTGATACGAGGGATTGTTGAAGGACGCAGCAATGATGTACACCGTCCCAGCGGCCAGCAGGGTTCCGGCCACAGCCCCTCCCACGATCTGGCCCTGTGGGCCGGCGAGGGAGATGGTGAAGCCGTTGGCGGATGACGGAATCGGAGAGGAGCCCGATTGGGGAATAATGGTGGCGGAGATTGAGAGGATATCAAAACGCCCATGGAAGGTGACTGTAGCACCGGGGGTGGTGGAGGGCTGCCGGAGGGTAACGTTGGCTACGGTTCCGGAACCATTTAGAACGCAAAGGCCAATATTGCGGCGGCGAGAGAAGCGAGCAATAGCTTCGACGACATCGACGCCACCGGGGACCTCAAGAACGTAGGGGCTCATGGCGGGCTCGGTATCACGAGTAATGATAACAGGTGGTTTGGGCTTGTTCTTGGAACCGGGAGGTCTGCCTCTGGGTCTCCTCACGACTTCAATGGTAGCGCCGTCGCCGTCGCCAGATTTAGGTTTGGTGGGGGTAGGAATAGTGGCACCGGCGGCGACGGCGGTGGCACCGCCGCTGCTGCGGCTGTCGTCTTCCTCGGAGGTCTGGCATTCTCGGCCGATTTGGAAGTGATGTTGATGGTGAGGCGGCGGCTGCTGCTGGTGCTGCTGTTGGTGGTGGTGGTGAGGATGGAGAGGGTGTTGGAAATTGTGGGGTTGGTGATGAAGCTTGGCGAACATGTTATTGCTTTCATTCTTGTTGCCTTCTACATATTCACCTTTCATCCTTCTCTCCTTCTATCCCTATGATTGGGAATCTTTATATGTATATGTTTGCAATAAAATAAACACCAAATTCAAAGAAAGGTGATAGATAGATAGATCGATAGAGAGAGAGAGAGAGAGAGAGAGAGAGAGAGAGAGCAGAGATGCAGCAGTAGGAGAGGGTCGGATTTGTTTATCAGTTTTATGAATAAGAAGAGAGTGGGGAGGGGGGGGAGGGAGGTGGGGAGATGGGTGAGCTTGGAAACTAAGTAAAGAGGAAGGCGCCGTTGGTTGGAGGCAGAGTAGGCTCCACACATCGCCCAATGCCTTTTGGTTAGCTCAACCTTTCACCGCCTCAATCTTTTCTTCATGTTTGAAAGAGGGGGAGAGAGAGAGAAAGAGAAATAGAGAGAGAGAGAGAGAGAATTAATAGAGAGTGAATGAGTCCCTATCCGACTGGAGGGATTGATAATGACTTGCTTGATGTTCTCTTGGGCTTCGTGGGGATGGCTTATGCATTTCATCTTCTCTCTATACTACTACTGTTTCCCTAGTTGGTCTTTTAGCCTCTTCTGTCTTTTAATAAATTCAAAAACCAACCGCTCACTTCCTTTGACGAGAAGATTTCTTTTATTTTCATTTTCATGTGCCAATTTTGGAGTTTCTGCTTCAAACTTCTTCATCCGACCCCCTCATCCCAAGTCTTCACCAATTCATCTGCTGACAGATAAATATGGATGATGATCTGAGATCATCTGAAGACAAGATATATGCTGCTATCTATCATATCTATTCGAATTTTATCTATCATCCTATCTATCACATACTTTGCTAGATCATCATGTGCTTATTCCCACTTGACTCCCTATCACTTTCTTCTTCTTTTCTGTGGGAGGCAAGTGAGAGTAAAAGTAAGATATGGCTGCAACATCTTATTTTGTATCGATAAACATTCCTTGTTTCGTTCTCTCGTTCCAATGACTTCACTGACGATTTTATATTTGATTTGTGGAAACGAATCTTCAATTCTTACACACCCCACCCCCACACCTCACATTACCTTTGACATTTCAGAAAGACATCAAATGAATTCAAACTTTCAAAAAAACCCTAATAAAGAAATGATACCCCAACCCAAACCCCAACGCCATCCCATTCATTCACATGACTAAAGAGTAGAAGACAACAACCAAATGGGACTGATGTGCTTGGTATATGATACATTCATTCATTTTTATCTCTTTCTATAAATACATATAAATACAGGAGACTGGGGGTGGATTCATGGACAATGGATTGCCAAACCAGTTGAAACAGACTCATCACAAGAATAATGTAGTCGGTCCCCAGCTGTGTTATATATATATATATATATCCAAACAAGACAAAATATTACTATCTTTCTTAACATACATACATATATATATATATATATATATATATATATATATATATATATATATATACTATACACACCCACAGGCCTAGGGCATGGTTGGGCACATTGTAAATTATCACCAATTTGTTTTATTTGAAGAAAGTAAACTATATAATATATAACTTATTTTCAGATTTTATGAACTCAGTACATGGCAATCATTTGATTCACCTTCTTAAGAATATATCATCTTATCTCCCATTCTAACATACTGATTTGGGAATGTCTCATTATAATAAAGCTCCAAAACATTATAAAAATCATATGTTTTTGTGTAAGGCAGTAAAGGTGGATGCCAAAAGTTACCCTAGGTAGTAGGTTCCATTCCAACAAGGGCTTTTCCACACTGTTAAAATTTATAATAGGGAGGAATCGGTAGCCTACCCACCACCTAGAGGGAGTGGCTTTACTCCTTTCTCTCTCTCTCTCTCACTAGAAAAGCAAAGCAAAAGTAAAGCAACATGGGGGCTCAGGCTCAGGCTCAGCCCCTTTGATTCGTTGGAGTTAAAGGGTTGGAATTGGAAAGCCCTTTGAGTTTGGGATTTCGATATCAAACTAACTTTGCTTCTTTTGTTTCCGGAAGTAGAAATATGATCCTTTTTATGCAACTCCTCAGTCCTCCCCCATCCATCCCTGATTTTGAAATTGTGTGTACTCTTAATACTTGTCATCTGTTGTGGCAGTGGTCTAATTTTACAAAGGGTGACCCTTTGATTTTGATCAATTATTAGTCTTTTTTTTTTCTTCTTTTTGAATTATCGATCTACCAAAATAGATGTAGGGTTAAAGCAAGAATCATATTCAGTGAGAACAAACACATATGCTAAACATTTGTTTTAGAAAGCAAAAAGATGCAAGATTAAATCAAACTACAATGCAAAACAGTAAATCTTCCTTATGGCAGGGATGGGATGGGATAGGACAAAACTTGGCTTATTCGTCGGTATTGAAAAGACAACCAGGAGGGTCATGGTGGCATCTCCATGGTAAGAGATGCGAATTGGATTTGGGATGGTCTAGAGCTAAGAGCTTGAAAATGGAGACACTATGGGAACACTGAACAGTAGAAGGAATATCTTTCATGAGGTTTTTGTGTAGGGGGAGAAGAGAATGTGTGGAAGACAAAGGTAATTGTAGAGAACAATTTGGGAAATTGGTGAGATCAACTTTTGTCTGATAACCGTGGGTGTTCGAATCAGTTTACAAGCATTTTAGCTAATTTTATAAGATCCTAAAGTTGATAATAAAGTAAATCCTCAAATGAACCATAATGATTATTAAGGAACAAATCAAAAATTGTTCCAAATTAACTGCACCTCGCTTAAGGAACTTGGTGAGATCATAAGATGTGGTTGGGGCGTGTTCATGGGAATAAGTCAGTGGTTAGTTCAACTTCCCATCAAATCTCATACAAAAGAAGAAAAACAAACAACACAAATGGAAAGAGGCAGCATAAGATAAGAGATGGATTATGTTTTAGGTTTGTATTTGACAAGGTGGCAATGAGCAGAAAGTAGGTAGGTAAACTAAATCACTCGAAATCACAAAGAAAACAGTATTGCGATAATAATAATGATAATAAGGCAGAAAACAATAAAATCTCCTGCTTACTACTAATCAAGAAATGGACTGAAGATCAATCACCATAATATATATATTCTATTCATGGAATGCTATCAAAGGTATCCACACTCATCTAGGTTTGACAATCTCCTAGGTTGAGTGTCTTAGAAATAATATTTGTCGGTAAAACAAATTTTACAAATCATTACTTTGTAAAAGATGCACACTTTTGTTGACTAATGACACCAAAAAATTGACAGGGAAAATTAAAAAATGCCCCACCTTTCCAATTTACCCGTCTCCATCTTCTCTTCTTTTCCTTAATTATTCGTATCATATATATAGTTTGTTGGTAGAACGTGGCATATGAAAGAACTTTTTCTTTTCTTTCTTGGGCTTGCTCGCTAATTGCATTTGAAAATAGCATTAAATAATTATATGATTATTTATCTATCAAATAACTTAAAGAACATTTTAAGAAATATTCATATTCTTATGTTTTTAGTGGGGTAAAAAGTGAAGAATAATTTTTTTTTTTAAATATTTTTTATTTAGAAGAATTGAGAATTTTTATTTGAAAATATTTTTCATACAGATAATTATGCTTTTACTCGAATTGAGTTAGTTTGAATTGTAGAAAAAAAGTCAAGAAGCTTTGGTTTAGCAAGATTGATAGCTCCTTGAATTTCCCAAATGACTGCTCATCAAGTTTATCTTTCCATTTATAGATCCTGAAGTGATTATCTCGAATCTCCTTTTGTTTTTGGGTTGGGTAAAACAACAGTTATTAATTGATATGGTAAACCTCGCCCATCATTTGCAAATTGCATAAAAGCATTAAAAAAAAAGGCGATGAGCTGATATTTGCTATCAGCATGACTTCAACATGAACTCGAGAATGAATTTTCGAAATAAATAGTAATCATAAATAATTAATAGCCATGCGAGTGTACAAGTAACTAAAAAAAAAAAACCAACAACCCATCCCAAATCAAACACAAGCCAACAGAAAACTATAAATGAATACAGACTCCAAACAACTTATCAGCACCACCAATACATAGTATATATGATGATAAGAACCAGGGGTGAAACCCTGGTTCTTAAGAATTTCTTCACGGATCAATATCTACTCCAAAGGAAAGCTAATCGAGAGGTGTGAATGTGTGATGATGACATGAAAGTCAACAGCAGAAGCTCAAGGGGTAGTGGTTGAGTGGGGTGGGGAGAGGGAAGGGAAAGGAATGTCCTTGAGAAGGGTTGGGAATGTGGGCAGTGTGAGCTTAGGCAGGGGAGGCAATTCTGGGAGTTTTGGGGTCTCAAGCTTTGGCAATGGTGGCAGTTCAGGCTTCTCCAAAGCTGGAACTTGTGGAAAAGTTGGTAATTCAGGCTTGGGCAAAGTTGGTAATTTGGGCTCTGGAATTGTAGGGATATGAGGTAGAGGTGGAAGCTCAACTTTGGGAAGAGTTGGGAGTTCTGGCTTAGGAAGCTCAGGAACTTTAGGCAGTGTGGGTTCCTCCAAAAGGTGGCGAGATGCAACAACTTCTTTTCCACTCATTAGGGAGAGAGTGATAACCAGTAGAGGCAACAGAATGGATGATGGTCCATGGAGATGAGCCATTTCTGAATTGCTACAAGATGGTGAGCTTTAAACTGAAAGTAGAAGTTTGTTCTGTGAATGGTTTGCATGCAAGAGTTGGCTTTTGGGGTTTTATAAAGAAGGGACGATACTTACTTGACGCAAACTTAAGCTGGGTCGTTGGGAAGGGTTGTGTGTTGTTAGCTCAACTTCTCTCATCCATCACTTCCTAATAATCAATAAGATTTCGGTCTTCAGATTCGCCATATTTAGCTGGGATCTTGATCAAAGTAGATAGAAGTTTAGCTGCCTGGAGTTATCCTCATAAATATCCCACCCATATATAATTTTCTTTTTGGTTGGATTGTCAATTCAGCACGCTAAAACCCTCCCATTGTGGGCTTATTGATTCAAAAAAATTGTAAGAGGGAGTGGTTTAGTTAGTTCATTCAACAAAGACTTGTCAGGTGAACAACCCGTATAGGAGTCAAACCAAATTTCTCTGAGTGTACAATTTTCATTGGTCTCATCTATGAGTAACACAATCTTTGCAACAAAATATCATCATATGAAGAAATTAAGAAAAAAGAAACAAGGGCGGATAGAAGAAAACTTTACTGCATCACAAACCGGCAAATATCTTTGAAGTTACTTGAGTAGTATGTGTATGTATATATATATATGTCAGGAATCACCCAACCCCAAGAAGGAGTTCCATAGAAAAATGTTGTGGAAATGTAAAAGAAAAAGGGATTGGATAAAGTAGTGGAATTGTAGAAGGTGGGTGTTGCTGAGGTATTTTGATTTAGCACAAATTAGTTTATTTAAAAAAACAAGCATTGACCTGAGAGTGGCGGGAGCGACAAGAGAAAGCAAGTAGCAGCATTATCACCATCTAGAAATACACAGAATTCAAAAGCTGGAAGAGCAAGGGCATGTTCAAAAAGTGCATTAAAAAGTGTAGTTCTGTACAGCAAGTCAAATGACATGTTACTTGAAGAAAGGAGGATCATCATTCGATCATCACTAAAAAACAAAAGGCCAAAAGGAATTTACAAATATTTAACCAAAGCTTTATGTAGATCGATATGATGCTTCAGAAACAGAAATACCATATTGAATGAGGGGGTGGGGGATTAACCAGTGAGATAAACACTGGTTAACCGGCGAAAGTGGTAATGCAATCAAAAACCTTGTTGATTCTTCTTGTAAAGGCTCCCAAGGCAAAGATGTAGATATTCAGGAGATTGGAGGAAGAAAGGGCGTAAGGAAACTGTGGGGCTTGCCTTTTCCTTCCTACTCGTGTGTATCTGCACTTACAATCTCAGACAACCATGACCATCACCATGGCGGTGCAGATGCTGTCGCCTCTCTGCCACACACTACTTCTTCCTTTACTTTCATTACTTTCATACAATCGACAAGCCCGACTGAGTCTCCAGGCCTACCACTGAATATTAGGATCTGAAAACTAGAGGCTATATTCTTGGGAAACCCAATTTCAATTTATTTGAAATATTAGAAAAAAAAAAACCTAAAACCGAGATCCCTTATTTAAAAAAGTGATAAAGATGGAAAAATATTTAATTAATGGTCAATAAATCTTAGGTTCGACTCACCATAATTACTATCATATGTGTCAGATATACCTTATCTTTATTCGACCTGTTATCAAATATTTTATCATATTAATCAAATATTTTTGAATTTATGAGACGTGCACTTGCTTTTAGGTTATTTGGTCTTCATATTTATTAAAAATAAATTATTTTGAATCTAACTCCTTACAACTTATCACTACTTTTTAGAATCTTAAGTCATATTTTTCTCATTTTGGCCTCCTTCTTATTGATTGTAATAACCTTGCTTTGGGTTTTAATTTATGCAAGTTTTCGTTTGAACATCGATCAACGAATCATGTTGCTCATAGCCTAATATGTGTAGCTGGTTCTATGGCTAGTCTTAGCCATTGGGTGAGTACTCAATCAATACTCACTTATGTTTTGGCTTTTGATAAATGATAAGAAAGTTTATGATCTTTTCAAAAAAAAAAAAAGTTTATTATAAATTTTTTTACTTAACAAAAAGAAATTAAAATATTTGACATTTTTTTAATAAAATGAATAATATATTAATTTTTAATTTTTTAAAAAAAAATAAAGCATCATAAAAACAAAACAAAAACAATCAAATATTTAATTTTTAAGTTCAATTGAAGTTAAGTGGTAAATAAAAAAAACACCATCCTAGTGTTTTTTTATGAGGTGTGGCCGCATGGCTGAACTTGGGGTGGACTTCCGCCGATGTAGCATGAGGCCATATAACACTCAGTTAGGTTTGGTGGAGTAATATTTGATTAAAAAAAAAAAGGTTTGGTGGAGTAATTTTTTTTTCACATCTATTCACTATCAATACATTATATAGTAATATGTTAATTTTAAAAATTTGTCATCACAAGAACTCGAACTCTAAACCTTTTCCCTCCCGATGTCTAGCATACGCTTTAAGTCATTTGAATTAGGTCTTATTAACATTTGGTGGAGTAATATTGTAATTGAGGAATTACGTCAATTCATTTCATAAAAGTAGAAGTTGAAAGTATAGCTTGTGGAATGATGTAAGAAGGTAGAAACTGGGTAACAAGCCTATTTTGTTGAGAAAAGGTTAACTCAGTGACTCTCGTATCCATAATATAAGACTGATACATATTATGAATTATGAAAATATAATTAAGCCTGCCTTTTGGCTGAAATACATTCATGAAAATTATGCAATTAACCTTAGGCTTTTAAAATATATATATATATTTTTATGCTAATGGGCATGGTAAACCATGAATCATTTGAAAAGAAAATGCAACGGGTTCATGATTGCAGGTGCATGGTTCTAAATAGGCCTTAAAGAATAGATTATGATGGCAAGCATCACAAGTCATTCTTCCTTCACTTCTTCTTATGATGATTGTTATAATATTTTTGCATAAGATAGTAATCAGGGCTGCATCATCATTTAATGGCGTTCATGCCTCCCTATCATGGCATTGGCAACATTTGAGTGATGGGATTGCAAACAAACACACTATGGAATGTTGCAAACCTCTCCATTAACTTAATTTTGATCAGGATATCATTGATTATGCTTTCAGTTCCACATCGAAAGGTATTTGCAACAGAAACAGGAACCATAAATAATTAAATAACCATTAAAGAAGTATACAAGTAACCTCAAAGACCAAACACAATCACAAATCAATAAATGCCAACAGAAAACTATAAAGGAATACAGACACCACACAACTATCAGCACCAATACATAGTATTATATATGAAGCAGGGTGCAACCCTGGTTCTTAAGAGTTTCTTCATGTATCAATAATCTCTACTCCATACGAAAGCTAACAAGAGGAATGATGATGATATGAAAGTAAACGGCTGAAGCTCAAGGGGTAGTGGTTGAGTGGGGTGGGGAGAGGGAAGGGAAGGGAATGTCCTTTTGAAGGGTTGGGAATGTGGGCAGTGTGGGCTTAGGCAGGGGAGGCAATTCTGGGAGTTTTGGGGTCTCAAGCTTTGGCAATGGTGGCAGTTCAGGCTTCTCCAAAGCTGGAAAATGTGGAACGGTTGGCTTTTCAGGCTTGGTCGGCAATTCAGGCTTGGGCAAGGTTGGCAATGTGGGTTCTGGAAGAGTAGGGATGTGAGATAGAGGTGGAAGCTCAACCTTGGGAAGAGTTGGCAATTCTGGCTTAGGAAGCTCAGGAACTTTAGGCAGTGTGGGTTCCTCCAGAAGATGACGAGATGCAACAACTTCTTTCCCACTCATTAGGGAGATAGTGATGACCAGCAGAAGCAACATAATGGATGGTTCATGGTGATGAGCCATTTCTGAATTGCTGAAAGACTGAGAGTTTTGAATTGAGGTTAGAAGTTTCCTATGAGAGTTGTTTGCATACTGGGGTTGTCTTTGGGGTTTTATAGATGAGGGATGATGTTTATGAGATAGGGAAATTAAGCTGAGAGTTGTTGGGATTGGGAAGAGCTTTGTGTTGTTAGTTGAACTTCTCATCCATCCCTTCCTAATAATCAAATAGATTTGGTGGATGGTTTTGCTATGTAACAGGGATCTTGAATAAAGTCAATAGAAGTTCATCTGCCTACTGGTGTTATCTTCATTCATACACTAATAGTACCAAGTGAATGAAGAACGTCCTTTTAATTGGATTATTGATTACCATCACTAGTTTCACTGGTGTACGATATAGGATTTATACTAATAGATCAGCAGACTAAAACCTTCCCAAATGAGCATATATGGATTGCAAACCATTCTTTTATTAGGGCTTCTAAATAATTAATATTTACCAATGTCTTAAGATCAGGTTAAGACTGATTCAATAAAGAATATCACAAATATAACAGTATTGATTTGAATACACAGTACAAACAAACAATGCAGTAACAAAATGGCATCATAAGGAAAGAAAAAAGGAACAAGAAAAAGGAGCAAATAAAATAAAACTTTACTGTAGGATATGCGACCAACATAACGATTTGGCTGAGTGGCATCCCGAGGCCCAAGCATTAATATCAATGGTTCCATGTTGGGCTTTGGACTTCTTTGTCATCAGCAAGTATTTCACTTCCCAGTTGCAACAGAGAAAAACACTGCTCCTTACGAAAACATGATCAATAAATAAATAAGTAAATAATAATATATAAAACAGAGCAGCAGCAATGGCCATGGCTGTTGTTGAGAATAGAATGGAAGAGTAGGCAGATATGGAGGTGATGGAAATGAGGGGAAACAGATGAGGATTTTGGTTAGGGTTTTGCTTTGTTCAGGTTGTGGTAGAAGATGATGATATTAAGCAATTTCATATGTCCTATATTTAAAAAAGAAACATAAGGATTGCAAATGGATAGATAGGATATGCGGTTACAGCGATGTCCTTCTTCCTAGCCAAAAACAAAGAGGCAGGGGGTAAGGGGGGAGAACAGAAAATAAGACAAAACGTATGTCATTTGCAATTCCAAAAGGATTTTCTGTACTTAAAGGCAAAGAGATGTTAATTACATTCTCATGCAATGGTGAAAATTCAGCTTGTCGACCAAAATGCTGGGTTTTTTGCCAAGTATCTGGGGCCTGGGCCCTTCTTTTTCATTGCAGCTTCTCATGAAATCAATTGTCCAATTCTCAAACATACAGTTCAGAAAATCGAAGTAACTTCCAGGGATAGATAGTACTGTTGGAAGAATGGCTGCTGGTTTATAGTACCCTTTATGCTTATTTTAAAACTTTTTTTAAATAAAATTTCCTCTTTGCACTTCGTCATTTCCTTTGATCCTTCGTCCTTTCCTTGATTTTATGTTATGATTTAGATTCCAAAAATCAAATTTTTAGGGCTTTATTTTAAGGGGAGGGTTCAAGGGAAAACAGGGGATGAAGAAGAAAAAGGGAAAATAGGCGATTAAGAAGAAAACAAGAAAACCAGGGGATCATCTCTTCTCTTTCGTTTTCTTTTCTGTGATTTCATTCTGGGTAATTGAGTTTGCAATTCCCAGCTTCCGCCACAAGTGCACGTGCCGGAGGCTAGCCATGTTAACCTTGGGGAGCGTATGGCATTGTCGATTGCACCTCTGTCGTGCCAAAATTCCCTTTCAAGGCAGTGGCTCAACCACGACATAGCTTTTGCAAATAAGATCTTGTTCTTTATCTTTGATTTCTAACAATTTGAAAGCGAAATTTTTTTTTTATGGCTGACGGCGTTTAATAACTCAAGTAGTGGCAACATTATTTACGGAATGAATGAGTACAGTGAACTACCAGCATCAATGAATGCTAGCTCCTTATCCTTCTCCATCTCCTTCTAGCCCGCTCAAATTATAGAATTTACAATCCACCAGCTTAAACAACTTCAATCTACCTCGTTCCTTTGATTTTGGGCATTTCACTTGAAAAAGAATATGCATTCTTCTATATTTTATAATGCCAAGATTCATAACTTATTATCCGGCATACGACGTAGTGGACACTCTTCTTTACCTGGATCTATATAATAGAATCCACCCTCTCTCAAACGTTTAAGAGTTATCCTATAATATATAGTACACTCATTCTCTGAGATGAACAAAAACAGGCATAGGAATAGAAAATGGGGACATGTACAGGAACAAGGACAAGAACATTTGGATTTCGAAGATAGGGTACGTTGTACCTAGGATCTATTTCCCTCTGGGATTAAGCTATTTTTTCCCTAAAGGTTCGGTAAAATTACCCCCTCCCTCCATTATTCGTCAGTATCGAAAGTTGAGAGCGTTCATGCTCATTCACCGGACTTAGACCATGTCTCCCGAACAATCTCAGTACATATGGCTAAGACGATTCCTTAAGACATTGAGGGCTTATTGGACTTGGCAGCCAAGTCTCATTGTAGTGCTCGGTTTGTCTTGATTTCCGATTGATGAACAAGAAGATATTTATTTGCTTACTTGTTAGAGTAAGGAGAATGGAACTAATGGATTTTTTACTCACCCCTGGCTACATGTCCTTCGCCTCCCGTAATCCAGGAAGCAGCAAGCTAGCCCCTATGTTTGTCGGGTCAGTGTGGTGACCCAACCCCACCCCGACCCGACCCGGCCACGGTCCGAATCGAAACCCCTGAACGCCCTACCAAGCCATTAACCAAACTGCTTATCAAATATACTTCATTCCTCAAATCTGCGAAAGTCGATTTCACTTAGCAGAAGCTCCATAAACATTTACATTTAACAAAATGTATTTACAATGAAGGCATTTTATGTCTTTCAAAATGATTTACAAAATAGATATTTAGAGTTCAAATGTTTTTGCAAACACTGTTCAAAAAAGAAACATGACACGATCGCACAAGCTCCGGAAAGATACCCGCAATTCCTTCTTACGACTGACGTCCTCGATTTCGATCCACTTCTCACCATTATATATCACTCTGCACTCCGTATTGGTAAAACAATACGCCAAGATTTTCATATACTCAAGTATTTCATATTTTCTCTTCCATTTTAGTTTAAGTCAAATCATGCAAATTTTTTCTAAACAACGTTTGAATCTTTTAATTTATCCATGCAAATACAATACATATATTTATTTCATATACATCCATTTACTTGCTCATTGATCATTCCAAATATGCACTTTTCTATGCAATAAATCATTCAAATCACAAATCATGCATTTCATAACTTTCTTATCATTTCACTAAGAATCATGCATTTCAATTCCAATATGTCAAAAATCTCAAAGTCATTTCAGCCAATTTTAACGAATTTAACCTATGTTTTCTGTGATGGGATATCTGGAATTCACGGCACGGCCCCGTCGGGTCAGCAGCCGCATAAAAACATTTGTTTTATAACACAAAGCATCTATTCCGCCGGGCTACCGACCGGTTATTAAAATCAATTCGCGAACACTACCGATTCTCCCGCTTTGTACTACGATCGTAAAGTGACACATCAATGGTTATCTGCTTGCAAAATATTAATTGACCCTATCGTATACCAATCTATCCTTTGCGCGCACTAACTAATCATTCCTATTAAGATTTTCAAATCACTCATAGAAAAATACGGTATAGTATGTATATTTGTACAAACCATTCATTTTCAATAATCATGAATAATAATAATAATAATAATAATAATAATAATAATATAATAATAATAATAATAATAATAATAATAATATTATTATTATAATAACAATAAAAGGAAAAAATGAATCAAAAGGCGCAGAGAGAGGGCTTCGAGGGAGGAGAGAATATGATTTTTATTTTTTCTCCCTTTTGCTTTTCGATCTACGAAAAATCTAATCGTAAGTTTTTATCTGGGTCATATTAAATTGATCTACGACGAGAGCTACGCATGACACCAAAGTTGAAGTTTAGATTAAACTCCGCGATAAGAGGTTTTATCCTACTTGTTTTAACCCCCTCGCTGCAAGGTTTTGCAAATGCTGCGCGGTTTCGAGGTCAAACAGGGTCGTTGACTTTATCCCTTCAAATTCGGCAACCGAAGTGTGAAAAATTTTTCGAGGAATTTTTTTAGCCCATTCGGGACAGTCCGTGACTGTGTAGGGGCTGCTTGAGTGCTTGTATCATAATTTATATAATAAATTGTGTTGGGTGTATAGACCATTGGAGATAAAATATGATTTGCTCAATATATGAATATAATTGTGTATAGGCCATTAAGATAAATTAGGATTTACCCAATTATAAGTGGAAATATAATTGTGAGTATAGGTTATTGGAGATGAAATTGAATTGCTCAAGTGAGCTAATTTGGGTGTTGTTTGATCCATATTATTGAATTACATGTGGTGTAAATTTCAAATTTGAGAATGTTGCATAATTAGCATATTGATATATTTGATATATTGTATAAATGGTTTTGGAAATGGCATACGTATTCATATGCACCGGTAACCTAGAGATTAAAGCAAGCAACAGACACATGAATTTTCTCAAAACGAACATGGTTGCGGTAAAGAATTCACTGTGATGTGATTTTCCCTAGAATTGGGGTCAGAGATGGGCCAACATGGGTTTCTATGAGGACCAAGGATCAAGCTTTAAAGTCTAACAACTACCTCCTGGAGCAGAAATTCCATATTTTTACCGACACTTTAGCTTATTTTCAAGAATAACAGTTTTTATTTTGAAATGATATTTTTCTCATACATAAATTTTAAAAAGGTGGAGGGAGTCGGGGACCTCGAGACATGGGAATGGGCATGTAAACATTCAAGCAGATCACGCATTTACTGAGTGTGTGTTTAAATCGGAGCATCAGACATGCACTTAGTGGAGAGTAACCCATTGCACATTCCACCACGGCATAAATCTCATCCCGTTTGCGAACATTTTTTTTCAGCAGATAGTAGTGTTCGAGAAGACGACTCTTCTTAGAGAGCCGATTTGAAGAAAGCCTGTCAGAATTACTTGGTTTTGATAATATGCATTAGAATTGTAAATTTTAATATGTAATTTATTAAGAGAAATGTATAACTCTTTAATTATTGGAATATAGTTGGGATATTTATTTCAGTATCGGCGACACCCAAGAGGCCTTACTGTGCATGCGCCTCAAAGATACGAGGATGTATAACTTTCCACAGTCGACTGCAGTCAACTGACCCCTGGGTTTCGGGGCCACAAACACTGCACGAGCTAAGGCATACGACACACTGTGAGCGTGTCATATGGACCTAGGATATGCTTGTAGTGTAGTGCCCGGTTAGGGATTACCTGTATTAGGTGCCCCATACCAAATACACGCCTTGGTATCGAGCTAAGGTAAACTGTGACATCTTAGAGCTCGTGGGTGTGAAGAGTAGTGTAGTCCCGATACCTGCCTTTCCACAGTTAGTGTATCGAGCCAGTTTATAAATACCTGTAGCTTAGTGTCAAGGTTAGGTATACGATTACCAGTGGCTCGAGGGATTTTGGGTCAAGGCCGTAGTTATTAAGGTGTAAGAACATCACCACTGTGTGGCCTCGATGTTGTGGTTAGGTATACATTACGGACAATCACGGACAGATTAGAAATCACTACATGCACTCGTGTTTATGTGATCAGGTGATCAGCTGTGAATTGTGGGTGGAATATTTGATGAATAGTATGTATACCATGTTATGAGTTGTGAAATGTTTGTGTGCTTAGTGATTAGCACATAAGAAAACAAATGAAGTGTTGGAGAATTTTTGGAAAAAAAAAAAAAAATCAAATCAAATCAAATCAAATAAAATGAGACAAAATTTTGGAAAATAAAATTTTCGAAAATAAAATTTTATGGCTATATGCATGGTACAAGGTATGGGAAAAGGTGCCTTTACTCTTGCAATTATTGACTAGAGTAGTTGCTTTCTTTTGAATTGGATGCATCATGTTCATTCATTAATGCATCTTGTGTATAAGTTTTAAGTATAGGGAGGAGGCTTTTAGAAAAGTTTAATACGGATTTAAATTCTTCCGTGATGTATGAGATATTTGATTTTTCTAGATCGAGTCACAAGAATGGCTGCAGGGACCTGGTATAGATTATTGGTTGTTAATGTCATTTTGACATGTAAGGAGTTGGACAACCACCTGGTTATCGCACGTGACCTTAATCTGCTGTCATACCCGACATGGTCTTCGAGTTGCGAAGCAGCATATGCATGTGGTTGATGTTGAGGTGCGTGGAATTTCGAGACGAATTCTTTGGCCGGCGGCATTATAAAAACCCTTAAAATCCCACTTTTCGAAAAAGCAGAAACTGTACTCGGGCTGAAAACCGAAAAATTTATAGATCTCTGATGATCAACTGACATGCCACAATTCGTCTCACGAAATCTAGTGACGGTAAAAGTTTAAATTAATTTCGAGACAAATGTAATATTTTACTTAATTTCTCATGATAAATCGCCAAAATGATTTTGCGACGAGATTTTTACGAAAATCTCAAGCTCAAAATTGCTGAAAGCAAAGCTTCATTTAAAAGAATTGAACTAAAAAGAAATAAAATTTTTCGGGACAAAAATGGACCCAAATGATACAATATAAACTATGTATTCAAATAATAATAATAATAATAATAATAATATAATAATAATATAATAATAATAATAATAATAATAATAATAATAATATTATTATAATAACAATAAAAGGAAAAAATGAATCAAAAGGCGCAGAGAGAGGGCTTCGGGGGAGGAGAGAATATGATTTTTATTTTTTTTCTCTTTGTTTTTCTCGCATCTGGTAACCTGACCGTAGGTTTTTATCTGGGTCAAGGCTTAAATTGATCTACGCACGAGAGCTACGCGTGAACACGCCAAAAAGTTGGAGTTTAGACAAACCGGAGTAGTTTTACATCTTACTTGAGCCACTTTGTTTAAGTGTTTTGCAAATGTTTATGGTTCGAGGGCCAAATATGCCGTTTGATCACCCAAATTAATCAAGCTACAAATTTTGAGAATTTTGAGCTCATTTGGACAAATCTCGTGACTGTAGGGTCAAGCTTGGGGTGTTTCATCATAATTTATATAATAAATTGTATTTCGTGTATAGGCCACTGGAGATAAAATTATGATTTCCGCTTCAACATAAAGCTCTGTATTATAATTGCTAGCTACTGGAGATAAAATTATGATTTACTCAATTATAATAATATAATCGTGGAGTATAAAGCATCGAGATGAAATTGAATTGCTCGCTATTAACGTTGTTTGATCCATATCATTAATTACATGTATGGTAAATTTCAAATTTGAGAACGCTGCATAATTAGCATATTGATATATTTGATATCAGGAGCAAACGGTTTTTAAATGGTATAATGCATTTTCTTATATGCATCAGAACTTAGAGATTAGGTGTTAGCATGACACGAATTTTTTTGAAACTAACATATTATAAAGGAATTTCACAATAGTAGATGATTTCCAGAGAATTTGGCCGAGATGGGCCAATGTGATCATTTCAGGAGTGAGGACCATGATTGTTTCGAAAAGTCTCACCAACCACCTCGCCTCGAGGGTGGGCCTCCCATATTTTTACCGACACTTTGTGAGTTTATTTTCAACAAGTTTGTCTTTCTAACCATATTTTTCCAAGACAATGAGGTTATGGAGTCACAGACTGAGACATGGAATGAGCACAAACATTCAAGAGATCACGTATTTACTTGAGTGTGTGTTTAAATCGGAGCATCAGATATGCACTCAAAGGAGAGTAACCCATTTTAAAGTATTCCACTATCGCGATACCACCGTCGCGGAACATTTTTCTGTGCATTGTGGTAAAAAAACAGAAGACTCGCTTCTTAGAGAGCCGATTTTGAAGAAAGCTGGGTTGTAGCTTTGATGGTTTTTTGGATAATATGTATTAGAATTGTAAATTTTAATATGTAATTGTATTAAGAGAAATGTATAACTCTTGGACTATTGGAATATAGTTGGGATATTTATTTTGAGTATTGGTTTATGGGCCCAAGAGGCCATTTTTACTCAGGTATGCGTCTCATGATACGAGATGTATAGATTTTCCACATGTTGACGGGTAGTCAACGGACCCCCGGGTTTTGGGGCATCACATCAACTGTCTCAAATCAATAAAACATGAAACTATATATTTTTTTACATTTAGAATAAATACTTCAAATTAAACAAGAATAGGAGTAGATAGAACAAACATATTGTTTTCATTTAGTTCAAATATTAATGTGGCATATATAAATATTGATAAACTTTCACAAACCAACTGGCTCAAATCAATATGTAGTTTCATAAATAAAGACAAACAATGCTCTTCAAACGAGGTTGGTGGGAGAACAAACCAATACTTGAAATAGGAAAAAGAGACTTAGAACAAATAAAAAAAGATTGTCGCCCTTCAATTCCCTCGTCCCTAATTCGACCTCAACCCTGCCTTCTTCTCGTTAACCCCTTAATCCATCACACATATTTCACAATCAAAGAATAACCAAAGAAAATCATTTGCGGTATCTCCTAGGATTTTCAAGTCAGGTTGATGTCTACCCAGTACACCTTCACTTGCCAAATTTTTTAGGGACAATTGAGCCATATTTTGCTCATACATCCTTTAAGAAAATTATAGCTCTATGAGTCTATTTTTATTAGGAATTTGAATTATCTTCTTTGGATCACCCAAACACAAGTTATGACATCTTTATGCCAAACTGGTCGGTATGCCTAGCTCACTTGATTACCTACTGTTTTTCTCAATTTCAGGGTTCTTAACTCCATAAATTGGTAATGGTCCCTTCTACTCATTTGAAGCTATGGTTCTAAGGTTTCTTCTCCAATTAGAATCATCCAATTTGGATCAATAGAACTCAAGTTATTGCATTTTACATCCATACTACTCCAATTTCCGTGCTGAGATCATTATTCTACACACAATTTTTCATAAATTTGACAAATTTATGGGCACTTTGGGGTTACAATTTGCATACACTTCCTCTAAGTAAATTATTTTCCTAGAAGTCTAGTTTACCCATAATTTTGAATTACTCAATTTGGATGAGTAAAACTCAACTTATGGCCTAGATACTCAAAAAACCCCAAACACATAACTGCTTTCGTAACTGTAATTTGTGAAATTTTATCCGAAATGTAGCATCACTTCAATGAATTTCGCCCACCTGGTCCAAATCAGGGTATACCTATTTCACGGAGAGATTTGTTCTCCTAGACGCCTGAAATACACCTTAAATTTGAATCACCCACCTGGGATGAGAAATGACCAAGTTAAGGTCAAAACAAAAACATGGGTTTGGAAATTTTTTGACAAAGATTCCTTTAAAACTGTAATGTTTCTCTATACAAAACTCCTCCATTTGAGGACCACAAACAAAATCAACCTCACAAACTGAACTCAAACCAACAAAAATCACATTTGTACAAACTAGGTTTCTTCCTGAACCCAAAAGATCAAAATCAAAAGAAAACTAGGCTTTGTGTTCTTAATTTTTCACTTGAAATCACTTTTTCTAGCTCTTCCATCTTCCTTCTGAAAATCTGAACGTAAAATGGAGATCACCCAAAAGTTGACTTTCCTACTTCTAGCTTTTCTCCCATTTCTCCACTCAAACCCTCTCAAAACGTTTTTGGCAATGGTTATCTTAGGACTATTTTTGGTCTTAAGCTTCAAAACTTTAAGGCTTCAGAAGAAGCCTTATGCCCAATAAATCCTATTTCGACTTAAGTTTTCTCAAATCTATTTAGCCCATTTATCATTTAATTCACTGCCTTTAAGCTCACACGACTTCTTAGTCCTTATTTTACTAATCCAATTTATGTTTTTTTTTTTCACTTTGGGTAAATTTCTGTTCAATCTTAAATCACTTATCAAATAACAATCAATATTCATTTAACAATTTTTATAAATACCTAAGTTTGGCTAATTTATACCCGAATATATAATAAAATTATTAAAAAAAATTTACGGTATTTTTAAAGCATGTGTGAAAATAGTATCAACGTGGAAGGGATTCATTCAATTTAGCCACAGGTTCCCCTACGGCTACCTTGTTACGACTTCACCTCAGTCGAAGACCCCATCGTGGTATGAACCAATAAGACCACCAAAAGCCTTTGTGGCACTATTGGTACACAAAAGTCATGGGTGATCATTAATCTTATGCTTCGGGCGAAACCAATTCCCAGGGTGTGATGGGTAGTGTGTATAGGGCCCAAGTACATATTCACTGCGACATGCTAATTTTCGATTACTAGCGATTCCAACTTTACGTTCTTGAGTTGTAGAGAACAATCCTAACTGAGGCAATCTTTCTGGATTCGCTCCTCCTTACAACCTTGCTTCCCACTTTAATTACCATTATAGCACGTGTGTGGCCTAGCCTATAAGGGCCATGCGAACTTGACGTTATCCCCACCTTCTTCTAGTATATCACTGACAGTCCCTCGTGAGTGCGGTAAGCAACTTTTTGTTTGTTTCGAAGCCGTTTTGGCGGGGCGTACTAAACCCACTACGTACCACACCACCGGGCGGCTCGCCTGAATGCCGAGTCTTCCTCCATCGCCAACTCGACGTCGTTGTCACCTGCAAGATAAGGCCAAAAAATTACTTCCTTCTTTTAGGAAAAGCCCTTTCTATGTTATTAGCAAAGGGTGCTAGCTGCAAGAAAAGGGTTGTGCTAACACGCTTTAGTTTAATTGCAGTTCGCGCAAGGCGCTCACTTTGGCTTGTCACGACATGTTGTTGATATTGATTGAGTTTTTTTTTAGGGACTTTCGCTGAATGAACCCATATTACGTTACTCATCGTCATTGGTACTTTGACTAGACTATAGGTACCATCAGTGGGGCTCTCTTACTACAAGTAACTTAGCTTAGTCCCTTTAGTTCAGGTCGTCATGCTGTTAGATGGAGCTTACTATTACTAGTCCTCCTACTTTTACTGGGTAAGATTTGGGGATGCGGCACACAAGAATCTTGCATGCAGGTACTAATAAATGAGTTTCCAAATATTTTGAAGGCACCCTAATTAAATTTAAGGAAAATGAATTTTAAAACACCAAAGCTAGGTCAATCCAACAAGAGAGAAAGCTTGTGAGAAAAGTAGTTCTAGAGAGCCAGTTCCAATAAAAGTAAGAGTGCCTCACACAGTATCCATCATTACTTATTTTGAAAGCGAAAGCTAGCAGCATCAATAACTCTTTCTTAGGAACTTCATAAGCCAATAGCAATTGGAGTAGCAGCAATTACAGTTGAAGTTCCTAGTCATGCATTCCTAAAAGCAAGTTCGTTTGAAAGAAGGAGTTTAAACTAGGCAAATAGAGCTCACAAACCTGATTTACTTTCTTTAGTGTATAAGATAAATAAACAATAAAGCCGCTCCCGTAAGGCATTTACATTTCTAAGGGTTATAGGGTTAAGTAAGGGTAAGATTCATGAGAGGGAAATAGATAAAAGAGAAAATATTTCTTGCCCTGATAGGAGTATTACGAAAAGAGTGTTCCTTAAGTATAAGAGCTTATAGCCATTGAGTTCCCTTGCATGTAGTTTCTAGTGCAGAAATCTTCCATATTTCCTCTTTTGCTAATAAGATATGGGAGTTGGATTCTTTCTTTGTTTAAGTTTAAGACAGGATATCCATAAGTTCCTGCAAGCTAAGCTGGGGATAGACAGAAAGCTAGTGTAACACCCGAAAAATACCCTAGCAGTTTTCGGACTTGTTTAGGGTACATTAAAAGTTAAATATGAATTTTCGAGAAATAAAACGAGAGACCCGGAATTAATAATAGAGCCAAGGGTAAAGTAGTCATTTACCACTTGAGGATATGAGAGGCATAAAACAATAAGTTTATATGCCATTATGGAATTAGAGAAAAGATGGAATAGAAATTAGAAAGAGTGGAAGGGCCTAATTGCAAAAATGAGAAAAATGTTTGAAAATGCAAAGGCCAAACATGGCCTTAACTTAAAAATGGGATTTAAGACCAAATTTTGTCTCATTTTAGGGAAGCAAAAACCATAGAAGAGAAGAGAAGGGGAGAAGAAGAAGAAGAGGAAGAGGAAGAGGAAGAGAAGAAGAAGACGAAGGAGTAAGCTCAAGAAGTGCCAAAAGGTATGGAACTATATGGAATTCTAAAGTTTTGAATGGTTTTCCATGCACTCGATATTATTATCTCTGGGCTCTAAATCCTGTGGTTTGTTAGGATTTCATCCTAAATCCAAAGATGTATTGAAATTAGGTTGGTAAAACTCTAAAATGACACAAGATGGTTATAAATCCTCCCTTTAGGTTGGATTCATGGTTTAATTGAGAGTAATTTAGTTAGGCTTAGAAACAAACCTCAATCTCTAATCATCATGTTCGCTCGAGGCTGGGTTACACCCATATTAAATGATTGGGGTATCAATATATGGAAAAATGGAAGAAAAATACACATTTGGGCATTTCTGAGACCCGTACTGTACACCTTTAGACCCGTACGCATTGCCTCCAACGAACCCGTACTCTGCACAGCATCAAAGTGTGACAGTAGTGTTTTGTTTTTCTCGTTTTGACCAAGAACAGATTTTAGCCATAACTGCTTCATTTCTTATCCGATTCGGAGGATTATGGATAATTTAATTGCACTTCCGCGAGGTAACCAAACTAAATAGGAATCGGCTGTTCGACTCTAAGTAGCCCTAAATTCACTCAAAGTGGGGCTATGTGCAAGCCACCCAGATCCGTTTGATCATAAGAAATCGAGCCATAGAACATAACTCGAGTTTCGGGGCTCTGATTTGGGTGATTCCAGTCGGAGAAGAACCCTTAGCACCTTAGCTTTAAAGGAGTATAAAGAAAAAGTGTCAAATATGGAGTCAAGACATTGAAAAATGAGTATTACAAACTGTCCCAAGTGTAATATCGGTAAATTGACTAGTTTGGCATGAAAATGCCATAACTTTAGCCTGATGATCCGATTGGAATGATTCCAATTTCTAAGTAAAGTAGATTCAGAGGAACAAGAATATATGAATATAATATGAATATAGGATTATATGATATGAATATATGATAGATATACCTAAATGAATAGATAGAACATGCTAAGAACAAATGATAGAAATGCTTAAATGCTAAGAACGATAGAGAGAAGTAAAAGATGACAAAGCACAGTAATGAGTACAAGTACATGAATGATAGGTACATATATGAATATATGAATGAGTAAAAGCATACATGATAGGAATATAGAAAATACAAGAATAGCTAAATCATGATAGAAACATATAAAGGGATATGAATAGATAATGATATATATGAATATATGTATACAAGAGTGCATAGATGCATTCATATATATGATGGGACAAAACTAAATGATAGAAAAAGATATGAATATATGTATTATGTAGATATATGAGAACCGTAATATGAAACTACAGATATGAACGAATACAGAGTAAAGTGATGATAGTATATATTGTATAAGAAATTATGATAACAATAGTTATTCATGCTACGAGATATGTACCATTAACGTAATGTCATCATTTCGCTAGAACCCGTGTAGAGGGATGGGATAGCATGCCTATAGGAAGATACGCTTGACGCAGCAGATATATAGCACGCATATCGAGGCCCCGCTTTCTTGTCGAAGGACATGTGATCCCGCTTGATCACTGGCCCCAAAGGGTCACTACAATAGACCGAGATCACCGTCTCGCATGTTGATAAGAGACTTTCAGTACAGACAGGCGAGATCACTGTCTCGTACAATGATAGTACCTTCGGGTACACCCAGTTATTTCTCGAATCCGCTTTTAAGGTATTTGCAGGCATGAAGATAAAAGAAAATGAAAAGTATACACAAAGGATATGTAAATGCAAAGTATATGATATGATATGAAAAGCATAGCCTTGCTATGCTATGATAGTATATAGTTACAAGAACAAGAAGTACAATATAAATTGATATGAAAATAAGTATATGAACACAAGAAAAGTAATGAAAGTATACGAAAGCACAAAGTATATGATAGATAGAATATGAACGTACAAATGTATATGAAGTATATGAATAGTACAGGATAACAGGATATGAAAAGTACAAGATGAAAGCATATAACATGAACGTATACGATAGTACAAGTATAAAAGTGAAGAATGAAAAGTATAACAGGAAAACAGTATATGAAATGAATAGTACATGAGAAAACAATATGCAGAGAATAGTATAACATGTGGGCGAAGAAATACCTACATGGAAGGAGACATACAGTAGGTACAAGATAAGAAATGATATATGTAATAGTACATAGAATGCAATAAATCATAGAACGTAAAGATGAAAAGATATAGACTAGAGACATGATATAAATCCGAAAAAGAATAGAACATTGAAAAGACATATACAAGCGTGAAAGATGAACACATGATAAGTATAGGAATATGTAAAGTATAGAAATAGAATACGTAAAAGTGTATAGATAAAGGATATGCCAGACATAGAACATGTAATGTAAAAAGGTTGGACATGCAATAGGCACATGTAAGAAGATAAGTAATTAAAGTTATTGTAAGATGTTTAGATATATGAAATGCATATGTATAAGTCAGGATACGCCATTGGTATTGTCCATGCTTAAGTCTCACTAAGCGTAAAGCTTAGCACGAGTGTTCAACTGCAGAAAAATTCGAAGAGGAGGCTAGAGGATAGGACATCTCCACATCAGCTGTGCTATGGCCGACCTGTGAGAGATAGGTGCTCACCAACATTTTCGCAATCTCCGATAGCTCTCGTATTGGGAGTATGTATATGTATAAGTGTTTGTATAAGATGTAAACTCCAATGGAAGGAGTATGATTATATTTTGTATTCCTAATAAGTACAAAATATATCTAATAGAAATGTGCTGTGTATAAGTAAATGAGACTCAAGATATGTATAGATTTTGATGGATACCACTCGTGGTAGTTCTTTTCAGATATGTAAAATGATTTTTTTTGTTATTACGTGGTCGCTTTGTATACCCACTGTGTACAAGTACAACTCGAAAGAACAGGTTAATGAGAGTCCCATTATATTGTATATAGTATCAGCCTTGACTTTAGCTTGGATCCACACCTGGGTTTGGACGGATCCCATGGGCGTGACACTTAGGTGGTATTATAGGCAAGCTAGCCTGTGATCAAGCCTTACCTTAAATTAAAGCCAGTTCGAGTGTAGTTCCTGTATTAGTCTCAATGAGGAGGACTATAAGAGAGACATTTCTTTCCGAACTACTATGATAAGTGTTGCTTTGTAAGACTGACTACTTTAATTTATTTTCCTTTATATAGACAAAGTTCCATTATTCCATGCCTTCTCCTTTTCATGCATTCTCCGTTACAACCAATGAAATCTTTTTGACTTTTTGAAGGCTAGTTTGAAAGCATAGACAAGGGAGAGTTGGTTATAAGGCAAGTGATTTGTCAATCCTTTAGAGCAGTCTTAGGCCCTTTCACTTTATCTTCTTTCCTCTCGAGCCAAGTCCCAATCCTCAAGACTGGTTCACTAGTGTAGGTAGTTAGTCAATAAGTTAGAAATTTTTTCATTAGCCTTCGAACTTCACTAGATACTCTATTCGCTACTAATGCTTTCCTACCTTAGCCCTATCGCGCTAATCGATTAATAATTCCTTAGTACTAGCATACTAAGCTACTTAATTCCTTAGCACTGGCGTGCTAAGCGATTTCATACCTTTTAGTTTGAGTCCACCTCTCTATTATGAAGTAGTTGTTTACTAGCCCTCCTTCTGTCCTGATATTGAGGCAAGCCCGCTACCCCCTACATTGAGGTAATCCCGATTGTCTTACTGATTCTCTTCCCGAAACAAGAAAGAATTTCTTTCACAAGGTTCATATTTCATTACGGAATATATGGATCCGCAGGCTCACAGATGAACTGGAAAGAAAGATGGACCATCTTACTCTTGTACCAACCGGGGACCACAAAGTCACTACTCAACTTTTCCACACCTCGGAACTCAACTCCAAAGTTCCATTGAGTTATCACAACCGTGCCAATTGTTCGTATACACACCGAAAGCGCCAACCGTGTACAGTGCACGCAAGAGTTGCTGCCCACTCTGCAACGAGACCTCAAGGTGCCAGCTGCATCGTAACACAAGTCCTCCCACCAGGCCACAATTCATTCGACGGTCTGAACTCTTGACACCATACCCTTTGGTTTGACATCATTGTTTTCTCAATGAGTTAGAACATCCGAATGCCAAGTTCCAATTAGCCGACATCATTCCTGTTCCGCTTTTTCTTATCAAGCTCCGCACTAACACCATGCCCTTGTTGGTATAAACATTATACGAGGTGACGACAACTTTGTATGTGGAAGGATCATTACACCCAATAACTAATACCTTTCATCAGATGGTTGTGAAGTGAACTGCTCCATGTTTCAGCTTGTAATCGCCAAACCCCGCTGTGGGCTAAAGCGCAAGTGGAGTTTGCCGAAATCTTTCCTTGCTCGTCTTTTCCAGCCAGCTTGGTTTGCCTACTTCAATAAGTTACCAGAAGGGCTTCTCCCAACTCAACGTTAGCAAGGAAGTTCCAATTTACTTAGTAATGACGTCTGGAGGAATTTATTTGAGCTTTAAGCTAGCTCAACGGGCTGGCCTATTTATTTATAAAGCGGAGTTCGAGTCATCATCCTATGAAGCATCAAAGGAAATCAAAGGCAAAAGAATAAACATAGACTGAATACATTGAAACGGACGCATAAGCTGAAGAGGAGAAGTAGGACTTTCTTTCCAGATCCACGAGATGAGATATGCCTTGCCTGGCGATCTCAATGTAGTAACCAAACACAAGTAAGTAGTTCGTCAGCCATTAATAATAAATACATCATTCTATGTTAATGTTTAGAAGTGCCTAATTGGTTGATCGTGATGAACCTTTGGGCATTAGTTAATGGGCATCGAGTTATCGTAATAACAACATAGCCATGCCATAATAGAATCGCTGAAAGCTTGAAATAGTTTGTCAAAGGGATGCCCTTGATTCACTCACAATTCTTGGAAGAAGTGGCTCGAAAAATCCCATTGCATTGAAAAAGCCCTATCGGTCAAATGAATCAGACAGTGACTTGGAGTCCAATCTCGAGAGATAACACCATTGAGTCATCAAGCCAGCTTCTCCTGTTTCTTTATGGGTCTGACATGATGAGCATAGCAGATGTTGTGCCATTATTTATATAATTTCCTTTATGCCTACCATGAACTTCCTTGCCACCCTTTCAGTTTCCTAAGGACAGCCTTATTTATTGTTTGTGATTTCCATCTCATTTTATAACAGCAGTAGCACTGAGTAAGAGGAGGAAGTCGTTGGGTGGAAAAGGTTCTCTAGCGTCCTATCTTATGCCCGAATTCTATATCTCTATAAATAGAAAAAGATAAGCAAGGAGAAAGAGTATTCTGGTAGCTCTATGTTGCTACGTTCTGTAATCAACTACCAGAGGCATCGAAGTCTCTCCATAATGTTTGCAACCACATGTTCCAGTTGCATTTAGGGCAAGATAGGTGGCAGGACTTCTTCACAATCACTGTTGGTCATAGTCATTCTTTACTTTGATTATCTAGATAATATCACCATTTCTCATGGATTGGGATAACTGCTTCATCCCGCAAGATATTGGTCCATCTAAATTATATGCCAATTGTCTACCTAGAATAGAAGCGTTCCATAGGTTATTGGCATGGTTATGTGATACACTACCATCATTTTTTATTTTTAGTAAAGTGTTTTTCTACTTGCCTGCCAATTTTCAATGATCTTAGACTGCCACTAGAATCCTAGCGATAACTAACAAGGGTCGATAGTCGATTGATAGCATAATAAATGCCCAGTCACCTTTCCTTCTAATGAATTTTATTGTAAATTGTAGTGAGTAAGGAATACAATTATTGATTCATTTTCCATTAATATCTTGAATAATTGGAATTGGTGGTTTGATCTTATGTTTAAATAATTACATTAGAGAGGGCCTTTACCAAATCATGAGCAATTCCATGAATTTTCAATCTAGCCCTTGGCTATTAGTGAATTTGCTTTCAAGAGTTGATTCCATAAGCCCTACTAATATAATAAAAGGCTTGAAGCGACAAAATAGTGCAAACTGCGGAGCCACTTACTATCTTTACGAATAATAAGAAAGGAGTTAGAAAGAGCTAAGTATAATAAAGGCAAACGGGGCTACTCGAAGCACAGCACAACACACTTTAAAACTACGCATTTTGTTGGGAACAAAATAAAAACATAGCTAGTTCTACTCACTAATGAGGAGAGTGTTAACTGAAAGCTGCAGCTTGACATCACCCAAGTCATATGAGCCCCAGAGGAGTACAAATACCATTGACAGCGCTACAGACGAGGAAGGAATGTAGCGAGCACGGACTAAACCATAGGATTGCAAGTGAAAGCGCACTTCCTCCCCTTGCTGCCTTATTGTGAGTTCCTAGGAACAAGCAAGGAAGATTTTTAGCCCTAATGACACGACAAACTAACGAGCATTTTCAGGGACTAGCCCTCTTCCCATTAGTAAAGAGGGCAATTCCTCGCATATAATTAAGGGAGCCATTGAAAGGTGACTAAAAGACTAAAAAGCGGGGGACTTCCAGGAAGCTGTGGTAGGAGCAGAGCCTTTACAGTAGGGCCTTGCTATGACAGGCCTCCACAGATCCCACTCAATCTTTTACACCGATGTATCGTACTCTCTGTAGGGTCGCATCATAAAGAAAGTAATTCGCTTAAATCTTAGTGAGAGGCAGGAAAGTAGCGCTACGACTAACATAACAACTAATTTGAAAAACGCCAGGAAGCGATAAAATAGCGAGAAGAAGTTTTTGTAATATGACAGCCTCCCTTTTTTATTTATTTTGAGGCCTTGGTTGCTCTGCTTCGCATAGCCTATGTTTGCTGGGACAGGTTAGCTAGCTAGGCTAAGGCTAGCGCCTAATGGCTTTCTTTGAGAGGGCGCTCGCTTCTTCATGAGCATATACAAGAGTGCTGCTCGCTTTCTCTTAGCCTTAGTGGCTTATGTAGTGGTCGACATTCTGCGTGCTCCTTCTTGCCTACTTAGAATCAGGTGGCCATGGATATTGTCGTGGCCAGCTTTAGTTCTGAAGGTTATCGAGATCTGAGGTTTATGGATGGATTGATCAAACGAAAGTCCCCTCGAAACTCAGTAAATATTAACTATTATGTCGCCAATGGGGGTTATTTTATTATGGCGGAAAAGTAGGTTTCGGGTTCATTGAGTTAAATGAACCTCTCTACGAAGTCATTTGGAAATGTCAAGGCGTAGTGGTCAGTCTTGATTGTGTCGGCGGTAAGATCTGCGAGATTGACCCATTGACTAGGTTAGTTTGGCATTAACTTCCTATCTATTGAAGGAGTCCATTATGCGCATGAGTCACCTTCTTCAGGCTCCCGCTCAAGTGACCCGACATTCTCGATTCGAATATGGGACGACCTTACTTGTGATGGTTCGAGGATTGATATAACCATGGAGTCACGTTGCCACAATATTGTTTTATGGAAGCGGGCGAGCTGTTAGAAGTTTGGCTCGATTTTTTTTGGTGTCGTAGGGGAGGGATTGACCTTTCTAACGCATATTAAGTCGTATCGGCATGGCCCACTGATTTGTTTTATATTGGAGCATCAAGCAGTGCAATCCGATTCTACTTGACTAAGCCTCGTGCTCATCCAAGGAGGGAGTTTTCTTTACCCAACCCCATTTTTGATAACAAGGCAGAAAGCCCCGACATTCATGAGTTTTGAATGAAGAATGAAGAGTGCCCTGCCTCAGCAAGCGCCTACTCCTATCAAAATGAAAAAAAACTTAACTTGACTAAACAAGCAAAAAAAGCCCTATGTAATATATTTTTTTAGTAAAGCGCTAATGCGCTCCCCTGCAATCAAACTCAAGGAAAGCCTTGATCGATACCTTTTGACAACCTTACTAAGGGGGAAAATGCACGCAAACAACCTATCTTACTAATAATAATGAAGGGCATGATCGTAAACCACCCTATCATTGTAAAGCTACAGCTTGAAAGTCGGCCTTACCTTCTTTAGTAAAGGTTTAGTAAAGGGCGTTTAGGTTGGTCGTAGATCAACTACAGGCTGATTGTAAATCAGTTTTGTTTTATCTGAGAGGGTAATATAATATAATATATAGGGCTTTTCTCACTTGTTGCTTTCTTCGCATGCTCGGCGTCTTTCTCATCACGTATATCAAGCCAAAATTTCCTTGAAGGTTTGATTGCAAGAGCATCTTTCCCTATCTAATCTATAGTAAGGGGCCTTTTCAATTTCAATAAGGCTCGAGCGAGGCGCTCACATTTTTTGGGTTCCCTAAAATCGAATATTTTTAAGTTGGTAAAGACCCTCTTGTTTGATCGGGAATGAGTCCAGGACCACTGTGACCCGGGACATTGGCCACATGACAGTGAACTGTGGGATCGCATCCGCATCATATTCTACATTATAGCACACCCAGCGATCCGGCAAGCCACAGAGATCAAAGGCTCAATTAGTTTCTACTAGATGAGAAATGAGGAGCATAACCAATACATGGAACAAGGGAATACCGAACCGTATATGCTTTTGTGCCATGACAATCTCACTCGAATTACAGGGACCTACACATATTAATTTACAATATAAGGTCTTGTTATATTCTAAGTGTAAGTTTCCACATGTGGCTCGTCAGAGTGCTTTTCCGTATTTACTGTGACTCGATGGGAGAAGGGGCGGAAGTGCTTGCGTGTTGAGCATTGTCAGGTGGTGGCGACTCTAAATAACAAAGCTTTCTTCAGAAGGTGCAGAATTTGGTTCTTTTTTTTTTGTGCCAGCCTTTTATTTAGATGAAGGCGGGGCAGAGGCAAATACAAAGTATAGGGTTGAAACGGCACCATCTCAACCGGCATCCAACTCTCGAGGGGGTGGGGTCCTGGAGCGAACTACTCATTGTTGTCTTACCCCAATATGGTGAGAAGCATTGTTTTGAGGGAGGGAAAGTGTGGTTGACAAGCCACTTCGAGGAGGCGACTGAAGTGCTTTCATAAAATGATGCATGTGGGTTGAGCCATTCCCATCCCAAGTGGTGGCCAGACATGGCCTAGTCGAGAAGAGATTCACATAGAGACTACTACTATCCAAGAATATTTTTCTATGTTAGCTAACGGGGGCGGGCTTTATTATGGTAGTCCTGCTACGGCCTCTCCCATCTCATCTTTCTTTGGCTATCCTTATATGTAGCCCGCCATGTTAGAAAAACATGAGAGCCTTTATTTTATTTTTTAAAGGCTAAAAAGGCACTCATCACTCGACCCCTTTCCTATTTAGCTTTGCCGCCTATTAAGAGAATAGGTCTCGGCACGCTATTCATCATGCGGGTTCTGTTGCACGACCAGTAAGACGATTTGGCGCCCCTCTCTAGATAAGAAGCAGAACGCACCATCACCTACACCCCTTTCCTCTACTGGGGACTTCCACGAAATGAAAACGGACGGCATCATCGTATGTTCGACTTTAGTTGCCCTTGTTTATATCCCAAACTACTCCTATGGTCGATTTGTCACCGCCCTCGCAATGACCTAAAGAAACAGCCCCTCCGTTTGGAGGATGACCACTTATATCAGCTTAGTCGGTTATTCTCATGATTCGGATAAGATTAGACACCGCTTCTAGGCCATAGTTCTTGCCTCCCTCTCTCCTCCCTCTTTGGAGTTCGTCCATTCGTTGGGTGATCCCTTGCTCTCACATTCGAGTGTTTGCTCGTCGTTTAAACTTGATAGGTGAGATTTACGCTAGTACTGATGCCAGGGTTCTTAGCACAGGATAGTACGAGACCCTTGTGTCTGGGCCTTGTCAGTAAGGCTTGCCCTCCGAGCCTGCTCTATGACCCACAACTCAAAATGAGCCTTGCGACGAGATGCAAACATTCCCGTACTCGATTCCCTCAGGTCCATCCCGGTTTGGAGTTGAGAACTTATCGGCGATTGCCTTTGCGAGATCCGAAACGCACTCTGAGTGACAGAATAAGACCAATAGAGACTTCATAAGGGACCATTTGAGTTGCAGATCGTAATGCTCCTAGAAAGGCATATTTAGAATATAGAGTGAAAGTTCCCAACAATCAATGAGTGGATCATACCCTTACATGGCCAGATGCGAGCACGTCTTTATCACCCCCACGGTAACACGATACATGCACAACTGACACTTTGGCGAGTCATCCCTTTCTATTCCTCAATAAGTGGATCGTAGGAGCATAGGGGTGGTATCTACTTTTGACTGATAGAAAGCATCTCTCTTTTGTCCCTCCTTATCGAACCCGCCAAAAAAATCACAAAAAAAAATGTAGTTCTTGCCAGCGTCGGAGACATCTTTCTCTAAGGAGGGGGCTTCGTCGTCCAACTCCTCATAAATGATGTTAGGATCGACCGGCTCTGCTCATCCTTGGAATCCGAAAATAAAGCAGAGACAGAACGGATTGTTTCAGTGACATATCTAATATGATTGAATAAGATTTGAAGACACGATCATTCACATCAATTTTAGAAGGCAGGAAGGGCGCGAAAGCTACCATTTCTAGAATGCAAGCAAGGCCATTTAGGGCTTACTCTCCTAGTAGCGTATGTTAGTGGTAAGGAAGGAGGCATTGGAAAGACTAGACTATACTAAAGTCAAGAGGCATTCGAGAAGCGACTAGTCACTTATGGCAAACCTTTATAAAATTTAACCACTTTCGCTAGAGATCCATATGCGATCATGAAGCGATAGCGAAGCCTAGAGAGGTGGAAGCAGTAGCTTCTAGGACGAAGCTGAGTCGATACGATAGGTGGGCGAAGGGAGCGAGACCAAGCTAAGCCACTAGTGGAGTGGCGAAGGAGGCCTACTATACATATACTAGATTAATAACCGGTGAAACACCAAAAAAATTAAAAAAATATCAGTGAACTATTAAAGCTATCAGTGTGATTGATTAGACAAGTACCAAGGGATTGACTTCTTTCATTTTAAGTGATTTGCAGCCAAAGAGTCCTAGCATTAGTATGAGTTCGTTGACCATGTAAGGGCGATCCATCTTGATGAAAAATTCCACGATAACGAGAAATAGAAATTAATCGTTCGATGTCTGCTCATTCTCCCCTCTTCAATTCCCAATAAACATGATCTTAATCTATCATTTGTTCAATTTGGTCGATCTGATACTTAGTTAACTCTTTGATCTTTATGTTCCCATTGATACCTAATCGATAACGAACTTGAATGGCCTTTTTAGGTCTAATACCATCCATTTTTGTTGAGGCAATTCTTACTTGTTCATCGGCAACTGATCTAGCTCATGAAATATATGACATTCTTGATCCTTTCTTTTCCTAGTCTTCTCGGTTGGAATCATAAATGGGTTGTCTCCTCTATGATGATCTTTTCTATATGTAAAACTATTGTGAGCGGTCTAAACTTCGACCCTTATTTCTTCCAATTATGTTATCGTGCCCAAGCCTTGAAAAAACATCAAGAGTGGAGGATAATTTATTTAACACTTATCTCACTTTTAAGATAGCGCAGAAGGTCTTTCTTTTAGAGCCACTATGCTTGCATCCCCCGACTAATAATCGAAGTGGTCTTGTGCGATCTAAGCGTAGCCATCATTAAGTCGAGATTCTAGGTTGCCCTCTCTGATTCTGGAATCACTTTCGCAGGCAAAGAAGCCCTCGACTCTCTCACATAAAAAAAAGGCTTCCTGGTGGCTTTGGCGTAGGTTTTTCTTCCTTGTGCCCAGCAAACGAAGGCCACTTTCGAAGCCTTATATTATAGGGGAGCCTGGCTTGACGACAACCTCTCTTTCTTATTATATATTAAAAATATTATAGGGGCGCAAATAGCGACTATAACCTGCTCTATCTATCTTATATAATAAGGGTCTTTATAGAACTTCAGTTTTCTCCTCCCACTAAACTAGTTCACCACAGATGCTTACAGGACCACCTAGTCGAAAATGAAACGATTCAAAATTACTCTCGCTCAACTCGACCAGGGCCGGAAGAAATAACAATCTCAACATAACAATTCTCTTAGTCTCGCTACCTCTTGAATTGCCACCTCGCCTCCTAAAAGCTCATTCGCAATGAAAAGAGAGATCCCGAAGACACATGCATGCATAGTTGGACTCTATTTTCGATCAATCTGGTTGATTGTGCCTCATTAGCCCATAAGTCAAGCTTTCTCTTTCTTAAGTAAGAAGGGAGAATTCATGTTCCCGATTTGGAAGCTAAGTGGGATAGTGATAGTAAGGAAGGAGCAATTTCTTTGAGTAGCTATGTGACGCCCCCAACCCGGCACCCAGTGTCGACGAGGTCTCACTTTTTCCTGTTTTACTGCCAGCTTACCGGCTTTAAAGCATTTCATTCATATATTAAACATTTAACTTGTACTTTATTTTATAGCGATAGATACAAATATATTCAAGATCAAAAAATAGTGTTTGACATAAAAACTTTACATTTGTTACAAACAACAAAGAATATTACATATATAAAATGGAGCCGAAAGGTATCTTTCGATGGGCATCTAACATGTGTTGACGGGGCGGTAAGTGTTAGAACATTGCCTCTACTTCGCACCTACGGATGAAAACCCGTGCTAAACTGCAGCTTAGTTCGAGATAAACTCATGGGCGACCAACGGATCATGGCACCTTATGCATATGCGTATACATCTAACATATCTATCATTTAAACATGCTTATACATATATCATATTTACTTATCATATCATCATTTCATTTCTTATCAACGTTCATATACATTTCATATATCATATTCAAGTCATTTTTTTATGTTTATTACTGCGCAAACCTTAGAAGTGGATAAATGGCCCATCGGGGCCCGAGGCGCTGTACTCCTTTATCTGAAAGCAGTGGTCTATAAGGGCCGGCATTATTATCATTGTGCGAGACAATGACCATCTATAAGGGCCTGAAGGCGTTGTTATCATTGTATGAGACAATTACCATCTATAAGGGCCTGAAGAGGTGCTGTAGTGACTGAAGCGGGGCCAACTAATCGGTATCTTGGACTTGTTTTACTATTGAAGCTGCCCATCTATCCTCTGCCGGGTTCTAAGCGGACAATCCATGTGTATTTTATGTTTCGATTACATATCTCATATTCTCGAATAGTATTGTCATCAAGTAATCATATGTATTATTTACAATCATTTGATAGTATATTTTCATTTTATATTTCATTATATATGCTGAATAAGCTATAGTTTACCATAACATGCTTATAGGCTATTTACTATCAATTTCTAAATTTCATCCAAGCTATATATATATATATATATATATATATATATATATATATATATATATATATATATATATATGGATTCTAGACTCAAGGGCTTTCCATAGAGCCTAAGAACATCTGAAATGGAGTTAGGACGAGAAGAGAAATTATGACCGTCAAGTGAGGAAACTTCCTATGAGCAGTGACTAAGAGCATAAGCATTATAGAACAAAAAACACACATATACAAATTGTGACACTATTACAAAGGACTATTAACTAATCCCCGGCAGCGGCGCCATAAAACTTATTGCTTGAACCAAAACACACATATACAAATTTGACACTATTGCAAAGGACTATTAACTAATCCGTGGCGGCGCCATAAAACTTGATACTTAGGGCAAGCACATATACAAATTTGACTATTACCAAAGAACTATTAACTAATCCCAAGCAAGCGCCATAAAAACATTGATCTTATACTATAAACCACCGTCTCTTAAAGTAAATCATTTTCAAAGTTTGGTTTTGAGTCGATATTCTGCAGTCTTGGTGACAAATGTAAGTAGTTTAGAGTCCAGGAATGTCGATCCACGAGATCTCGAGAATTTTAAATCAACTACCTTGACACCCTAAATTTCCATACTATTTGGACCACAAAATGATAATAGGATCCAGCATTAAGGTGCTGGAAAATTAAACGAACAAAGGAAAATAACTGAACTATCCAACATACTGAAAGATAAAGAATAAAGAATAATGAATTTCTAATAAAAGAGCCCGAATCACGAATAGTTATCCTCGGAGGACACATCAATAGAAGCTTGATGATAGTGAACTATCGATTCACATGATTACTCGATAAAATTTCTTGAATTGTCAGTTTAAAATCTGTCCAAACGTTGTAGTGCAGTGGATCTCTCACATACATTTCATTATCTAATATCGACTGATTCTCTCGAATCTGAGAGATGAGATAACTACTTTTTAACGAGGAACACTGTCTTGGATATTTTTCTTTTGCATTCGCCTTACCCATTTTATGGAATTTGTAAGCCTTAGCTCCCAAGTTATCGGTCAAACAGGATATACAACTTCAGATTGCTCCTCCTCGAAATTGGGGCCAGGTCTGACCTTTCCCTTGATTGATCTGGTGCTGCAGGATTAGTAGCCTCATTATCCAGATTGAGGTGAACTCTTTGCTTGTTTAAATAGATGGCTCATTCAACTGGATTCTTGATTTCAAGTGAGAGAAGAGGATTTATCCCAAGTGAAACCTGAAGGCTCCAGCGGATCCACTGTAGCGGGTTAGTATACCTTGAAAGTATGCATTCTCTCGGGAATGTCTTCCTGTGTCACTCGGAGGACCTCAGCAGAATCGGAGACGATGGCCTTGAATCTTAGCGAATTATAAGGCGATATTCGGATCCCGAGACAATAAACCCAAAACCGGAAGTATTCATTAAATTAAGAATTAACAAGTGCTTTGTAAACAACTCACAGGGAAAGATAAATTCACGTATCATTGTTGGCTTAATGGAGGCTGGATTCCTCGATTCTTGAATTACACGAATCTGACATTCCTCGATCATAAGAATATTTTAAGTTGGCCCGAAACGATAATTCGAAATTTGTAAACTGAAACATTCCAGGTAGTAAGATTTGAAAAGAAATTGAATTACGCATTGACTTCATCTCGAAGCGATAACATCAGATTCGAATCTGTTGAAAGAAATAAAATCTTGAGAACATAATGCATACAAAAACAAGCGGGGAATAATAAAAAAAAATTAAGAAAAAAAAGAAATAAAGAAAAATGAGCTTTATTTATCGGACCTCTCGTCTGGCAGCCATTTGCTTTCATGAGTTGGATAGGCTGCGTATTTATAGGGTTCCTCGGTGGGCCACTGTCCCGGATGCTGGCTTTCTTTGTGGGTTTTGAAATTATCAGGGCCCAGTCAGCATTAGTGGCGACTTAGTTTTCATGTCGTGACATCATCGATGTCGCGACATCAATTCGCGTCGACACTCTATGTAGCCTTGATTTGGTCATTCTTGATGCCAGCGACATCACCATCTTCTCCGACATCTTCTCACGTCTTGGCGGGTTTTGATTGTTCTCTCCTGATGTCGCGACGTCGATATCTTGTCGCGTGACCTCAGCTTCCGAAGTCATCTGCAGTCTTCAACTGATGTCTTCGGATGTTGCGACATCAATCTCTTGTCGCGACATCATCTTATGGAGCCCATGAAGCCGGTAGGTAAGTATTCCTCGATGTCGCGAGCGTCAATATCTTATCGACGTCTCTTTATGGCTCTGCATCATTGATGCAGTCGTTCTGATCTTCGACCCGATCTCATGTCGCGACGCCGACGGATTCTCACGGGGCTTTCAGCGGTTTGCCGATGCCGACCTCGATCCGCGTCATGACATCAACTTAAGTCATTTGCGGTTTTCAACGTCGCGGATGCTCGCGATTTGGCTGATATCGTGACTCACTTCGCGAAACTTCACGCATGACTGAGGCGGGGTGCGGGTGCCATGACTTGATCTCGTATCGCGACATCGGCTTATAACTGCGGAGTCTTCTCTTGATGGTTTTTGATGCCATTGACGGCCTCTTGTCGTGACATCATCGATGTACGACATCAATCTCGCGTCAGCGACATCAACTGATTCTGGGGCTTCGGTGGTTTGCTCTTGATGTCGACCCGTCTCGCGTCGCGGCGTCGACTCATTTCCCCTTGCGGCTTTCTCGAAGCGATCTCGATCGTGACCTCGATATTTTATTATCCATGTCGCGACTGGTCAGTTCATGATTTCACGATGCTCCTTTGTCTCGCGCTGGGTATGTAAACCCCAGCTGCATCGATAGGCTGGTAGGTTAACTTCGTTTCTGCTCTGCCCGTTAAATGCACCTTTCCTCCACTTATTGCGTATTTTCTACTTTCTTTCTCTCTTCCTGCTAATAAAAATTTGGTGAGTTTCTTCATATTTCTGTATATTAATTATTCATTTCTAGATGAAAATAGAATAGAAAAATGGACTAAAAATAGATGACTTTTAAGCTCATCAATAACCAGCAGGGCCTACTTGTTTTCGTGATTTCTGGACCTAATATGAGTTCTAATTTCATCAAGCTATATATGGATGGATTTTAAATTTCGAAAGGTTCAATAGAGTCAAGAACATCAGAATCGGAGTCCCAGTTGAAGGAGTGTAATGAGACAAAAACATGGGTTTGGAGAAATTTGACATCTCCTAAAGCCGATATTTAAGCTATCTGAATATTCGCCCGATTGAGATTACAATCAACCACGAAAACCAAACCAAAACAACTCAGTCTGATCTAAAGCATCAGAGCACCACGATATCACAAAGTAGGGTTCTTTTAGTACCGATTCATCAAAAAATGGGTTTATGGTTTGATTTTTCCATACAAAAGTCCAAAAGTCCAATAATCCATACCAAAATCATAGTTTCCATACTAGTGTACAAAAATCCATACCTTTCTTGGCTTTCTTCTCTTCTTCCTCTTCTTCTTCTCTTCTCCTCCTCTTCTCTTCTTCTTCTCCTACCCGTATGAGCTCTCTTCCTTAGACCAAAAATGGGATATTTTTGGTCTTATTCCCTTTTTATACTTAATTTTTCTTTTATTTGCATTTAGATCCTCAAAGTCCCCTTTATTTGCAAATCAAGTTATGCATATTTCACTTTAGCCTATAACCTTCTTATCTTATGACTTTTGTGTCCCGTCTTAACAAATTACAATTTTACCTTTGTATCTTATACAAATTCCGGGTTTTGAATTTTCTCACTTAGCAAAATAATAATTGCAAAAAACTTAAAATGCACTTATAATATACCCTAATTATATTTAAAAATGACTAGGGTGTATTTCGGGGTGTTACAAGCTATAACTTGAAAAGTCAGGTTGCATCGATGTCGGTGGAAATTCAGCCATAAGATAGAACATCTTGGTGCTAAAGGTTCTCCGTTGGACGATCCATTCACCTCTTCAATTCTTCTAATTTTAATTTTGAACATTAACTTGATAGGAGAAGTCTTGAATCCACGACCTGCGACCGCCCAGATTCCCCATTCAGCTTGTTTCCCTTACGGTTGAGTTTCTAAATGTTCCTTTCGAAAGTGTGACTCATTTAGAAGGTGAAAGGGGTTGACTAGCTGACTTCATAAAAGACAGAAAGGAAAGCTTCCTATCTGTTGTAACTCGTTGTGACCGTTGGAAAGAACTTTTTTTACAAAGAAAGCGAGAATTCTTCCTCTTTTCTAGTTTGATTGGATGGATCGAGTGTCTTGAGAACCAAGCTAAGTATCGAAACAATCCGATTCCCCAGATGTGATGAATCGTCTTCCTTAGCCATTGAGTCATGCCACCATATCCTCTTAATCTTTTAAGTTTCTCAATCCTACAAGCCTTGCTTAGATTAAGGACTCTCTCTTTGGCCTGTCGGAATCTTGCGATATATCTCTGACTACTCGCGAGCACAAAGCCTCCTAAGCCTTGACTCCCATGACCTGAGGTGAGAGTCAAAGAAGCCATATCTGAGGAGGCGACATATCGAAATGTAGTCTTAGTAGTAAGTTGGATGGTAGAAGTGCCCGGACCACTTTTTATAAACTCTACTCTTTCCCCTAAAGTCCTCGTTGCTTTCAACTCTTCAACTTGAAAAGAAGACTGAACTCGCTTTATAAACCCACTACTATCTATGCAATAGCGGCTACTAATGCTTTTAGGTTTCTACCCAACATTTTTAATGAAATTATAAATAATATTTATATTCATATCCAATAAGTTAAGTGGATCCTATCCTTACAAGAACAAGTTACGTTTACGAAGCTAGAAGGAAGGACGCTTCTTTGCTACTATGAAAGAATGTATTAGATTAGTCTTCAATCTATTTGAACGAAGAACTACGAATTCCTCCCTTACCTTTTTTTTTGTGTACAGTTTTAGGAGACGGATAAGCCCTTTTCGAGCCTAAGAGCCCAGGATAAGGACTTAAAAATGGGACACTTGATCTAGAGGAAAGTGGAATTTTATGGTAAGAGTAGAAGAATCTAGCTTTCATCCATTTCCAAAGAGTCGAGTTACCGGGGCGAGACGGAATGCGAAGTTGATTATTACTTGTTATCATAAGGGTCTTGATTACATCAAACCAAGTTAGAGGCTGGAAATTCTTTTTAGAATAAAAATAAAGAGGTGGCATCTTCCTTCTCTTGTTATCTTAAGGGGGGATCTCTCCTTCTTCATTTCTTGAGGCTGGGAACAAATGAAAGAAAGTCGTTGGGAAGTATAAAGCCCGGCTATCTACTAAAAGGGCTACTAGGAGCTAACTAGCTATCTTGGTAATGCTCTAAATCGTAGAATCACAACAACCCTTCTCGTTTCAAAGCGGTGGAGCGTTCTGGAGATGGATTCAAACCTTTGATGATCAAAAAAGCCACACAGATAAAAATCCGTATGAATGAAACAAGATTCCTTAGCCACTATCGTACTTTCATGATTCATGTAATTCCTTAGTACTAGCATACTAAGAGAATAAATTAGCTTAAGACTAGCATACTAAACGAATAAATTACCTTAGCCTTATCACTTATTTAAACGATTATGTCCTTTCAATTTTTATTGATTACTACATGTACATCCACTTTGTAGCGCTAGCAGAATTAGTTGTGACAGTCTCGACTGCGGAATACTCGTGAATGTCGGGTATCGACACTATTCACGAAAATCGAGATGATCTCGCTGTCACGGGAGAATTTCTACCACAATCATAAACCTGTCCCCGAAACAACATCATAAGGCATATACATGAGTAAAACTGGCCACTTGGGCCCATTCAACAATACTCATCAATATACATCAACTATATACCATAAATTCAAAGTTAATAATTCCTTATTTCAAACATATATTAAAATTCTAGAATTCTAATACATATCATACATCCTTAAAACCATCAAAGCCATGACCCGGCACCTTCCAAAAATGACCTCTAAGATGAGGCATTCTCACCAAGTGCCTTACTGTACTGAAATAATATATTCCCTGAATGGGGTGAGCTAATGCCCGATAGTGGAATCACCACAAATGGGTTACTCGCTTGCTAAATTTATATCGATGATCCTATGTAAACACACATAAATAAATCACGTGATCCTACTTGAATGTCAACATGACTTGACCAGTAATAGAGTCCTCATTGACTCCCTCACACTTGCCTAAGCCATGTGAAAACTATCATTTCAAACAAACATTTGTTCATGAAAATATGACCTAAAAATTTGGTAAAAATATGGGATTTACTCAGAGGCAAATGTGTTGGAGACCTTAAAGAAACAATACATGGGCTCCTCCGGCTGATGTAATTGTGAATGATCTCAGCTAGCCATTCTCTGGAAAATCATCTTGTGAAATTTACTTTTCTTTGACCATTTTGTTTTGAGAGAATTCATGTCATCTTTACGCCTAATTTCTAGGTGCCAGTGCATATAAAGTACATTATGCCATTTCACCACAAATTATACAACACATGCTAATATATAAAACATGTATATACTAACATAATTAATCCTGACATGTTATGCAGAGTTCACGACCCATTTAAAAATAAAAATTAGCTCACGTGGGCTAATTAACAATCTGAGCAATTGATTTTAGATTATTCTACCAAACACGTATTCTCGTAAAAATATTTGGTGAACCTTGACTACGTAGGCAGTGAAACCCTCGGGTTCTTGTTCGCGACCCGATCACCCTGACATCGGTTTCACTTTGTGAACCCGAAATCCATGGCCATTTCCGGCCTCATACACATCAAAACATGATTTAATGCATAATTCATACACTAACAGCCCAAACAGTTCGTGGACTATCACGAATTACATCCAAATAGGCTCCCATTATTCTCACGCCCGATCCAGGGATTTTGGGACCGATCAATGACCGTTGAGACCTCAAACCAACCGAATCATCAACAAAGTACTTAAACAAGGGGTAAAACAAGTAGGATAAAACCTTTACCTCATGGAGTTTGTCGAAACTCCAAGAAACCGGTGCCCACACGTTGCCCTCGCTGTGTAGAACGACTTCCATAGCGAAGAAATCCGGCGGTCAGTTAATGGGAAATCTAGAGAGAATGAAACACGTTCTCTCTGCAAAATGAAAAATATCCGATACTTTGCATCCTTTTCTTTCCCCCTTCACGTTTTTGGCTCTCAATTAAAGGTAGGAGATGACACTATTTGGATTTTTGTCTTATTATCATTTAAAATTTTTATAATTCAATTTGTGTTCCTTCTCTTGGATTTTGACACGTGGCACGATCTTGGCCGTCCATTTTCATTATCTCTCTACTCATACAACTTATGTCACATGAGTACATGTTATAGGTGACATTTGTCACATCACATGTCGTTTTACGTACCCGATAACAAATTGCCTCGCGCGATGCAAATTCCGGTATCTTTGGAATTCGGCCAAAGGAATTCGTGGTAGTTAGGATTTCATGGGGCAGTTCTAACAATGAAATCCCGTTTCGTCATCAGAGATCTAGAAAAATTTTGGGTTTTGACGAAAATTATGATTTTGCCATTTTTAAAAAGGTGATTTTCTGGGTCTTACATTTCTCCCTCCTTAAAGGAATTTCGTCCGAAATTCTGGACCAAATCCACCAAATCACTCACATGCGTAATACAGCATTACTATGCATATGAAGCTGCGTCATTGTCTTAAAAGCGACTAAACTATGTACCTTCATCCCTAAACAAGAAGGGATAGGTGGCCATCATCGTGTCCTCGTGCTCCCACGTTGACTCCTCTACTCCATAGTGCCGCCATAGCACCCTCACTAGCCTCACGATCTTCGTCGCCAGAGCACAATCACGACATCCAGTACTGCTTTGGTCCCGCCTCGGGAGGTCCCATCGGTGTCAACCTCAATACGTCCCCGATCACCATATGGAGCTGGATGCAGAGTATACTTCGGAGCATGGAGCGTGAGGAATACCTCGTGGACACCTGACATCTTTGAATTAAAGCCAGCCCGGTATGCAACGGTCACTGCCCTCTCGAGGTAGCTCTCGAGGCGATAAACCTCGGCGATAGCTTCGTGACTTTACTTAGAACCTGACCACTCCTTCTTGGGGCATCACCTTGAGAAGGCGTGATCCCTGACCTCTCGAACTCTAAGGGTCGAAGTCATACATATGCATAACTCTTACGCCGGCTGCGACGCGTGATGAGACGTTGTATATCAAGAGCTCACCTTCTCGGAGGTGTCTCTGTCGGTCGGGACCGCGATGGGCTCTCTCCCACCTCGGTCCAGCATAACGGTGGTCTACATGGTCTCGGCCCACAATGCCTTATGGTGCCATCGTATGCACTCACACAGTAGCCCATTGTTGTAGGCAAATTCCACTAAGGGCAAATGTTCTTCCCAACTACCCTTATGATCCATGACACATGTTCCTAGCATGTCCTCTAACACCTCTATAGTCCTCTCAGACTGACCATCTGTCTTTGGGTGGAAAGTTGTACTCATGGTCAGCCGTGTGCCCATAGCCTTTTGAAAACTCTTCCAAAAGTGCGTCGTAAACCTCGAGTCTCTATAGGCACTATGGATAAGGCTCCATGTAACCGGACTATCTCTCGAATGTACGATGGTAGAATCTCGATGAAAATTAAATCAGCACGGGTTGGAAAATGTCTGCCGGAAGCTTCATGAGTGAGTCACTATCACCCATGCGCATCATGTCTCTATGGTGTTAGAAGTGGCAAGTGTGATTCTAAAATCCATAGTGACGTGCTCCCACTTCCATCATTACCTTTAATGGCTAAACTGCCTCTTTGCAGTGCTTAGCCTTAACCTGCCGACCGTGAGACATCGTCGAATAAAGTCTACATGTCTCTTCATCCCGCTCCGGTGAAATGCGCCGCGAAGATCTGGTACATCACCATTGCCACACGGATTCTACGACAAATGAGGCGGTGAAACTCTGAGAATCTCCTCTCAGGCTCGATTAGACTAGGAATCACTGCGAATCCTCTATCTGAAGACTACCATCCTAAGTGAATGGTCAAAGCCGCCGTCACTGTACTTAGTGTACCGGTCACGATGCACACTATCTTGGCGTCCACGCCCGCTTTGGGACTCAATCACTCACGCTCAACGGGGCGATGTAGCCACTAAACTCCCAAGCGTACCACAGGTGCACCTTTCGTATCTTTGTAACAGCTGAAACATCCCACGATTAGGGCATCCGCCTTGGCTCCAGGAAGCTATACTGTCAATCTCCACACGTGACTTCCACATTTGGCTTATCAGCCACCCACATTTGCCTTACCGGGATGGTAATGCAAAGTGAAATCATAATCTCTAGGAACTCCATCCATTTGCGTTGCCTCGTAACGAGATCCTGGCTGCGTGAAAATATCGCGGACTTTGCCTTAGTACAAGTATGCCTGAACTCCTCGCCATATAAGTAGTGGCGCCAAATATTCAAAGCAAAGATACGGCCGTAGCTCGAGTCGTGTGTGTAGGAGTAGCTGCTCATGATTCTTCAGGCGCGGGAACCATAGCTACTACCCTCCGGATTTGCATGAAACACATCCAGTCAGCCTCGAAGTATCCTGATACTTGTGTACCCACTGCCCTGTCCAAGGGACTATCAAGATAGGAGTTGATAAGTTTACTCTTGACTCAGATACCTCACCGGCATCGTTCATCGATCAAACTTGACTATCCTTCCGGTCGATCTAGTCATAAGGTGTCGCTAATCGGAGAAATCTTCAATGAATCTCTGTAGTACCCGGTGATCTAAGAATTGCGTATCTCGGCGGCTTGGCCTCCCAACTCATCACGGCCTCAGCCTTCTGCAGGTCGCGGCCGCTGATGCTGACACCACGTGTCCTAAAATCTCACCTCATTAAGCCAAAACTCGCACTTCACGAACTTAGCGTCTGGCGATGGTCTCATGGTATCAAAATGATCAGCAAGTGATACTCATGCTCCACTACGATTGAGTAGATCAAAATGTCATCCCACGAGACTACGACAAAGTGATCTAGATAAGAATTCTGGAATACCCTATGCACGAGGTTCATGAATCTGTAGGCGCGATCGTCGAGTCAAAGGGCATCCTTTATAAACTGAGTGCCCACATGCGCGTCTAATATTTGTCTTAGGGAATTATCTGTCTCCCCAACCCTCGAGTTAGTGGTAACTAGTGCGAAGGTCTATCTTGGAGTAGACTCGCGCTCCTCTCAACTGATCAAACAAATCATCAATCCTCGGTAATGGGTACCGATTCTTGATTGTAACCCTGTTCAACTGTCGGTAATCAATGCACAGTCGAAGGGTCTTGTCCTTCTTCTTTGCAAAAGCGAGTAAGGCCCGTGGTGAAGTGCTCGGGTCACAATGAACCCTTATCCAGGTAGCTCCACTGTGGTACGGACTACGAGTTGTAACTCGGCGGTGCCATCCTATGCAGGAGTCATAGAGATGGCTTGATGCAGTGTAACTTCGTCTAGGAATTCTGACCCTCTGGAGGCAATCCAGTGGCCACAGTCAGGAAAAATCCACATACTCCTGAGCTACTAGGGTAGATCCAAGTCTAGTCTCTCCTCGTCCTCCTAGGGTGGGCTGGCTAGCCAACCGTTAAGCATCCACTGACACTGGACTCATATATTGTCTAGGAGCGAAATATCATGCTTGTCCCACGAAATCTGCGCCCAGAGTACCGTCCTGGCATTGTAGGCGGTAACCCTCCCTACGGTCTGTCGATACTTGACCACCTTAAGCTATCATTGATGCATCAGGGATGACATCGAGACTCGGCGTATCGGCGGTCGCCGAGTCGGCTTTGTGAAAGTAAAGTCCACGGGATCTCTGACTTTCTTTGACCCTGACATATCATTTCCTATCCTTTTCAAATCACACAGGGGAGGCTGATACAAAGGCTCCTCGAGGTCTCAACCTCTAAAGCTATTTCTATCGCGGTGATCACAATGATGAATGAATCACGAGCACAAAATCAAATAACTTACTTGCCCGTAGGCAAGATAGCAAAAAACGATACCACAATATAGCGAGCTAAAATCTTATTTCTAGGTCGATGGTGTGATGGCGTAGACACGCCCTTGAACCCCTGATGTCCCTGCCTGTGGGCTTCGTCCTCTGCCTCGGCCCCTAACCTGACCTCGCTGCATGTATAGGGAGGTGCTCGTGCGGCTTCGTTAGGCAGCGGCTCCAGCATGCAGGGTGTGGAAAGATATCTTGTATCCTCTCTGTCCCTCTGCCGTGTTGGGATTTACATCCCCGAAACCACAGGATCCACTTTCTCTGAGAGCGATCCCTCTTCATATCTCCGGGTACATTGGTAGTAGTAGCACACACCATCTTGCCTAGCGACCGACAATACGTCTGTCACGGCTGGATGGCCGCGACTCTGGAACCCTCGTGAGCTAGAGCCCTCTGCTTCTTCCCCGAACTAGAAGAGGATTGACTCTCCTTCCTCTTTCTACTAACACCCGCATCCTGAGTGCTCCGAGCATCCTAGATCTCTCTCTATAGGTCGAGTCGTCCAGTATAGAGTCCAGTATCCTGTAGAGCGAAGTCCTAAATCCTGTAATGGACGATTTCGATACTGATCTCGAATCTCACAACCTTAGCCGTATCGTATGCGTAATCATCGACAAAGCGGGATAATTTCTCTTTGCCCAGACTCGTAGCATGTCATCACAGTCATCGTCCCCTGCTTCAACTCTAGGAACTCCTGAGCCTTTGCATGCCTCGCAGTATCCGAAAACTACTTACCTATGAACAGCTCCTGGAACTCTGCTCATGTCATTGCCTCTAGGTCTCTAGAGGTCTTTGCCCATTTCCACCATACTTGGGCCTCGCTCTGGCTGGAGCCTTGGTAATTACAATCCGGTCGTGTCGGAGGTAATCTTCATAGCCTCCCCAACACCTTCTCGTCTGCATGAACCAATGATGCCTTACCATCGGATCTCCTCCCCTGTGAATGTCAAAGGGATGGTATGCTGACATAAGATTCTTTCGGACTCCCTTGGCCTCTTTGCATTAACTGTCTGATAGCGGCCCGACCGTACTCTGACCTCGATAAAGTGCAATGGTCAAATCTTGGGCAGGAGGCTTGACCCGATACCTGGAAGTGGGCCGACCTCTCGTCCTCCGCGACTAGCCATGCACATTAGCCCGAATGTGAGTTAAATTCAATGCAGTATCTACAGAAAAATAAACGGCCCAGAGACATTAAGTATCTGAAAAAAAAAATTCACATACCACGTCGATGCATTCTAGGAAATGCAATATAAATATCCATATATTAAATCATACACAAGAAGAAAAATTTTAAAATTTTTTGTACTCGATTATTTATTCATATAAAAAAATTTTTCTTGTTCATTGTTCATAGTTCACATTCACCTAATGTAGGCAGAACGGATGCTGATATTTGCTACACACGCCCAGAGTACGCCCGGTGTAGGTCCTTGTCTGACCAACCGGTCTGCCTAGTCAACTATCCTAGGTTGCGATACAAAATTTTGTATCACAAGAGACCCAGTCTGCATAATCAACATTCCAATGTTGCGATACAAAATCCCAATCTCTCATCATACTTGGCTGTTGTTTACTTCTCCACTATATTGCGATACACTTGGACCCAATGACGATGTTGTAAATCTGGCCCACTTTGCCACGTGCAAAGTTTGTATCGTGACGGCCTCCCGGACCGGGCTAGCCCTCCAGCCTTTATGTCACGATATAATACATTGTATCATTATTTCAGATAAACGATAGCCATTTCCATTCTCTGCGTTTTTTTTTTTCATTCATTTTTTTTTCATTCGTACTCTTTGGAAAACAAACTACCGAAAAAATGTTATTATATATATATATTTCTCATTCTGATAAACCAAATAAATATATTAAAATTTATTTATTTATTTTCTTCTAGTTTACATAGCATGTAAACCTTAGAAAATTTTCTTCACATCATATTTTTTTCCTCATTCCACTCTTTGGAAAACCTCCCAAATATATATATATATATATATATATATATATTTTTTTTTTTTTCATTTTCCAATAACCCAAATAAATTTATTGAAATTTATTTTATCCATTTCATTTAATTATGGACCATTTTGTCGGATCTAGGAATGAAATTCATTTTTAAGAGGGGAGAATGTAGGGCAAGAAAATTCAATTTTACGAAAAATGACAAAATCATAATTTAGGTCAAAACCGAAATTTTTCTAGATCTCGGATGATGGAGCAGTTCCGTTGAATCGTCTGCGAAATCTAAATACCCGTCAATTCGCTAGTCTGAGACAATCGAAATTTGCGCGTTTTTAGAGGCCCACTTAAGTATCGGTCTTTGTAAAGCAGACGTGTGATGTAATGAGTCGCGCATAGCATGTACTCATGTGACACATGTTGCATGAGTAGAGAGAGGATAGAAATGGATGGCCGAGATTGTGCCAAGTGTCAAAAAATCCAAAAGAAGGGACATGGATGACATTAATTAAATTGTAAATGATAATAAGAATAGAAAAGTAAATGGTAATTAAATGTAACCGTGAAAGATACCAAAACGTGAAGGAGGAGAAAGGTGATGCGGTGAGTTAGGTTTGGGTTTTAGTGAGAGGTGTGCAACTTCTCTAAGATCGTAGCGATTGGACCGTCCAGTTCTTGGTAGAAAGAAGGAAGTTGCTCACGTGAGGACTACGCATGGGCACCAGTTTTAGGGAGTTTCGACAAACTCCGTGAGGTAGGGGTTTTATCCTACTTGCTTTACCTCTTGTTTAAGTGTTTTGTTGATGGTTTTTGGTTTAATATGTATTAAAATTGTAAACTTTTGATATATGTTTGGTAAGAGTGATGTAATAACTCTTGGACTATTGGATTATAGTTTGGTGTATTTTGTGAGTGTTGGTGCAAGGGCCCAAGTGGCCATTTTTACTCAGGTTTGGGTCTCGCGATACGAGACGAATAGATTCCGTAGCGGGTTGTGGGTGGTCAATAGGCACGATTTTGGGGCATCACACATAGCTAAACTATTATTACCGGACATAATCATTTCTATGAATCTAAAGAAGACACTTTTGGATATCACAACACATCAAGAAGATCGAACATAGGCACTTTTCTTTCTTTTTTGATCTTCTACCACTGTTTGACCTAGATAGTTGTGCTATTGTAGGGAAAAAATCTGGAGCTATCTAACCATTAATGGTATAATGCTAGCTCAGATTACCTTTACCACCCGTAGCCCTACCGTTTTTATCTCTCTAATGTCTAAGTTAGAATAACATCTTGAACACATAGTAGTAGAGTGCAGGCTGATCGGTGTATATATTTTAGGGTGATATGGGCAAATGTCATTTATATTCCCTTATGTGTAAACATTTAACCATGGGTATTTCCCTTGAATGTTCTGTCATCAGTTGGCAGCGCAAGTGAGAGTTTTAAGCCCAAAGACATCCGATAGTTGGGGAAGGTCCGAGAATTGGAACCAAATCGCGGCATTGGAACTTAGAGAGGGAGTTAAGAAGGACGAAGAAACCTTTGTGGCCCACCATTTGTTAAACCCCCTTGTCTCGGGCGAAATGGGTTCCCCTTTAGACCCTGAGACTTGAGTTTGATCATTCTCTCAACCTCGAGGACCGCAAAATGGTATGTCGATATGGAAATACTCTCTAGCCCGCACAAGCTCATAATATATTGAGGATCTCATGGCATTCTCACCAAAAAATTCTTGCAACTTTGCCTCCAAAACGAAGACCTTGAATTCCCCTCCCCGGGGAGGCCGTAGGTAGTTGCGGCGTTGAGCCCAGAACAGGTTGAAATCCAATTGAGACATTCTATCCAAGCTTTTTCTTCGAACATAGCCCTTCCTGATCTCTCCAAACTTGAACCCCTTGATGGAACTAAATATAGGTAGGCGATGGTCACAAAATGTGACCGCCATAAACGGGTGTCAATTTATTCTCACATCGACCAGCGGAATGTAAAACCGAGAAAATTCAATTTATGGAAAAATGCAAACGTAATTCCGGTGAAGCCAAAATTTTCTAGATGCCGGATACCATGGTTGCGATTCGATTGTACCGTGAAATCCCACAAATTTGCAGCGTTAATTCGTCAAATTCCGGGGCGGTCGAAATTCTGGCGTTTTTCGAGGCATGGTGCTCGGATGCGTAAAGCGAAAATCCCAGTGTGAAAGTGCGCATATAACGTCTTCGTATGGCATGTTGCATAATTAGAGAGAGAATGAAAATAGACGGCCGAGATGGTGCCAAATGTCGAAAATCCAAGATTTAAAGGCATTTGGTGAATAGTTAAATGATATTAAGACGAAATAGTGCATAATGTTGTCTTCCCCAATTTTAAAGACCAAGCGTGGGAGAGGGAAGGGGATGATGGGTTCGGATTTTGAAACCTAGTGAGAGAAGTGGGCTTCTCTCCCAAGATTCTGAGCGTCTCTTTGGCCAGGTCGTCGGGACAAGAAGGAAAGTCGCTCTACGCAGTGAGGCCTACGCGTGGGCTCCGGTTTTAAGAGTTTCGACAAACTCCGTGAGGTAGGGATTTCATCCTACTTGGTTTCCTTTGTTTAAGTGTTTTGTGGGCTGATTCGGTTGGTTTAAGGCCTTGAACAGCAGTTGATGATCCCAGATCTGCAGAAAGCAGAGTTGTGAAATTGAAACCCACTTGGACCCAGGTCTGTGTTTGTCCACGAGGCTATTTTAGGTTGCTAGTGTTGGAATTTATCACATGAATTGTGTTGTGGCGGTGCATGAAGCGGAATGGCCATTAGTTCGGGTTCACAATGGGCGGAATTGATTTGGTGAGTGGCGAGTGACGATAACCCGAGGTTTCAGCATTCGAAACTGTGAGATAGTGTTCACGAATAAATTTTGTGAAATTGTGTATGGTTGAGTAATTCAAATTGAATTGCTCGTGTTTATTAAAATTAGCGCTGATGAGCTAATTCTTGATTGTAACCTTATTGAGAATTCATAACGCATGCTTTGTGTGATTTAAATTATGTAAATATATGCATGATGATATATTTGCGTATGTTTATATATATATTGTGTGAAATGGTATAATGCATTTCACCAGCATACCTTCAGGAGTAACTAGAAATTAGGTGAGTCGTAGCGTGAAAAATTGAAGAAGAAAAGCGAAGCGTTTTGAAGAATTTCACGGGGATGAAGATTTCGGAGAATTGGGTTGGGAGACGGTCGACATATCATTTCGGATGAGGACCATGACCCATTTCGGAAGGTTCTCAGCACATTCGCCTCCGCCAAGATGAATCTTATATTTTTACGATGCCGGTAGTATAGTTCGAAAACAATAGAATTGTTTTGAAAAGATGTTTTCTCATACATGGCTTAGAGCGAGTGTAGAAGTCGGTGAGGACTCGGGATGTGGGTTCAGACATTTGGACATTCGAGTAGGATCAAGATTTGCTTGAATGTGTTCAACGGAGGCGTGCGTAATAAGCCAGGTGGAGGAGTAACCCGGCAGGGTGATTCCACTATTGGAAGATAGCTCACCTTGTCGGGGATAAATATTTTGTTTGGTCTGGGGCGGTCGAGAGAGGCGAAGCTCATTTTTGGGCAGGAGTTTGAGAAAAGCCGGATTAATAGGCACAGTAGGTCAGTTGTATCGTACCATTAGAATCATTATAAATTTTAATATATGTTGTATAAGAGTAATTTCTTAACTCTTGAAACTATTGTATATAGTTGGTATCTATTGGATGAGTATTGGTTAGTGGGCCCAAGTGGCCGTTTTACTCATGGATATGTCATATTGGATTATATTGGATTGTTTGGGACAGGTTTGTATTTGGGTAGAGCTCCCCGTACAAAGGAGACTCTGCCCGATTTTCGTGAATAGTATCGGGTTACCCGACATTCACGAGTATTCCGCGGGTTGACGGGTAGTCAACGGACCCCGAGGTTTGGGGCGTCCGCGACTTGTGTCGGAGCTTAGGTATCACGAATACCTAGGGAGCTCGGGTTTGGGTATCCATGCCACTTGGGTGGCCGTTGGAGATATGGTTTAGGTGCGAGTTACCTGGGAAATCACGGGACAAAAAGCCCAGGGCCACGGCATGCATGTGTTTGGTGTGTTTTGTGTGATTTGATGAATTGTTGTGTGAAAAATTATGCATAACATGAATGATGTGTGATCATGTATTGTGTGGTTTGTGTGCTTAGTGTGTAGCACATAGGAGTGTTAGAAAAAATTTTGGGAGTTTTACAGTGTGTAAAACTGAGAAAAACAAAAGAAATAAAATAAATTTTATAAATTTATTTGGTTTATTATGAGAAAATAATTTTATAAGGTTTTACATGGTGTAAAACTGAGGAAAATTGAATAAAATAAATTTTTATAAATTTATTTGAGTGTTCTGGAAAATGAGAAAAAACAAAAAGGGTTTTTTTTTTTTTTTTGGTATTTTCCAATAGCTAGAAAAGTGAAAAATGAAAAAAGCGAAAATTAGAAGTGAGTCTTTGGGAATTTGATTTAGGCTCTTGCAATTATATTATGAAAAAAAATTGCATTGCAACCTTGAGTTTGTATTCTGAGAGGAGAAATTTGTTGCATGAGAGAGTGTCGCGATACAAAAATTGTATTGTAATGAGAAGCGATGAAGCTAGGGAAAATGTATTTGCAAGAGAGAGTTGTATCGTGGCGAGTAGGAATCTTGGCAGTAGCTAAGTGTCAGTACACTAAGGCGTGTGTGACCAAAGGGAGCTAGGCAAGGGCTGTATTACCATCTGACCCACTTTGCTGCGACACGGACGAGGGGCGTTAGGCATGCGGGGCGTTCGTAATTTGGCGCAGCGCTCGGCACGGCCAGCGGCGCTACGTTTCTGGCCGACTGGGGCTGCGACACGGCTAGGGAGTCGGGCCACGACACGGCGCTAGTGCGCGCTTGTGCTCACCTAGGCGTCTTTGGATGGGTATGTGTGTGCCTGATATGCACTTGACCGATTTGACTTCGATGCATTTTAAGTCCTTTGTTTGAAGCATTGTTCTTAGACATTGTTCATCACAAAAAAAAAATTTCGAAAAAAAAAATTTAAATTTAATAAAATCAACTAAAATGAGACAAAAATTTTAGAAAAATGAAATTTTCAAAAAATAAAATTTTTGTTGATAAATATGATTTAATATATTGGATAAATGGTCTTGCATTGCTTATGAATGCAGGGACTTGATATATACACTGATTTTGTGTATGAATAGTGTCTCGGGGCTGTGTTTTTGCCTTAGAGATACTGCATTGAGGTTTAACTTGCCATTAAACTGTGTAGATGGCTAGTCAAGGACGAGGACGTAGAGGGCGTCCACGAGGCACTAGTCAAGCACCACCGGTATTTGACCTGACCACGATGTTGATCGATGGGGCCTTTGTAGAATTTTGTAAGTGCTGCGGCCGGCTATTTATCGCCGCGTTTAGTGTAGCGGGTGAGTCGGGGTAGGAGTAACCTCCGGAGAGGTTAGGGCACATCATCCTCAGGCACGGGAGGAAGTCAGATCAGTGTGAGACCATTTAGTTCATGTAGATAGAGAAGGTGTTAAATTTTATAGAGATTACCTCACGCTACGGGATAGGCTAGGGTGCGTTCCATAGAGGAGTAAGGCCCAAGTAGCGGTGGAACTAGGCAAAGACCTCCTAGAGACCTGAAGCTGATGACATGGGCGAGTTTCGAATTTGTTCATGGGTAAGTATTTTCCAGATACTGCGAGGCATGCGAAGGCTCAGGAGTTCCTAAAGTTGAAGCAGGGGACGATGATCGTGATGGAGTACGTGGCTAGATTCATGGAGTTAGCTCGTTTTGTTGATGATTACGTGGCCACAGACATGGCCAAAGTCAGGGGATTCGAGAATGGGCTAAAGTTGTCCATTCGGGGTAGGATTGTAGGACTTCGCGTACAGGACATGGACTCCATGGTTGGGACGGCCCTGACCATAGAGAGAGAGATCAAGGATGCTCGGAGCACTCGGGATGCGGGTGTTGGTAGCAAGAGGGAGGATCAACCTTCTTCTAGTTTGGGAAGAGACGAGAGGAGCTTTGCTTCCACCGCGGGGATTTCGGGGACCCGGGGAGGCCGGGTTGGGCATCTGGTCGACCCGGGCGGAGGATATGTTGCTTACGCAGCCCCGACGCTGGGCATGTGGGACGGGATTGCCTCCGAGACAAGGATCCCGGGACTTTGGATAGCCGCAGTCGATTAGTTGTAGAATAGAATTATCTGATTCGATTTCCTCCACCTAGTGCGGGTGGGGAGGAGACCGGTTCCCGGTTCGGGGTGTGGTATCAGGCACTAGCCGGCGACCTGGTGGAGCGGAGGGACGGAAGGTGGGTCGAGTCAGTCACAGGCCCTTGCAGTAAGGGACTTCTAGTCGAGACGGGGCAAACTATATATTATTTATGTCGCCAGCTTTGGGCATGAGGCGAGATTGTCCTGGGAGCGGAGATCTCAGTGGTGGCGGGCGTTCAAATTAGCGGATTATGCGAGGAATGCGTTTCTACTCTGCGGCTTGTTGACTAGAGTAAGCGTTTAAAGTGGATGCATCATATTCATTCATTGTTGCATCATGTGTGATGGTTGGGCTTAGAGGTTGAGGCCTTTCGAGAAGCCAGATGTGGATGTTCTTCCCTAGGATGTAGGGTGAGAGTTGACCTGATAGGTCGGGATTACGAGTTAGAGATCTCAGAGACTCTGCTCATGGTGGACCCTCGGGAATGGGTTGTCACGGTATGGCATCGTTGCGTTCATGTGCAAGGTAACATCGCGTCGAGTCTGGTGTGGGTGCCACGGCATGGTCAGTCGCCATTCTTGGTAGTGTGGGTTGGAGTTTATGCTGGGACTACGTCGATGAAGACTCGTAGTTCGAATTAGGAAATGAAGAGTAATTAAAATTATGTTAGGCAAAGCAAAGAAAGGGAATTCGTTAATCCCTTAAGGTGAGAAGCTTAGATTTAGGAGTGAAGGAGACTCGCGGTAGTATCAAGGTTCTATGTGGAGTGTAAGGGCAGGGAATATCCGAATTTCTATGTGGAGTGTAAGAGACCCGGGGAGATATCCGAAGATTTACGTGTGATTATGAGACTTTGCGAGGAGAGATCGAGGAATTTCTATGTGGGTGTAAGGGCAGGGAGGCGTCCCAATTTCTGTGTGGGTGTAAGGGCAGGGAGATATCCGGGTATGTGTGGGTGTAAGAGACCAGGGGCCTGGAATTGCATTGTGTGGGTGTAAGGGCAGTGGAGTTATCACGAAATTTGTGTAGGTGTAAGGGCCGTGGAATGTCAGGAATTTACATTCATGTGAATGTAAGAACAGGAGTGTAAGCCCGAGAGGTTGTATTGCAGAGATGAAAACCTGCGGTCAAGGATTATCACATAGACTTAGAGTTTAGTGATAGGAGTCGGGAGTGACTCGAGATGAAAGCACACGGTCAAGTTATCACATGGACTTAGAGTTGAGTGATAGGAGTCGGGAGTGACTCGAGATGAAAACACACGGACATGGTTATCACGTAGACTTAGAGTTGGGTGATAGGAGTCCAGAGTGACTCGAGATTTGGATAACCCTTTGGAAATTGCATTGGGTGTTGTTGGGTCGCGGGGGGCTCGGTATATGGATGTCGTTCATGACATGGGGTAGGTTAATGAGTCCGTTCTAGTTGCGACCGATTGTGACCTTGGGAAGGTCAGCGTTTACACACCAAGTAGGTGTTGTGTAGGGTTACATGTTGTATAGATTATATACAGGTGTTAGAGGACATGCTGCGAGCATGCGTCCTAGATCATAAGGGTAGCTGGGAAGAGCACTTACCGCGAAAGTGGAGTCACGCTATAACAACGGTTATCGGGCGAGTATCTGAATGGCACCATAAGGGCATTGTATGGGAGGTCATCGCGGTGTAGTTATGTTGGGTAGGAGTGGGGAGAGAGTTCCGTGCTTGGTCTGACCGATTAGAGACACCTCTGAGAAGGTGAGAAGCGATCACGACATCGTCTTCTCACGGCTGAGGCCCGGCGAAGCTATGCGGATGTCACGACGTCGACGCCAGAGTTCGAGGGTTGGGGATCCGTTTTCTTGAAGGTGATGCCTAAGAGAGAGTGGTCGAGGTTAAACCAGCGTCGGAAGCTATGTGCAAGAGATTCATTGGGCCTTCGAGATACTCTAGAGAGGATGAGCCAACATTGCTTGCAAGTTAACTGCAGCCCGGCGTATCGGGTGTCCATGAGGCCATTTCACGTATCCATGCTCCGGCGATGCTCTCAGAGATCGACTCATGTGGTGGATTGAGAGGTGATTGAGGTTGACACAGTGGACCTTCGAGGGAGGGACCCCGGTGTGCATTTGGATAGTCGTGATCGGGTTTGCGGCCGCAGTGCCAGGGGCTGAGTGAGAGTGCTATGGCGGCACTATGGAGTGGAGGAGTCAACGTTGGAGCGCAAGGACACGATGCGGGCCACCTATCATTTCTTGTTTAGGGATGAAGGTACGTGGTTTAGTCGTTTAACATTTAAATGACTATTTACATGCATGGTATAGTACACGTTGCATATGCATGTGGTGATTCCAATGATTCCCGAATTTCGGAATGAAATTCAACACAGGAGGAGAATGTAGGGAACCGAGAAAATTCCAATTTATGGAAAAATGGCAAAATCATAATTTCAGTCAAAACCCAAAATTTTTCTAGATCTCGGATAATGAAACAAATTTCACCGTTGGAATTGTCTCGCGAAATCTAGCTAACACGTCGAATTTCGTCGAATTCCGAGACAGTCAGAATTTGCACGTTTTTCGAGGCATCAAGTATTGGATGCCGTAAAACGAAATCTGAGGTGACGAAATTCACCTATAACATGTCTTTGCATGTGACCTGTGTGCGTAGTAGAGATAATGAAAATGGGCGCGAGATGGTGCTAAATGGAATCCAAGATTTGAAGAAGGCATTTGGTAGATAGTTAAATGATAATAAGGCGAAATAATAATTGCATAATGTTGTCTTCCCCAATTTTAAAGAGACCAAAAACGTGGGAGAGGAAGGGGATACGAGTAGGTTGATTTTGAAACCTAGTGAGGAGAGAGTAATGACTTCTCTACAGATTCACAATGATCAGGCGAAGTCGGAATTCGTCGGGACAAGAAGGAAAGTCGCTCTACGCAGTAAGGCCTAAGCGTAGGCTCCAGTTTTAAGGAGTTTCGACAAACTCCGTGAGGTAGGGGTTTCATCCTACTTGGTTTTACACTTTGTTTAAGTGCTTTGTGGATGGTTCGATTGGTTTGAGGCCTTGAACGGCCGTTTGATCGGTCCCAAATCTTGGAACCGAGTTGTGGGAAATTTGAAACCCACTTGGACAGTCCGTGACTGTCCACGGACTGTTTTGGGTTGCTAGTGTTGGAATTTATGCTATGGTGTGTTGTAGCGTGCGAGGTCGAATGGCCATTGGATTTTGGGTTCCGCGATGTGGAGCAGATTGATTTGGTGGTGGCCATGAACAATAACTTGAAGTTTCCTTTATTCCGCGTGAATAGTGTATCACCCGAATAAATTTGTGAGAAATTGTGTATAGTTGAGTAATTCAAATTGAATTGCTCGTGTTTAAATAAATTAGCCATGTGAGCTAATTCTTGGTGTAATGTATTGAGAATTCACATAACATGCTTTGTGTGATTTAAATTATGTAAATATATGCATGATGATATATTTGCATGTGTTGTGTGTATATATATTGTGTGAAATGACATAATGCATTTCATATGCACTGGGGTAGCCTATAAATTAGGTAAGTGCATGACATGAAAAATTGAAAGAAAAACGAAAACGTTTTTTAAAGGAATTTCACAGGATGAATTTCCGGAGAATGGGAGTTGGGGAGGCAGTCAATGAATCATTTCGGATGAGGCCAATGGCCCATTTGGAGTTCTCCAAACACATTAAGCCTGGGAGGTAGTCCCGTATTTTGCAAATACTTTGGCGGTATAGTTTTGAAAACAGCAAATTGTTTTGAAAAGATGTTTTCTCATACATGGCAAGCGAGTGTGGGGGAGTCGGTGAGGACTCGGGACGTGGGGTTAGTCATTTAGACATTAAGCGAGGATCGCGAATTTAAGCTTTGAATAATATATGATTTTACTTTGGAGCATTGCATATGCACTTAGGTGGAGAGTAACCAGCAGGGTGATTCACTACTCGCGATAACCACTACATCGAGGATATTATTTTGGTGCGAGGAGTGTTCGAGGAAAATGAGCTCATTTTGAGGCCGAGTTTGAGAAGAAAGTCGGGTTGTGGCTTTGGTAGTTAGTTGTATGCATGTATTAGAATCATATAAATTTTAATATATGTTGTATAAGAGTAATTTCTTAACTCTTGAAACTATTGTATATAGTTGGTATCTATTGGATGAGTATTGGTTAGTGGGCCCAAGTGGCCGTTTTACTCATGGATATGTCATATTGGATTGTTTGGGACAGGTTTGTATTTGGGTAGAGCTCACATTACAAGGAGACTACGCCCAGATTTTTAAATGAATAGTATCGGGTTACCGACATTCCACGGGAAATGTTCGCGAGGTTGACGGTAGTCAACGGACCCCGGGTTTTGGGGCATCACCACGGAATACTGTTTGTCTGTCTTCAGGACCAGCATTACCTGAGTAAAATGGCCTCTTGGCCCATAAACCAATACTCATCAAAATATACACCCAACTATTTTCCAATAGTTCATGAGTTATAACATTTCTCATCAAAATATCCATTGACTATCTCATGGATTCCAAGAGTTATACATTACTCTCTTAATACAAATACATATTAAAATTTACAATTCTAATACATAATATCAAATAAATTAAACCCTGACCAGAAGCTTTCTTAAAATTGGCCTCTAAGATGGCGATCTTCTCGAACGCCTATTACGAAAAATGTTCCTCGTGAGGTGAGCTATCGCCAGTGGAGTGGAATCACCTAAATGGTTACTCTCCACCCTAAGTGCATATCTGATACTCGATTTAAACACACACTCAAGTAAATACGCGATCCTAGCAGATATGCATGCCGTGCATGTCTCGAGTCCTCGAGCTCCCTCACTTACCTAAGCCATATACTAGAGAAAAATACCATTTCAAAACAAAACTTTGTTGTTCTTGAAAATAAACTCACAGAATGTCGGTAAAATGTGGATTTACCCTCAGGCGAATGTGTTGGAGAACTTCCCGAAAGATCATGGTCCTCGTCGAAATGATGATATGTTGGACCGTCTCGACCCCATTCTACGGAATATCATCTGTGAAATTCCTTTGCCTTCATATTCGTTTTCGAAAATTCATATCATGCACTCTATTTAATTTCTAGGTTACCTAGTGCATATGAAAATGCATTATGCTTTTTCAACCATTTTTATATCAATATATCCAATATGCATATATTATCAAATTACAATCACACATAGCAATTGACAATATCAGCCATCACCCCGAACTAGCTCCGCAAGGTAAAACGCGAAATCTCATCTCGATAGTATCTGATGATTATATTATATAATTGAAGCCGATCACATTCATTTCCAATGGCTATCTGTGATTATATTAGTATAATTTAATGAATCATAATTTCATCTCCAATGGCCTATACACTACAATTATATTCCATATAAATTTAGCAACATCATGTTAACATCAAGTTTGTGCATTAACACCTATTTATCAACTCAAGCCATTCATTTTCAACTGTTCATACACCACACATGGACGTTTTGGTCCATTTCCACACAAACACAGGGTACCATTTTTTACGATCCGAAATAAATACGTGCATAAGTTTGTCAGAGTGACGACCAGCTCATCTGACTCTCGGTTCTTCTTTGCGAAACTAAATTCCATCCCATTTCGAGTCCTCTTTCACCAAAACACAATTTAATGCTTAATTTGTATACCACGATTGCCCGAACAATCCGTGGTATCACTTCTTTGCTTTCGAATAGGCTCCAAAAATTCAACAATTCGGTCCCGAGTTTTGGGGCGGGATCAAACGACCCGCTCTGACCTCACGATCAACTCGACATCATAAACACACTTAAACAAAGGGAAAAACAAGTAGGATTTACCCCTACATCACGGAGTTTGTCGAAACTTCTCAAAGCGGAACCCATGGCGTTGCACCCTCTCGTATTAGAAGCTGCTTTAATAGCAGCGAAATCAAACGGTCGGATTAGCGAGAGAAATCTGAGAGAGAGGCACTTTCTCTCTGCAAAACTAAAAAAAACCTAGCTTTCTGCGCCCACCACCAGCTACACGCGTTTCTGCCCATTTTTTGTTGCTTTGAAGAAGATAGAACAGCATTCATCTTTTATCCCAAACTATTAACAATTGCCAAAATTCCAATTTTGTCCCTTCTTTCCACTATTTGACTTTTCTATCCAATGGCATCATGCCATGTGTCATCATGGGTCCCACCTTGAGCTCAACTTGACTAAATTTGATTCTTGACCGTGGCTGTGTGTGCCCACTCAAAATCGCCCAGTGTCCCTTCGGCCTTGTTTCCTCTGGCAGCGGTAGAGATTCCGACTATCTCGGGTCGCGAAAATCGTAGTAGCTAGATTTCATGAGACAATTCAATGATGAAATCAGTTTTGTGTATGAGATCTAGAAAAATTTCGAGATTTTTACGAAGTACGATTTTGCCATTTTCGAAAGTGGGGAACATACGGGAGTTTCACGTTTCTCACTCGCCAAAAGATTTGAGTGAATTCCACGCTATCGCATCCCGACCACATGCATATGTAACCTCCCACCTACTCGAGCCAGGTATCGAGGCTATAATGACAGAGCTAAGGTCTAGTCTGAAGTGTTGATGGCATCATCATCCGTAAGAATTAAATAACACGATCATTTTTTATCAACAAAAATTTTATTTTTGAAAATTTCATTTTTAAAAAACTTTATCTCATTTTATTTTATTTTATTTTTCAAAACAAATTTTTTTTTATTTTAAAATCTCGTGAAGGCAGTGTTAAGCTGACGATTAATCAACGGTGACTTAAAAACAATGTATTGAGTCACGTCCCCAACATACGTGTTGCAATACAATTTCCTCGATCCTCCCGGAAGTCTCCTTTTGCATCCTGATACACTCGGTGTATTGTGACCCAACTCTGAAGCCAGCCTGCGGTCACGATACACTCTGTGTGTGCAATACAATCCTTCCCTAGCCAAACCCTTCTCTGTCACAATACAGCCTGTTGTCTTGCAATACAGTTCCCCAGCCAACAAGCCTCTCCTGTCACAATGCAAGGCTGTATTGTGACACCTCTCCTGCTACCCAGTACGATACACTATACCATGTTCATGATACCTTCAACCTCGGCCCAACTTAGTGTTCTTGATACAATGCCTAGCCCTTTGCCGCTGTGCAATACAATTGCTACCCATAAGGCTATGTCACAATACAATTTTATTAGGCAGTAGCACAAATCAGTTCTACACCATTTTTTTTTCGTTTTTTTTTTCACATAATTTGCTACTGGAAAATACCCAAAAATACATATATACATATATATTTTTTTTTTCATTTTCCAAAACACTCAAATAAATTTATAAAAATTTATTTTATTCATTTTCTTTAGTTTTACACACTACAAAAACCTTAGAAAATGATTTTCTTCATCTAATTTTTTTTTCTTTCATTTAATTCTGGACCATTTTGTCCAAAATTTCCTCAAAACCTCCTAATCTCACACTAACCAAATAAAATTTATTAAAATTTTATTTCATTATCCTAATAGACAAATAAATTTATTATAATTTATTTCATTTATTTTCACTTTTCGGTTTTACTCCTTTGTAAAGAGCTTCAAAAAAATTCTAACACATCAATGTGCTAATCAGTAAGCACACAATCACTCCTGACACATAACAAATCATGTATATGCACACCATTCACCACGACAATTCATCAATTCACATGATCACACACAAAACTACACATGCGGTGTTCTTATTTTGTTTAAATTGCCTTCCTATGGTAAATCTCATACCTAAACACACATCGAGCCACACCAAGTGGTGATGGATACGAGCAGAGCTCCTAGGTATTCGTATACCTAAGCTCGTCTGAGCTGTGAAGGTGGTATCGGGACTACACTTATCAACTTCACCCACCGGGCTCCGAAATTGTGTTTACCTTAGCTCACAATACCTCAAGTTTGACGCCCCAGACCAGGTGTCGGGTGACTGCCCGTCCCGGCCCGCGGAATATCTGTTTGTCTCGTCACTACGGGTTTTGATAAAATAGCCTCTTGGCCCCGTAAACCAATACTCATCAAAAATATACACCCAAGCTATTTTCCAATGGTTCATGGGTTTATAACATTTCTCATCAAAATATCCAATCAACTATCTCACATGGATTAAAGAGTTATGCATTACTCTTAATACGATACATATTAAAATTTACAATTCTAATACATATTATCCCAAAATCATCTAAGCCACAACTTGGAAACTCTTCAGAAAATCGACCCTAAGATGTGTATTCTCGAACGCCCCTGTACCTGAAAAATGTTTCCTCGACAAGGTGAGTTATCACCCAGTAGTGGAATCACCCTAAATGGGTTACTTTCCACCTAAGTGCATATGCAATGCTCCAATTTAAACACACACTCAAGTAAATACGTGATCCTACTTGAATGTCTACATGCCCATTCCCATGTCTCGAGTCTTCACCGACTCCCTCACACTTGCCTAAGCCATGTATGAGAAAAATACCATTTTCAAAACAAAACTTATTTCTTAAAATAAACTACCGAATGTCGGTAAAATATGGGACTACCCTCCGAGGCGAATGTGTTGGAGGCTTCCGGAAAACAGTCCCTTAGTCCTCCATCAAAAATGATTTGTTGGGCCGTCTCTAGCATTCTCCGGAATATCATCCTTTGAAATTCATTTCGCAACCATGTTCGTTTTCAGAAAATTCATGTCATGCACTCACACCTAATTTCTAGGTTACGCAGTGCATGAAAATGCATTATGCTTTTTCAACCATTTTTATACCAATATATCCAATATGCATATATTATCAAATTACAATCACACCACATGTAATTCAACAATATCAACCATCACCCAAACTATCCCACTTGAGCTAAACACAATCTCATCTCCAATGGCCCATACACTTAATTATATTTCATATAATTGAGCAATCACAATTTTATTTCCAATGGCCTATACACACAATTATATTCCAGATAATTGAGCAAATCACAATTTCATTTCCAATGGCACATACACGATTATATTCATATAATTATGACATCATGTTAACATCAAGTTTGTGCATTAACTGCCTATTTCCACTCAACTCAAGCCATTCATTTAAACTGTTCATACACCGCACATGGACGTTTTGTTCCATTTCGCACAAACCGGAATTTATTTTCTGGTCCAAGTAAATAAATGATTTATCCGTGGTAATACTCATCATTTCTCGGTTTCTTTATTTGCAGAACTAAATTCCATCCATTTTGGTCTCCTACTCACCAAACACAATTTAATGCTTAATTTATACCACCAAATTGCGACAATCCGTGGGCATCACTTTAAAAATTGCTCGAATGAGCTCCAAAAATTCCAACAATTCGGTCGAGTTTTGGGACGTCGAAAACAGTCCTCACGAGCTCAATCAGCTCAAGCATCTTAAACACATGGCAGAGGCAAACAAGTAAGATAAAGCCCTACATCCTGGGATTTGTGAAAATTCTCAAGTGGTACACGCGTTGCCTGCACGTAGAACCGCTTCCTTCTTGGCACGAGAAATCAGACGGTCGGATTAGTCGAAATCTAGAGAAGGAAGCACCTTCTCTCTCTAAAACTCAAAAAAAAACCTAGCTTTCACCTGCTTTCAGCACCAGCCACACCGCGTTTCTACTTTAGATTTTTGTTAACTGAAGAGATGAACCGATTTCATCTTGTCCCGGATTGATTCATTAACAATTGCCGAGATTCAATTTTGTCCCTTAACTACTATTTGACTTTTCTATCAATGGCATCATGCCATGTGTCATCGATGGAGTCCCACCTTGAGCTCAACGGCTGAATTTGATGCCGACCGTAGCTGCGTATTGCCCTCAAAATCGCCAAGTGTTCCACTCGTAAGCTTGTTTCCTCTCCAGCGTGTAAGTCGAAGTATCACCGATTTGACGAAAATCGACGTGGTAGCTAGATTTCACGAGACAATTCCAACGGTGAAATCCGTTTTGTCATCCAAAATCTAGAAAATTTTCGAATTTTTACCGAAATTAAGATTTTGCCCTTTTTCGAGAAAATTAGATTTTTTTTGGGTTTCACACAAAAACTTCTGATTCTCTTTGAACAACTAGAAGTTGATTATGTATTGTTTCATGATGTTCCATCTGAAAAATCAGAAAACTCTCAACCTCCAACTGCTCCTCTCACCACACCGATTACCGAAAAAACCAACGAAGAATATGATGAATCCAAGAAGAGATTTGATGAGGACAACAAAACTATGAGAGGTCACTTACTCAATCACATGAAGAACTCGTTGTTCGATTTATTTTTAATTCAAAAACAAGCTAAGGCCATTTGGAACACTTTAGAAAATTGATATGGGAGTGATGATGTTGGAAGGAAAAAATATGTGGTAGGAAAATGGCTGCAATTTAAGATGGTTGATGACAAGCCTGTGATGGACCAAGTTCACGAGTACAAGAATTTGGTGGCTAATGTGTTGTGTGAAGGCATGAAAATGTGTGAGACGTTGCAAGAAAATGTGCTATCAGAGAAATTCCCACCCTCATGGAGTGATTATAGGAATCATTTGAAACATAAGAAGGAAGATCTGACTTTGCAAGAACTCATCAATCACATGAGAACTGAGGAGGCCAACCGACTGAAAGTTAAGCAAAGTTTTGTCTCCTCTATTTCTGTTAAAACTAACCTTGTTGAATATGTTGGTGCTTCTAAAGACGGGTTTAAAGGAAAGGGCAAGAAATTTCAGAAAGATGGGCATCAGGAAAAGGTAAACCAAATCAAGAAAGGTGATGGAAAAATTCATAAGAAAACGGTAGTTTGCTATGTCTGTGGCAAACCATGCCATAAGGCATATTAATGCTATCAAAGAAAAAATCAACAAAATACAGTACACAAACCTGCGAATCAAACTACACCACAAGCCAATCTTGTTGAAAAAGAAAAAATCATTGTTGTGGTTGTAGAAGTAAACCTGGTGGAAAACAAAATAGATTGGGTGCTTGATACTGGAGCTACAAAACACTTATGTGCCAACAAGGAATTGTTCCACAATCTTGAAGATGCTGTAGAGGGTGAATGTGTCTACATGGGAAACACCACAACTGTAGGAGTGCTCAGAAAAGGGAAGGTTTTCCTTAAGCTCACCTTTAGAAAAACTTTAGCTTTGAATAATGTCTTGTATGTGCCTTCTCTGCGTAGGAATTTAGTCTCTAGTGGTTTGTTGAATAAGGCTGGATTGAAAATTGTTTTTGAAGCCGATAAGGTGATAATCACCAAAAATGGGGATTTTGTGGGGAAAGGGTACTTAGTTGATGGATTGTTTATTTTGAACATTATTTTTGCTTCTCCTAATATAAGTTCTTCTGTTGTTTTTGCTTATATTGTTGAATATGTTAATTTGTGGCATGATAGGCTAGGACATGTTAATATTTCTTCTATTAGAAGACTCAAAACTATGCATCTTATTAATGTTGTGAATGATGAAAATTGTTCCAAACACTCTATTTGTGTAGAAGCAAAATATGCAAAAAAACCTTTTTAGACCTGTCAAAACAAGAAGTACTGAGCTGCTTTAATTAATACATTCAGATTTGGCTGACTTTAAGAGCACAATTAGCAAGGGTGGTAAAAAGTATTATATTACCTTTGTTGATGATTTTTCAAGGTATACTAAGGTGTACTTGTTAAGATTAAAAGATGAGACTGGAGAAATGTTTTTAAAGTATAAAGCAGAGGTGAAAAATCAATTAGACAAGAAAATAAAAAGGCTTAGAACTGATAGGGGTGGAGAATATAGTACCAAATTCCTTAAAGAATTTTGTGAAATAAATGGCATAATACATGAAACAACTACCCCTTCTACTCCACTGCAAAACAGCATAACTGAAAGGAAAAATAAGATGCTTAAAGAAATGAGGAATGCCATGTTGTTGAGTTATGGTTTGTCTAATAATATGTGGGGGGAAGCTAGTTTGTCTGAATGCTATATTTTTAATAAGGTTCCTCACAAAAAGTTAGATAAAACTCCTTACGAATTATGAAAAGGTTTTGCTCCTAATCTTAACTATTTGAAGGTGTGGGGTTGTTTAGCTAAGGTTGGCTTCCCAAAATTTAGGAAAACTAATATTGGACCTAAGACTTTTGATTGTGTTTTTGTGGGCTATGCTCAAACAAGTGCAGCGTATAGATTTATGTCTTTAGGTGACAATTCTATTTGTGAATCTAGAGATGCACAATTTTTTGTGATCATCTTTCCTTTAAAAAGTTATCATAGTAATATTGTTAGTCTTTCTAATATAATTGACCTGCCCATGTCTTTGCCTTCTACTCTTAATGAACATGAAACTGAACCTAGAAGGAGTAAGAGACATAGGATGGAAAATACTTTTGGACCAGATTTTGTTACTTCCTTTTTAATTGAAAATTCTGATTGTGATAGATTAGATGAAGATATTGTTTCATTATTTTTAATAGAGGAAGATCCAAAAACATATGAAGAGGCAATGACATCCATAGATGCTAGTTTTTGGAAAGAAGCCATTAAAAGTGAACTTGATTCTTTAATGACAAATTATACATGGGAGTTTGTTGATTTGCCTAAAGGATGTAAACTTAAATGCAAATGGAATTTTAGAAAGAAAAAGAGACCTAATGGATCTATATAAAAATTCAAGGCAAGATTGGTAGTTGTAGGTTACAACCAAAAGAAAGGCATTGACTATTTTGACACGTACTCTCCTGTAACCAAAATTGCTACCATCAAAACTCTAGTTGCACTTGTTGCAATCAATGATCTTATGATGCACCAAATGGATGTTAAAATAGCTTTTCTTAATGGAAATTTAGAAGAAGAAATATGTATAAAACAACCTAAGGGTTTTGTGTATTCTGGACAGGAGAATAAGGTGTGTAAGCTCAAAAAGTCTCTTTATGGTCTTAAACAAGCTCCTAAACAATGATACAAAAAATTTGATCAAACTTTAACAAGTAATGGTTATATTGTGAATGGCTTTGATTCTTGTGTTTATTCAAAAATGTTTGGATCAGATTGTGTAATTATATGCCTATATGTCGATGATATACTAATTTTTGGTACTAATGTGAATGTGGTTATAGAAGCTAAGATGTTTTTATCTTCTAAATTTGATATGAGAGATTTAAGAGAAGGTGATGTGATTCTTGGTATCAAAATAAGAAAAACTGAAAATTGCTATTTCTTGTGTCAATCGCATTATATTGGGAAAATATTGGAAAATTTTAATTGCTTTCGAATGTTTGTACTGATCTGAGAACACCATTTGATCAAACATCTCTATTGGAAGAATAATGGTCCTAGTGTTTCACAAGTTGAGTATGCTAAAATCATAGGAAGTGTTATGTTCCTCATGAATTACACTAGGCCTGACATAGCCTATGCAATTAGTAGATTGAGTCGTTACACTCATAATGCAAATGACAAGCATTGGAGTGCACTGTATAGACTACTTTCATATCTCAAAGGTACTGCAAACTAGTGTTTACATTTTAGCAAATTGCCTATAGTATTAGAAGGTTTTTGTGATGCAAATTAGGTAACTGATAACAATGAAATTAGTTCTATAAGCAACTATGTTTTTACATTGGGCAGAGGTACTATATCATGGAAATCATCAAAACAAATGTTCATAGCACGCTCCACCATGGAATCCGAGTTCATTGCTCTTTAGTTGACAAGTTAAGAAGTTGAATGGTTGAGGAACTTGTTGGCAGATATGTTCGGTACCTATTTTCTTACACTGTGACTCACAAGCAACAATTGGGATTGCCAAAAACAATGTGTATAATGGCAAACGAAGACACATCCGTATTAGACAAGGTACGATCAAACAACTCTTAAAGAATGGAGTGATTTCTGTGGAGTATGTCAGATCTGAAAAGAATTTGGCAGCTCCGTTTACAAAAGGACTAACAAGAAGAGTTGTTCTTGAGTCTTCTAGAGGAATGGGGCTTAAACCTGTAGACAAAGATAAAGATGAAAGGTTTGATCAATAATTCTCAACCAATAATTTAATTTTTGATTCCATAGCCTAGTGTTAGGTGGTCCTATTTGGAATGGACTTGATGAATCATCATGTTGTCGAGTTGTTGTGGATTCATAGCCACAATAGAGGTCCTTTCTATTTGGACTTGATGAATACCACTATGCAGAGGTTAGACCATAAAGGTCTTTAATGATTTCTTAGCCCTTTAATTTGGTGGTCTAAAAAATAATTAGACTTGATGAAATCACCTACTTGGGTGTGAAGGTGTGGCCGCCTTCCATGAAAGACTTGGTTGTCTTTCTAGAGCACTCATGAGAACCCAAGGTATACACATGGCCATTCAAATATTAGTGTATTATCGCGAAATAGTAAACGTTAAGGGTATAATATGTGTTGTGGGGTCTCATCTTGAGTTCTTGAAGTTTAAGAGCAATTCACTTCACTAACTAGGTTGTTGCCTCATTTCACTAGGTGTCACTTCAATCAAAAGACTTTGATGCTTAAGTATATGACCCCTCCTTTGCCCAAATTGTTTGTTTTTCTAGAAAAATGGTTGCTAGTTTTACTCCCTCTATGTTTATTTTATAACTTTTTTTAAATAAAATTCCCCCTTTGGACTTGGTCCTTTCCTTTGAATCCTTCATCCCTAAAAACCTCCCACATTTAGAAACTTGCCCTCCAACGACTTGATTTTCTGTTATGATTTAGATTCCAAAAATCAAGTTTTTAGGGATCTATTTTAAGGGAAGGGTTCGAGACAAAAACAAGGGATTAAGAAGAAAAAGGGAAAACCTAGGGATCATCTCTTCTCTTTCGTTTTCTTTTTTGTGATTTCATTCTAGGTAATTGGGTTTGTTGTTCCAAGCTTCCGCCACGAGTGCACATGTCGGAGGCTAGCTGTGTTAACCTTGAAGCGTACAACATTGTCGATTACACCTCGATCATGCCAAAATTCGCCTTCAAGGCAATGGCTCAACCACGGCACAGCTTCTACAGATAAGATCTTGTTATTTATCTCTTTGTTTTCTAACAAGTACTCCTTTCCTCACTCTGTATTCTATCCATGGATATGTTAGCAAGTTCAGCGAAGAGCGGTTGATTGATTCCTGCAAAGACTAATCATCAAAACTCACTTCAATAGCCACCAAGTTAAGACTCACTCTTTCCTAGTACTGTTCTTCCAAGATTTTGCCATTTTGGATATTCAGGATATTGGAGAAAGAAACTACTGCAAAGGGCCAAAAAAAACTGCGGGCTTGACTTTTCCTACTCGTACCTGTAGCACTTATACGTGAGATTAAATTCATTACGTGAAAACTATCATATAAATAGGAATATTTATATTGAATTATCAAAAATCAAAATATTGGATTTGTAAATACATACTTAAATCCATAATAAAATATTAAAATATTTGAATCTAAGTCTGAGGTTTTATGATCTTTTATATCTATATTGGTTTATGCAATATTTATCGATAAATTAAATCAGAAGAATTAGAAAGCAGCATTATGATGCGGGAATGTGTACTGTTATAAATGATACGATATCTTTTTATGAGCAGTCGTGCATTCGTAATTTTAATTTTAGCGTCGTAAAAATAGAAATTATATTTATCTTTACACATTAATGTCTACATATTCTATCCATTCAAATTAAAATTTAAAATTGAAATCATTTTAACGAAATTAGCCTAACTTTATTTGAGAACCTATAATTTATATTTATTTAATCAGAAAACCATGACCATATCGGTGGAGATGCTGTCGCCTCCCTGCCACACGCCACTGCTTCCTTTACTTTCATACAAGCGACAAGCTTGACTGAAGCTCCAGGGCTAGCAATGAATATTAACATTGAAACCTAGAGGGTATACTTTTTAACTTTTTATTATAAATAATTTATTTTCAATGGACTTATTATAATTTTTTTTACTTAATAGAAAAAAGTTAATATATTTGACATTTTTTAAATAAAAAGAATTATATATATATATATTTACTTTTAAATGTTTTTAAAAAAAATAAAACATCATAAAAAAAATCAAATATTTAGCATTATAACATTTTAATTGTTATTTAATTTTGAGAAATTGGTTTAAAATAAACAAATCCAAAAGTTATTTATAAAACTAATTGGTTTTAAAAAGACAAATCCAAAAGCTATTTATAAAACTAGCCTATTACAAAAATAATTTTGAAAATGTCATATTTTGGACAAAAATACCCCTAAAATGTAAAGATAAATTCCCCCATAATAACTAAAGACATGTTTGATTCCTATTTTTTTAAAACCGTTCTTGAAAAAAGTTTTTGAAAACAAAAAGAGCATCATTTTTGTATTTTCTGAAAACCGTTCTCTAAATTTGATGTTTTTTTATGTTCTTCCTGTGTTTTAGGACAAAAAAAGAAAACGAACCACATGTGTTCTTCACATTTTCCTTATTATAAAAAAAAAAAAAATCAGTTTTCAAAAACTATAACCAAACAGGCCATAAGTCTCTCATGAGCATTTTGTCCAAACCCCACATTATAACTAAATTCTCAAGGACATTTTTATCCAAAATAATGTCTTTTTATACCTCCTTTGGATTTAAGAAAAAAAGTTAGATCAGCAAATATTTTAGATCAGTAAACATTTATCCATTTAATTTTAACTTCTATTAAAATTAAGTGCTAAAAGAAAGACCCATTCTAGTGTTTTTTTACCGGGCGTAGTAGTAGTGTAAGGCCACGTAACTAACAACCATATAATTCAAGAGCTTACAAAAAGTGCCTATACAGCTTGAAAGACTGTTGTTACTCTAATTCTAACCCGAGCCAAAAGAGAGAGTCCTTCTGTTGGGGGACACCCAGTAAACTCAGCGACTCGCATCCATAATATAAGACTAATAATTTTTATGATTGGTGAAAATATGCTTAAGCCTGCCTTTTTGCTGAATATAAATTCCTGAAAATTATGCAATTAACTTGGAGTTTTTTTCATTATTATGTTAACTTTAGTATTAGAAAACAGAATTAGGAAAATTGGGATGCTAAACCTTGAATCATCTGAGAAGCAAATGCAATGGGTTCATGATTGTATCTGTCATGTTTCCAAATAGGGCCTTAAAGAAAGTATTATGATGGCAGGCATCGGAAGTCATTCTTGTAAGACTTATATGTCAACTTGATCGTAGTTTTATAATATAGAGCTTGTGAAATGAAATAGGATTTACTACATCACATAAGTAGTTGGTCATGAAAGCTACGATGTTAAGCTTGCGAACTTTAAACTTTTCCCTTGCTTTACTCTCACTATTTGATGGTATTCTTAAAATGAATTGTTTTTTAGTGAAGTATGAGAGGACCTAGATATATTTATAGATTAAGTGAGAATCACGTCTTTTTATGAACCATCACCACTTTGAGTCAAGTTTTAGAATTTCAAAGTTCAAGCAGATTGCACCACTTGATCTCATTCACACTTACCGGCAAAAAGTTAATCAAATTCTTTGAGTAACAAAATACATGAATCATAGAATGGATCCTCCAATAATGAGTTTATCAACTATGTATCACGATGCACTTACCTTCTCAAGTACTTAATGTGGTAATGAAAACTTAATGAATAAACCTTATGTTTATTCTAGGTCCAAATGAAATATATTTTCTCGAATGAATTAAAAGTGCGCATGAAAATAGAAAATAGCCCCGGGTCTTAAGAATTTCATAAAGTGAATGTATATATACAATTACAAAGGAAGCAATCCCATTACATCACATGATGTGAATTTCATTGGTGGCATGCCTTTAGTCAAAGGATCAGCAATCATCAACTCAGTACTAATATGTTCAATGACCACTTTCTTTTCCTCCAACATGTTCTCTAATGGCTAAGTATTTGATATCGATGTGCTTGCCGACTCCCACTTTTATTCTTAGCGAGAACTCGCTACTTGTTGAAGTTATCCTGAAGAAAATCTTCAAGGCCTAGAAATAGAATCCATAACTCTAAGCCCAGAAATGAAACTCTTAAGCCATACACCTTGTGAGGTAGCTTGAAAACAAGATACGAATTCGGCTTCCATGGCAGAAGTGGCAATCAAAGTCTGTTTGACACTTCTCAAAGCTTGACTCAGGCCATAATGAATATGTACGGATGTTGATTTACGAGAATCAACCACGACCCCGATAAAGTACGCATCGGAATATTGGCCGGATCAAGTAGTCGATGCATACATCGTAAGCATATAATCTTTAGTTCCTTGTAGATACCTCGCGACTTTCTTTACATTTCTCGTTGCTTTGGATTACTTTGATACCGCCTAACACTCCAGGCTTGCATGTATGCAATATCGAGGTCTTGTACAAACTGAGCATACATAAAAGCTTCAGCTTCTTTGACATATGAAATATTCTTCATAGATTCATTTTCTAAATCATTTTTCGGGCATTGATTTAGACTTAACTTATCACCCTCCATAATGGGAGCAACACTTGGTGAACAATCTTTCATTCGAAATCTCTCCAAAACTTTGTTAATATAGGTTTCCTGTGATAGACCTAAAATACTGCGAGATCTATCTCCATGGATCTTAATGCCAATGACATAAGATGCCTACCTTCCGCATATCTTTCGTATCAAAGTTTTTGGAGAGAATTGTTTCCTCCGTCATCCATTCCCTTATCATTGGTTGCAAGTAAAATGTCATCCACGTATAAAACAAGGAAACAAGTTTTACTCCCAGCGATATACAGTATATACATTGATCCATGGGTTTCAATGAAACCAAATGAAATAATTACTCCATGGAATTTGTAATACCATTGTGGGAGGCTTGTTTCAAGCCCAGTATATGGATTTCTTAAGCTTGCAAACGAGAGTGCTCACCTTCCACTAGAAGAGAAACCTTGAGTTGTTTCATGTATACCTCCTCTTTAGATCCGTTAAAATCTTTGTTTTCACATCCATTTGTTGCAACTCGAGGTCTAAGTGTGCAACTAATGCTAAATAATCTGAAGAGAATCTTTCTTGAATCGGGAGAAAAGGTCTACAATGTAATCGATTCCTTTTTGAGTAAATCCCTTAGCAACAAGTCTAGAAACTATATCTCAATGTGCCTAAGGAGTCTCTTTTAGTCTTATAGACCCATTTAGAGCCAATGGCCTGCACCCCTTTAGGCAACTCTACAAGGTCCAGGACCCGTTGCTTTTCATGGAGATCTAACTCATCCTTCGCAGCATTATATACCACGATTGATTCGTTACAACATGGCTTGTGAAAGGTTTGAGATCATTTCGACTCCGATATCAGTTTCTTGTAAATACACTATGTAATCACTAGGAATCGCCGACTTCCTTCCACGAGTAGATCGTCTTAATGTTGGACCATCTGCTCCTGGAGGAGCTTGTGGTTCAACTGTTTGTTCAAGATTATAAGGTAATTCCTGAACTTGGTGATCCTCTACTTCTCGATATTTATGGAACTTCAATGATTGGTTATTTCAACACTAATTGGAACAGGAGTGTGATGAACTATAACCAATCTCTCTCATATGGCGTGGAAGGTTGGAAGGTTTCATATGATCGTGAACAGGAATTAAATCCACGATAGTCCACTCCCCTTCGATCATGTCATTTTCAAGAGCTTGGCATTCCTTGATTCCTGATCCTAGTTGAATGAGATGGACGGTAAAATCTATAGCCCTTAGAGCGTTTTAAGCGTAGCCAATAAAGAAACCACTAAATTATCATGGGTCTAATTTCTTCTCATGGATTATATATTCACCTCGGACGGACAACCCCAATGGCGTATATGTGAGCTTCGGTTTCGACCTTTCCATATTTCAAAAGGTGTCTTGGGACGACCTTAGTTGGAACCGCAGTTTAATATATACCTTTGCTTGTCTTAAAGTCGTGATTCCACAAAGGAATTGAGGAAGATTGGGTTGCTAAATACTCCCTTTGTATCCACTAAAGTTCGATTTCTTCTTTACGCTGCACCATTTTGGTCAGGAGGAACAGGGCATAGTGTGTTGAAGCGACCTCCACGTACCTTGAAACTTTGCAAGGGATCAGTGCTTGTCCATTCTCGGTGTACCTACAATAGTATTCGCGCCTCTATCGGTCGCTGTGTATTTGCTTCCCGCATTGGTTCTCAACGAGCACAAAGATTTTGAGGCATCGATGCGCTTCATACTGTTATGAAGCAAGTATACATACATATATCGTGAGTAATCATCAATAAGTGATAGAAATATTTTGACCCGGGCATATCCATATCTGGAATGGCTATATGTCGGTATGTAGCGATTTCTAATATGTTTGAACTCCTATTGCGGCATGCTTCTTAGACTTGTTTATGCACTTTGCATAATGCAGTCCACCACAGTCTCAAAATCGATATAATCTAAAGTACTAAGTACTCCATCTTTTACTAATCTCTTAGTCTATCTATGGAGATGTGACTAATCTCAGGTACCATGCTTATAGAAGAATCCTCATTAATATTTACCTCTTAGTACCAATATGAACATGCAAAGAATTATTAGTGGCTTCGTGCAGCCAAACAAATTCTATATAGACCATCTGCTAAAATGCATTCCAGTAACTGGCGAGTTTATAAAAATAAGTTAAATCATTGTCTTGAAAATGAGAAAAAACCTAATGGAGACAAGTCTAGAAAGCAGTCAGTTTGTGAGAAACTTGGTACATAAGGTCAGCACCAAAACTAAAGCAAAGCCATTGTCTATTAACGTGCATGTCCCGATAGCCTCACGGTGAGCCCATCTTGTTGCACGATAAGATCTTTGAACTCATTTCCCCTTTAGCTTCCTTAAGGTTTTGCATACCGCACAAAGAGTTTGCAATATGGATTAATAGAACCAGAATCAATCCACCAGGTATTAATATTAACATTAACCATAAATGGGTCGTAACAAGCGAAGGATGATATATTACCTTTACTCAAGCCCTTGAATTTAGGACAACCTTTCTTCACGTGTCACTTTCTTTTCTGAAGAAACAAATTAATTTTCTTCACCACGTGTATTTGAGGTGGTATTCTACTTTCCTTACAGTTTGATTTGAAGTGTAAATTAAAGGATGTATCATTCCTTTTGTTCTTCCACAAAGTTTCAGCCAACATCGCACTTTCAAATTCCATCACGAGCCTCTCTTAACTGCCAGACACACATGGTCATTAATTCATTGATTGACCATTTGTCTTATATGTATTATAAGGATCTTAAAGGTCAGTATTGATGAGGGAAGAGTGTTCGAATAAAGTGCTAGCTAGAGGAATCAGGCATATCTATCCGAGTTTCTTAAGTTGGGCCATGATGTCCCTCATTTGCATGATGTGCTCCGCACACCCTAACGCTTGTGATCACAGATGGAAGAAAATTTCATTATCATGGTACTTGCTAAAGCACAATAAAGTGACAAATTATTCTCAATGGCTTTTAGCAAATCTTGGATATATCGTATTTATCATTGGAACCCCTAATGCAGTGATGATTTTGTCTTAATAGACATTATTGAGTCGGTGGATTCTCCCATCGCTCATTTGTATGACCTCGTGGAGTGTGCTTTCTTACATCATACGGTAGTTGATTTCCTTATGGCATAATTGATGTCCATATACCTAAATGAAGGAGAATCATTTCTTTCCATATTTTGTAGTTTATCACCCCTAAGTTACGGAATGTCTGATTGCATATATCGATTATAACTAATGAGATTTGAGATATTATAAAAGGTCAAAAGCTTATATTAGATGTAGAGGCATATATTACTAATTGCATGTATTACCAATATAAAAACCTTGCACAAACTATATCTAATTTAATAAAGATTACACAGTAGGCAAAATCTTTACTTAATTATTATTTCTAACTTTATGATAGAAAGTAAATTATTTAATTTGATAGGTGAAGGCAGTAACCTATAAACAGTTAGAGTACATGCATTATATACACGGGAGAAATTAAAGATGATAAGTGGAAGTCCGCAGCGAAGTCCCTCTTAAAACCACTAACCTTGAGGCTCTGCCTTTTTATCAAGACTTTCCTAGACATATATAGTCCACACAAGTACCCTTAATGTTCAGGTCCCAAAGAGCCACTATATAATTTGCATTTCTATCCTTAAGATAAAACTACCAAATTATATATCAATTCATAATTCACAGTAGGTAGATTATGAAAATAATTTAGCACATCTCATCCTAATTAATTATATAAATATAACAAAATTTCTGTTGGATAAATTTTATTATATTAAGTATAATTAATTACAAGTTTATGTCTCATTCTTT